>OU696487.1:12560227-13163409 GCA_916048165.1 Spilarctia lutea
CTTATGTCTCTGATAAAGGCCGCAAAGGCTCTCGCCTCCAGGTCCCATGGTGGACTTCCAGCGGCAAGTCTCCTGACTTGCTGACTCAAAAGAAATCGTGCGGTACCCCCTTGTGATCCTGATGGCTAGCACCCGTTGTGGTTGCCGCAATAGCGTGATACTGCTGGCTCTCAGGGCCATGGACCGCACAACCCCCCCGTAGAGTCTGCAGGAGTCATCGGGCCCCCTTATTGATTGTAAAAAGCCTAAAAACATAATAGATCGAATTTCAACCACTAAGCAAGCTAGTTCATTTAAATTCATATAAGTTTTCAATGTATTTGTTGATTGCTAAGGGTTATTTTAGAAGAGAAAATGTTTCGAACATTTTTAGAACAACAATTATAATACTTGATCAAAACAATGTCCTAAAGTACATCAGCTGATGAAACTTGTATAAGAAAGAAAACAATTAGTCAAGATAGGTATATAACTATTATGAAAATACAAAGTAATACTTTCTAATTCCGATTTCTGGGTGAATTTTTTTTGGGAAAAACCATAAATTTTCAGTATTATGCATTTTTTCATACCCTTTTCAACGAGAGGCCTATGGCTAGTAGTCGAATATTAAAGTCTGTTAAGATGAGATTAAACTAGCCTAGATAAGAGTGATAAGACATTAACATATTAATAAAACCTTGTTTATATTTATCAAAATCATAGAACTATCATTAATATAACTAAACTATTATCAAAAGCAGTCAATTTGATAAAAACAAAAATATTTTGATGCGTCAACATTTAAAACCACATACGTCAATCAATTTCAAAAATAAAACCGTACCTGTTATAGCACATTTGTCACTCGGACCTTAATTTTGTAACTAACTAACTTTTGTAATATCGTTTAGAAGGGCCATGAGAAACATTTTACAGTTTTCCACCACACAAATGGTTACCTCTATAGTACCCTAAGATTTAAAGTTACGTGAGTTTTGTAACTCGTAAAGCTTTTCAAAGGATGATTAATTTTAATAATTCGTTGTGTTGTGGTCGCTGTTGTTCAAATCTTATTACTTAATTGTGAAGTAATTAAACAATTTCAATTTCTTTGTCCTATTGTTTGGATGACATAATTGATTCGCCGTATTGTACTTTAAAATAGAGTAACCTTATTTTTACTAGAATGAATGAAAATGTTAATAGATTAGAATTCCTAGAAGAGTTCCTTTTTAGAAATTATAGTCATTTTGTTAACTCTGATTAGGTTGCGTATAGTCTTTCCAACTGTTTAGAATAGTCTATTGAATATCCTTGTCTAGTTTCATTTTTCATGAAGATCTTTCTACTAGATTAGCACTATTAACACATTTTATCACTATCTTCTTAAGATTTTAGATCCTTATTTAAACATGTCGTATAGTGAATGAAAGAAACGTAAATATAAAATATTATACCAGACAGAAAATCGTACTTAATTAAAATTATTCACGGATAGCAGGTTTTTAAATGTGTTTTATGTGTCAATTCCGAAGTGATTGGTATAAAATTTATGGTACATAAAATTGTGTCGTACTGACTCTATACTAAAAGAAATAGTCACTGAGACAAAGGTCCATAAAAATATTTATTACAAAAACACATTGGGGAAGTTATGTCTTATAATATATTATATCGACGACAACAAACGACACTCATACCTTTACGATTCTAGAAATTTGAATATAACTTTAATTCCATTTTACAAATATTTTATTGCTTGTAACTTGTTTCTTAAATATACGTACGTACGTAACATTATTGCAACTCAATTGAATTAATATAGTAAAACTTTCTGTAGCCAATGAAGAGAACTGAGTAAATATCTACTGAATTAAACAATAGAAGATGAAATTGCAAAGCTATTGTATCTCCATTTCAATTCAGGTCACGTTTTATAGTTAGAAGTCAAATATCTATCTCTCATCTTACCTCAGAAAGGTCTTTAGATTGTTAAGATCATAATATGATATCAACATATAAGTATTTAAGATAGAAGTGGTTGGAAGTAGTATTATGTATCACTTTTTTATTAAAGCCTGTCGAAGTGACTCTACTTTGCCTGATGGAAAGCATAACTAGAACTCTAAGAATGAAAGTACATGCATGAAAGTTTAAAAATAAATTATTTTGCTAAAAAATAAGATTACAAAAGATGGGTTTTAAAACTGTCGAATAACTGCATCCACCAATCTGGGCTAAATTTAAATTTAGACAATTATTTACACAAAACCTAGTATAGCAGTAGTACCAAGATCATTTAAATATCTGAATAAATATATTGATGCGTGTATGCAAACAGGCATACATACAACTGTCCTGATTTAACGATTAAATATCCTGTTCTGACAATGTCAAACAAAGTTATTAAGAAAGAGCAACGACGTTACAGAGCACTTCGAACAAGCTGGAGCTATACAACATACGATAAACTAACAAAACACACTAGTATGGACATAGCAGAAATCTGTGCCTATTGTATACAGACTTGGCATTTTGCCCAGATGTGTAGCAGTGGAGAAACACTTAACGTCGAATGTTAAAACTTCAACTTTTCATATTGTTCTAGTTATTATCAAGACTAAACATGACTTAAAAGTTTTCATGCCAATTATAAGATCCTTGATATTAATCCTTAAAGCAATGCAAAAGAATTCATGATAACTTTCTTAGCAAAATTTCAACTGGTATTTTTTTATACTGGATGTATAAAAACTATTGCAAAATAAAAAACCTACATTCAAATTGAAATCATCCTTGAATTTAAATTATATTTAACTCTCGTCACCCTTTGTGACTCGATTTAAAAAAAGAACTGTACATGAATTCCCAGGTGCAATTTAACTTTAAAAACTTAGCTAACAAAACCGTAAATAAAAAATAATACTTTAAAATATTGCCACCAAAAAATAAATACTCGAATTTTACCCGTATACCTAAAAATTTAATCTAATGAAAATGTTTTAGTTAAATTAATCTTGTAGAATAAAGAAAATAATAATTAAAGAATATCTAAAAATATTTAAATTTTATCCAAATGATGATTGTCATTATAACTTCAGGTTTATGAAGAATTTAACTACAGCTAGTATAAATAGACTCCTATTTCTTCATTTAAGTCATAAAACATTATGGCGATGGCAGTACCTATATCAAATTCAGTGTGATTGGTTTCCTGAAACGACTTATTTTATATGGCTTGATTTGTAGAAATTTATTTATCTTGTATGTTACTTCAAGTTTCATTCTATCAATAGTTATTATCTTATTTATTTTATTCTCATTACTCACATTGCATCTTGCTTCTAAATCCATATTCATTGGAATGAGTAGCTACTTAGATCCGTAGTAGTAGATTCAAATCATTTTTCACAAACTGATCACGTAGATAGTAAAAGATTTTATGTAGTAAGTGTGTTCAACCAATTATTGATAATTCATATTTACTTTGAGAGATTTCATACTGCATCTATTCTCTAAAACTGTAATCGATTGACAAAAATCACATTGTGGCGACCTAATGTGATTTTGGTCAGTTCGACACACAGCAGAAGAGAAAAATACACAGTATACACACTACCTAAGCACACGGCGGTCACGCCAAGTCGGAAACTAAGTTCTCAAAGAATATTCTGTAACCTGTCATTAGATATTGGAATTACTACCAATTATACACCATCATCATCCCTTTTTTCAAAATTAAAATTTTGTTCAACACAGGTTAAATTAATTACTATATATAGTCTTTTTATTTTATTTTTCCCCTTTTTAGGCCTCAATCTATGCTAAGCAATGAATTATTTTAAGAAAGCAGTGACTTTACCATAATTATATTACTGTCTCAAAGAGCACGTGTTTCTAACTATTGTACTACTCAATATTATTATTATATATTGTTCAACACATGTTGTGGTTTTGTGAATACGAGTATGTTCATAAAAATAATCTAAACGTGATGAAAATACTCTCTATTTCATCATATACATGCAGATAAATAAATTGGGTGAAAAGAGAAATGATAATGAATTTTTTTTGATGATTCTGTACAAAATATTAGTCTACCTGTGCAAAGTTAATTGAAGATAAAAATGTATTAAGTATAAACAATGGCGTTTAAGAAAATGAACTTCCAAAGATATTTTCATTAAACGCAGTTATATATTGTTTTTACAAAGCACATACTGCACATATTTGCTTGCATGAAAATAAGAAAAAAATTGAATAACACTTTCATATTTTTATTTTTCTTAAACTGTAAAAAAACATATCATAAGTTTGATATGTTTCTTTACAGCCTAAGAAGAGTGTTGAATTTTTAGACCAATCGGTCTAAAAATTTCCAATATAAGTATTTCGTAACGATATTCCATAAGTGAAAACCAAAATTAGATATCGATCGCTATAAAATTATACAAAGTATCATTAAATTCTGTTTTAGGCCTGTTCAGGACCACGGGATCAGATGACACAGGTAAATTGACGTGATATCATTTTGTTTTAAATAGTTTGTCAAGCTTTAGAGAATTGTTTTGGCACTGATAAACGCTTTTATTATACGCTGTGTTATTATACTGTGTTTAAGCCTCTTCAACACACTTATACTTTTTAAAATAATTCTTAGAAGAGTCTTAAGCAAAAGTCTATTAATAGTCTATCTCTATAATTTACGATTATATAAATTTAGCACACACATAATTCAAGTTGGCCTTACCTCATCATTCCAATTAATGGAATCGTGTAGGATTGGATCAAAATACGATTCATATATTGGTATTAAAGAGATTTGGAATCAAACTGCACGAGTAATAAAACGCAGAGAAGTCGTTTCAAGCCCACCCAATACTTCCATTAAAATAACTACTACACAACAATCGAACCACGCGGCTCGGAACTATGAAGGATTATGTAATTTGGCAACGAAAAGACTACAAATTGGGGCGATTGTGAGCACAGTGAAGCCATTTGAAGAAGTTATAAAGATGTTATAACTAAAAATGTTATGTTAAATGATGCTTGAAATTTTTCTAGCTATAGATGTTCTTGATGAGGTATGTGTATGAAAAGCTTTTGACGGAAATCAAATAAGGTTTATTCAGAAAAAATAATCAGTGGATCAATTTAAATTTGTTACCTATAGAATTATGCACATTATAATATCCACTAAGAATTTTATATTCAAAGAAATATATGTGCAGAATAACAGTGTTTTATAATTAATATATCAACTTCAAGTGTTTAAAAAAAGACTAAAAGAAGATTATTTTTACTGTTGTACTTACTTATTTGAAAATATTTAGAGACCGCATCTTGCTTAATATTAATGATTTAAACTTTTGACTGTATTTGATTGGTTATACTAACTAGTTGTGGGTTATATATTATATTTTGTTATGACTTACAATAATAGATCTTTCAAGAAACCTGACGTAGAAGTATTGAGCTTGGAAGGTGCTACGTTAACAGTATCTTGTTCTTATATTTGTTTGGCTTCACGTAAACCAATTTTCCATAACATTTTGTTTTGTGTGAAACATTAAATAAATTTTAGTTTTGATCTTTGTAAAGCAAAATACTACTGCAGATAACTATAAAAACTAATTTAAGCTTTTTAACAAAACGTTATGTATTAATATTATTCAGTTTCTTTCTTTACAAAATAAATCACATGTCCCAGAAGTTTTCGTTCCCGTTATACGGGCTATCAAGATGATTGCTTTAATATAAACTATCGACAATTTAAAATAGCACAAATATTTAAGTATAATAACTGTTATTATTAATAAACATTAATAGACTGTGATATTTAAGGGGTTTACAAACTTACTAACTTATCTGTTTGTAATATTAGTATAAAATATGTTAATGCATCTTAATATAGAACAACGATCTTTCTAAGAATATTTGGGTTCTAAAAGATACGAATTGACAAAATATGTAGGTCGCAATAATCATCACCTAAGCTGAAATACGCCTACTCACTTCTGAATATAGGCCTACAGCACGGTTCTCCATAACCATCGATCCTAAATAGCTTATATTTATAAAAAAAAACACCTGAAGATCAAATTGGATCAGTCAAAGCATCAAATACTCTTAGTAATTTTGTGTTTTTCGAGAGTGCCTAAAACGCAAGCATTCGTGTCTGTACGCACAACCCATCGTCAAATATAACGTAAAACACGCAACCAGCCTCAATACGACAGGTTGTTTCGATTCTCGAAAAATTGTTTCTATCGTGACCAAAACTAGTCAGGATTCTATTTCAGTTTGTGCTCCAGTAGTTTGTAGAACAATGGACACTTCGTTAGATAAATTTGTGATCATTCAATTCAAATATCCACATTATGTAGCCTCAACAAGAAATGGTTAGGCCTTACTAAAGGATAAGATTATTATAATAAGATACATACTCACATGGAATTAAAAATGGTGAGGTATTCCTTTATTTAGAAACTAGCTATGACCCTCGATATTACTGGCTGTTGTGGTTGTACCGCAAGTAAACCACGGAGCAAGGCTAATGAAAGAAATAGAAGCTTAATTTATGCCTTATATCATCAGAATCTGCCAGTAAAAAATCTTGTGAAAATCGTTCCAGCTGTTTCATAGATTAACTGGATAGAAAGACAAATTAAAAATTGATATGCATCGCATAGTGAAAAGCTGTTAATTGGAGATTAGAAAAAGATATCCTAGTTATATTTATTTGTATAAATGTGCAAAAACGACTAGCGTCGTGTGCAGAAATGTAATTAAATATAGTTTAAACTAGCAACATAAGCTGTATAACAATGAGTGTTGCTCTAAAACCGTACAGCGTAGTGCTATCACTTGCCTGTCTCATTTAAATAATATGTATTGTGCAGAATCTGGGTTGTATTTAATGTGACGTTTGATTTCATTTCATTTTAGAAATCTGCCAATTTATGTCGTTAAGTGAATCTGAACCTGCGGTCAATTTGTTAGTCTTTCTAATTTATGTTATTATTGTATGCGTCAGTGTTTGTTGGTGAATCTAAAATTAACTGGTAACTGTTTTATATAGCTTTTCATTCTACAATATAAGTTTTATCAACAATAAGAATTATCTATGTAAAATATACCCCAATTTGTTTACCTCTTAAGAATTTTTCTTCTTCTTAAACTTTATTAATTACAAGATTATTTAAGTTCGCCTACAAGTTCAACCGGTTTTGAATCTTAAAATTTTAAATGATTTTCATTTATAATTAACAAAAACAACAAACAAAAACAATACGAAGAATATGTAGCCAACTCATGTACCATAACAATATATTATTCGCTAAATAACTACGGTAAAAGGTGGTCTAAGCCATTCTCAAAAAAGGTTAAGTAGGCTAAACAAGAGCCGACAAAATCCAAGTAGAACTCAAGTGAGCTGAAAGATCAAAATATGCACGAGTGATTCTAAAGGGGTTCCATTTATTTTTTATTAGCTTACTGTATTAGCTCAAAAATAACATTATTACATCAATTAAAGTGTCTACGTTTGCTATGAACTGGCTTAATACTAAATTATTCAAACACTGTCTCCTCGCAAATACATCAGGTATACAATGTTTTCTTTCTTTCTTATAATTCACCTGAAAGCCTACACAAATAGTGCGGCAGTATAAAAAGACTTGGCCCAATTTAACACAAAATAGAACGAGGGAGCTCGGTTGACCGATTAATTATTAGTTTGCTATCGAAGGAACGATATCGGTGAGACTAAAGCACGCCAGCCGGATCGATTCTCGACAGTATAGGCTATGATGACATTCTGAATAACAAAGAATTGAAATGTTATGTTATTGGAAACGTTCGAATTATGTGAACATCGTCGTGTGATACATCGTTTGAAATTCTGTGTACGGGAAGAGATATGTATTCTTTAAAAACTCTTGATATGAGTATCCAGTGAGTATAAATAGTTCCTGAGTAGCTGTAAGCGCTTACATAAGACTATTTACCAATTCAGTCATAAACACATTATTTTAGGGCTTGCAGTTAACTAGACTTTGGAATGGATGAGTGATGAAAAGAAAAGGCAGGTAAGAAGAGTAAACATTGAAAGGTAAATAATATTTTGTGCAACAGCTTTTTATTTTATTTTTATAAAACTATATAATATACTTTATATAACTTGAATATGATAAAACTGTTAAGTGTTTTTACACCATGCCTTACAGCGCTTCTATTGAAATTTACTACAGATTGTTTATTAACAAATCATAATTATCTTTGATAATTATAATTAAAAATTAAAAGAACACCTGTTCTTATTGACTTTTAATTTACTTTTTTAAAATGGACACCTGCTACAAGAATCGGTAATGGAGAATTCACGGCTAGGTCTTTATAATTGGTATCTTCAAAGGTTTTAGTGTTCTAAATTTACCTTTAACTAGTGACGTGTAGTCTCTCAGGCGTCGCGTGATTTGCAAATTCTCAGAATTGACCACTTCCCCCCGCTTGCCGCGACTCCGAGTCTCAGTAGCTTTTGTTTTAGTGCTCAAACAACCGCGGAAGGAAGCAGATATGTCGTCCGTTGTTTAATAGGTAAGTAATACTAGTTAGAAAATCGGCCGTAGCCTGTGAGGCTACATGTCCCTAGTTGTCATACAAATATTTTTCCAAATATTTTATTCATTTTAGTGCAAATGGCTGAAAACGCTATGAAACGTCAATTCCAGCCCAGGAGTTCATCAAATAGAAAAATATTACGAGTGGACAGTCATGGACAGTCCATCATTTGAAGAGGAAATCAATGCCCTTTTACTGGCTTTAGACCAATCTGCCAGTGAAGATGACATTGACGAGTTGTTGGTTTCCGATCGTGAACTATTACAGTTTAGTGACCAAGATGATGATTTAGAGGAGAATATTCCAGAAGAGGATAGCATCAATGAGAGGAGCAGTGATAGTTCTGATGAAGGTAGCACGAGCAGCCGCCGAACGAGAAGGTGGCCGATGGTGGTGTTCTATCGCATTGTGGACTTGAGCGGCATAAATGCCCATGTATTATACAATATGCATCAGCCTAATATTACAGACAAAGGAGATTTTTTAAAGTCGTTAGCCCGTTCGCTAGTGATACCCCAAATGCAAAGACGTGTTGTGTGCAGTCAATTACCAAGCGAGCTACGGCTAGTGATAAAGCGATTACTGGGTGAAGATATGGTTGAAGAAGATATACAAAGACCTGAAACTAGTCAGGGCAAGCGAAGGGCATGCAGTATTTGTCCACCCAAACTGCACAGAATGACAGTGTACACATGTGTCGGGTGTTGCAATCCCATATGTCTGCAATGTTCTCGCCCCTTGTGCAAAAATTGCCAATGATTTATGCCAAATTGAGAAGGTGTCAGAATTTTCATTTTTAGATTTCAGAAGTAGCTTTTATGTTTATTTTGCTTTTTCGTGATTAGATTTTAAGTAAAAAATGTTAAATTTGTCATATCATTTATATAAGGTCTATTAAAATGGTAAACAATGATCTCATGTCAACTAAGGCTGAAAAGTACCACAAATTGTTAATTGTCTTATTAAAAAAATAATTAAATAAATACTGATTAAATTCATTTAAATTTGTTTTATTACATTCCAATAGTTAAACATCAACGAAATTTTAAATCATTCAGGTGCAATTTTATGAAAAATAATAACTTTGAAAGTAGTAGCCTGTGAGACGTCATGTCCCTTATAGTGTTATAAATTTGTCATGTCACTGGTTAAAGGTTTACTATATTATTTCTTTCACACAATTAATCTCTTAGGATATTATTCTACCAATAATCATTAAATTTAAATTTACTTTTTTGAGTGAGTATGACAGGCAGTTTTGCTTTAATAGTTTTATTCGATAAAACATTTCTAACGCACTCAACCAGAAGTTTTCGACGCTATTTTGAGGTAGTAACAAACTATTTTCTTTCCTTTCATAGATTTGTATGCTTTAAGTCTTATCTTCTTAGGATTACCGTCGATTTATAGAATGAATGGTAATACAAAACGATAGCACAACAATAATCTTTAAATCGTACCTTTAAACAGATTTAAAGTGTATTATTAACAACGTTTAAAGTTCAGATTACAAAAAAAGCCAGATGGAACGTACTTGTCAAACATACACAACATGAATCCGTTCATTATTTAAGTGTGCGTGACAACAGGCAGCGACACTGTAGGGACACGTACATCAGTGTGCGTGTAATGATACCATAAACAGTAAAAGTGTCCTTATTTTTTATAGATATTACAATTGAAAAAAAGGTATTTTAACATTATGTAATATTTTTGTTAATATTCTGCATGTGTACCTAGGGATCAAGTTTTGTAATATCAATCAGTCTCAACCATTCAAATATGGTATGAAGCACAAATTAAAGACCTAAAACACATCAAAACACAGAGCAGCAATTCGTAGAATCATTCACAAAATGTTTATATTTAATAGTTATCAGATATAATTGTATGTATCACTAAATAATACTTTCACGGTAATAGATTCACTAATGTCTGGAATAACAAGTGATTTCCCTAACTGAAGGTAAAAAAATAACTAAAATTGAAATCAAAGTTGACTACGGTCGATGTTTTGGGTTCTGACACAACAGTATAATTATCGGGTAAATAAATAATTATGGCGACCAAATAATTTGTATTTGCCAGTGAAAAGATATTTCATCTTCTTTTTCTTTTGGGGAACTACTCTTACAATTTTTAATGACGCAAGACGGCATTATGAACATAAAATATATGGTGGTTTGTAAAACACTGCCGTGAGATTGTATTGGCTTTCTAATTCATATTTACTTCGTTTGATTCATTGTGGTGTCCCGTAGAGTCCATCTGATTGAGTTTTGTAATCTAAGGTTTAAAACAATACCGAATACAATTTTATATTACGATAAAATTATTATATAAAAATTAATGGACCATTTAAGGCCCACAGAGAGTATAAATTAGTAATAATTCACGATCTTTAAAAATGTACCAGTTTTGTCAAATTTTGAATTGTATACATGACATAAATACACGTACATATCATGTGGAATTCGATGTTAATCATAAAAAGTTACTTTTAATTCACTACTGACGTCAAATGATTATAATCTTGTATCTATGTACTAATCATATCAATAAACTTCTAAAAACTTTATCAAACTCTGTAGCTAGAAATAGCTTCATTTAATTTTCGTATTTAAAGTTGCCGTAACAAAAAGAAGAGAAGATTTCAGCAACGTTCACACGACGCGAGCGCATTTAAATTAACATAGTGATGCTTGCTTGCCCGAATAGAGTTTCACTGTACAACGTATATCAAAGAGACTTTAGTTACATCAAACAAGATCGACTAAAGTACATTGCAGTTGTGCATCGGCAACGTCGCACCAAAGTGTTCTATGAACTCGAATTAAAGCGATTTAAAAGTTAGCATCAAACGAAATTTCGCAGTTAAAGCCGTATATATTTTTGTTTTTTATAGAACTCGTTTCGAGTTCTAAAAGCAAGATTCATAACTCAAAAAATTGCTTTTTTTGACGTATTACTGTACTTATGAAGTTAGAATAATTATGTTTATAGTTTACTATACATGATACTATTAGTAAATTAATAAATTGACAAAACTAAATTATATACGTTTTATCCATCTGTGTGTGTAGTCATATTACTCGTATCTAATAATTTTATGGGCTCTTTTACGTAAATTTGTATCATTATAAGTCATTATAATAAAATGAAAAATTTAATTACCCTACCCAAATAAACAAGATCCGCCCTAATATTTCTATAAATTTGGAAGCGTCTGTCTGTTAAACTTTCATAGCTAAAACGCTGTTTCGATTTTAACAAATTTTTAGGACATTATTTCCTACCCGTATTGCTTTTCTGTTAGAACAGTTGCCACCTATTATTATAATATTCTCTATAATATTTTGAAACTAGTACAATTACTAAAGGTTGTTGAGATTGCTCCAGTGATAATTTACTAGAATCAGATTAGTAAAGGCTGGAGATTTTTTAATCGGTAATGTAAATAAATTTTAACATTTTAACAAATGGACAAACTAATTAATTTAAGATGCCGTGTTCATGAAAACTATATAACCTAACTCAGCAACTGAGTAACACAAATGTTGTGCATACTTTGTGACACTTTTATATCTCTAGGTATTAACTAAAGTTTGATAGAGACAAAGTTAAACGTGTGGAACACGTTTAAATGCAGATATAGGGAAGCAGTATTTCAACTTGGAACCACTTGGAGCTAGCAACGATGAAAGCTCAATACCAAAGGAAAAAACTACATAGTAGGTTTTTAAATAAGTTTGCTTAGTAATAATCTGGTGGCGTACGTGTGGTGGTAGATTAGAAATATGGAGTGATACTAACCCAATTCATCTCGTGAGTGTTGTAGGAGGTGACCACTTCTAGTTCTAGAGGTGCAAACTACGCAAAATGACAGCACTGTCAAGAGAAGTAAACTTGATACGAATGCTAACTTGTCTTTCCCTCATGATATAGTAACACAAAAAAACGTATGCGACTGCCAATCAAGAGGTCTCGGGTTCGAAACCCGGGTTGGGCATGAAATAAGTGTTATTGAGTTTTTCTGATTATAGAAATACTTAATGACAGTTCTGAGTTTGGAAGTTGGGGTCTGATCCCTCGTGCCTCGGAGAGCACGTAAGGCTATCGGTTCTGCGCCTGATCTTTTCCCGGTCATGTCGGTTAACCATCTCATCAGATTAAGAGAGTGAGGAAACAGAGAGTGCATCTGTGTTTGCGTCACACTTGTGCTTATAATATCTCCTGCGTAACTACGTAGGCCAATCCAAGACCAGCCAACTGGCTGGTCTCTGTTGAGATTGGCCTAGTGATAGTTTGATATCTTACTACAATTACTTTAAAAAAACATTCATATATAGGTGCAATAAGTATGATTACGTAAGTTTAATTACACTTAAGAAATAGTAGTCCACATAGGTATATATGTCGCAGGTAAATTGTCAGTTGTGATATTACAATTTCACTAGTGATATTATAATAAATCGGTAGATGGTCAATCGACTTTATTTCTTACAATTAAACATCCTAGTTTCAGTGACATTGTAAGTTTAGGTTAGGATTTTTTGTTTGTTTCAATGGCAAGTTTCTTTGTTTAAAAAGAAATGAAATAAATCACAATAAGCTAACCTAACCTACCCGCTAATTAACAGCACTGTTTAGTTAAATAAAAAAGTATAATGAAGTCCATTGACAATCTGCCGAGTTATTATAATACCACTAGTGAAATTGTAATATCACGGGTTTGCCAATGTACCGGCTACATATATATAATTTTGCCCCGTTGGGGTGTGTGAAATCCCTGCTTAGTACGCGATTATATCACTAAGCAGGTTACCTTCCAAATTACATATGCTCACATTTAATTAATGATTGCAGAATTGTCCATTTATAATTTTGAATTAACTGTCAAAAATAGTTAAAGCTATTTTAATGAAATATGACAAAACTTATAAACGCTGTTATAATACATCTAACGATAAATAATTAAACAGCCTTTAAGCTATTTAAAGTAAGTCAAGTATATATTAAATTAAAAAAAATGTAAGAAACAATTGAATAGGTTTTTGTATTCAGCAAAAGGTGTTAAAAGTCCTTATATGCTTGCGGGTGTAGCAATTCCTTTTTACATTGTTGAGTGGATTTGTGTAATTGTCTATGTGAATTGTTGACTATAAAAAATAAAGCAGTTAATGATGCAAGTTTTAAATATGAGTTGTTATTATTATTTATTACATCCTATAAATATCGTTACCTCATTTACTCGTATTTTTGTTCAGGTTTACTGTTATTTATAAAGTTTTATTTATAGTATAAATTTGTATGAAAACGTATACATAAAATAATATCAAAATATCAATTGAATACTAAAGTAGGCTTATTTAACTTCATTATTTAATATGCCATAGGATAATAGTATCAGCAATGGTCAAAATAAAGAAGAACATTATTAGTTTGTGTTTACAGTTAGTAAGACTAAATTGTATAGGTAGTTAAAACACCAATTGACATTTGCTAGATATATGATATTAGCATTATGTTTCACTATTTTATTTTGAACAGAAAAATATATAGTTACAACGTAGAAACTATTTGGATTTCGATAGATTCAGTAAAATAAAAAAAGAATCAAAAAACTACCGATAAACGAACTGTGAAACCTAGCAATTAACGCATGTCGTTTTATTTACATTTTGTTGCTAAATAACTCTTCAATTTTACAAAACAACCTATTAACCTTAAAAAAACTAATGAAAAAAGAGCTTTATCTTTTTGTCTGTACAGTATCGTTTTCGTTGTAAATAGAGTTTGTGATCATTTTGTATAATAGCGGCCGGGCGGCGAATGTTTCACTTGGGTGGGGCTTTTGTGTAATAAAACGAATGCTTTCCTGTGTCTGGACGTCGATAGCTATGCGTGCTCTGAAATGTGATGCTACCTTAAGGAATTATGTTTGTAATTTTTTCCGGCTCGTTTATTTTATGACCGCTTCATAATTTTCAGTAAGCTACTGCTTTATTGGCTGGTAACTGTTTTACTTATTAAGAATACACTTAATTATTTAAATTAGAATTTTTGGCTTCACTTAAGCAAATTGTGTTATTTCAACATTAATTGTAGTTACAGTGTAGCGAGATCAAACTGTTTTCTCGCTTGACACATTATAGCTAGAGTACTTTTTAACTGTCAAAACCTTAATTAAATTAAATACATCGCATAAACTACAACTAGCCGTAGGTAGTTTAAAATCATGTGACGAACGCTCTAGCAACATAACGCAATGATCAAAACTACAGTACGGCAAAATGACTAATAGACTCACTATTGAATTTCATTTTTCAAAAATTTCAGTACTTTGACTGCAACTATTAGACATTATTTAATTTCACTAGATAATGATCGAGATTCTACAAAATTGTAGAGATATTATTTTTCATAAAATAATGTCAGCAAACAAGCAGAGACCCTAGAGACATGTAATTAATGTCGCTTTAAGGTTTCTTAATAGTCGTGAAAGATGACGCTATAGTGTTTAAGTATTATACCATGTAAGTTAATATTATTTTTTTATGTAGCTCTAATATTAATCGCCATGATTTCATTTAACACTAATACATAGAACTTTTATTTCGTGTTAGTCACCGTACTGAATATGTATGAAAACCCAATTGAATAAAATTGAATCTAAGTCATTTTTCAGCAATAGTTGGCGGAGAATTTGAAAATAGGTATTAAAACTGTCTAGGTACTAGTGCTTTGTTTATATTTTAAATATCTAGAGTATGAAAAGCTAAAACTATCAACATTGATTTGAATGTATTTTGATACTAAATAATCTGATTACGGAGTTACCCGAAAGTCGATAACATATTGCTAACTAAATAAAAATTCAAAGTTATTCAGAAACCCTGTAAAAAAGAAAGTCCAATATTCAAAATACATTTGATAAGCTATCAATAGCAAACCGAATTGCGTGCGTGGAATTTCATTTAGTATGCAAATGGTCGCAGTTGCAATACGTGTGAAAAAATTACAAACAGTAACAAACGTTCTACCGTTGTGTAAACATCGATAAATATGGCGATTGTAAATTTAATCAATTTTGTTACGCTTACCACCCGTAAAACTCGTTTCCGTAAAGAAACTAAATCGGTGATTTAATAAAAAAATATGATATATTTACTATATTTTTTTTCGCAAGTATTTGATGAATTAATAATGTTTAAAGTATCTATATATATAAAAATGTTATGTTCATTTGTGTACGCTTCGAAAACTCAAAAAGTTCTGCACCGATCGAGTTGAAATTTTAGAATGATATAAAATCCGCATCAAGGATTGTTTTTATCAATTTTTTGTATCGGTCACATATCCGCGACCGCGTCAAAACACTAAAAAACCGACGTAAACGCGGGCGGAGCCGCGGGCAACAGCTAGTATTTCATATATTATGTATACAGTATATATTTTAGTTTTGCATATACATTTGCATGCCGTTAAGGTAGACCAAAGAAGACATGTACATATAAACCTGTAACATGATAAGCCTTTGATCAGCAAATAAATTATTATTATTGTCATATATATACCGAATATATATAGGTACGTTATTTAAATATCTATATATTAATTGTGATTTACGGTATTAGTGTACCGCTTGTACAGATAGATAGAATAGCGTGATGTCAAATATTATTTATCTTTCCAAAAAGTTAGGTCATATCAGGACAATCAGGTTAAAATAAATTGTACAATAGAACCAAAACTATGTTTTGTAATATCAGTACAGGCTAAACTAGAGGCGAATTAAAAACATGCTACCAACATTGCTATGAAATGGCAATCCTATTTGTATTTATTTACAAAATATGTATTAAATTTGTACATACCAATAAATTTATATATACTTGTCCGGTTATTTTAACTAGGATATTTCATCCTACTAATATTATAAACGCGAAAGTTTGTGAATATGTAAGTGAGTATGTTTGTTACTTTTTCACGCAAAAACTTCGGTACGAGGTACTAGCATCGCCTCGCGGCGTTGCCCGCGGTTATTGTCGTACCGCGCGTAGCACCGCGGGGTTCAGCTAGTAACAAATAAATCTGAAAAGAACATTAAAATCTAACTCAGTAGCAGTCGTAAAAAGCGATATGAATTACAGATGAAAAACAATTTTATATATTATATATAAAAAGGGTATTTTACCCTAATAACTTTCCCAGATTGAAATCCTGGCACAAACCCTGGCGCCACCACAAGCCAAACAGCCTACGAAACCGGGATACTGCCGACTTTGTGAGAGTTTTTTATGGTAAAGCTAGTTGGCACGCCACAACGGGACTGACAAAATTCGTGATTTTAATTTTTTCCCAGTAAGCAAATACACTTTGTGAGATAAACGAGCTTTTTTATTTTATGTGGCACGGTATTAGACGTAAAGTTTAAATTGTGGTAGGTCCTTTAAAAATATATTATTAAACGTAACCAACGGAGTCGTTTAGAATTTTTGATTTAAACATTAATGACATGTGTTTTATGTTCGAATTTAGAGTTTTTGTTCACTGTCCAATGAATTTATTTTTATTGTCTGTACTGAAACCTTTTTCATCATGTCAAATGTAATGTCCATATAGTGATAAAATCACTATTCGTTAATTTTCTTAAATCAATTCCATTGATTACACTTATATGTTTTAGTTTCAAAACTTTAACAAGTTTTTCGTATCAAATTTAGCTTCCATCAGCTGCTGTGTTAGAAAGAAGGGAGACAATTGAACCATTGTATTTGCTATATTACATGAGTTCACTTTTATAATTACCGCTACATTAAACTAAAAGCACGAAATCGTATAAATAGCAATTCTTTCTTATTCATTTCAGCATAACGTCTAACTTTTATCCGAAGAAGTATAACCAAGTTTCTGATAAATGTGAGCAATGATACACACTTGAGATGTTAGCAAATAGAACTGTACCGTGGAATGTATGTGATAAAATTTTATGTCAATAAATGCAGAATTTTTATTATCTCGGTTGGTTGAAGAATTTTGTAATACGGGTCTGTCATAAAAGTTAGAATCCAGGTTGATAACAAAGGCTCAATGCATAATGCGCCCGGTGTCTCGCAATGAGCCACGGAGTAATGAGATGGTTTCAGTATTATCTAATGCATGCCTATTATAGTGTGTTTCTAACGTATGTTCAAATAACACAATAGTGATAGCTAAGTTGTAATTATAAATTAATTTTTAAAGTTTTAACTTATACTACCGCTTAAATAAATTTCATAATAAGGTACCTACTTACGTTATTCAATTGTAATATATCACCTATATTACAAAGTTTCACATAAAGTTTTTATGTGAAAAACCTATTTTTGTCTAGCCTGTTGAATAAGGAAATGAACGAGTTTAAAGTCATGATAATTAAAGAGATAACATCTGAAGAACGAAACACATAATCTAATGCCTGGCATTTTTTCCAATGACGCATTATAAAATTGAGTGTTGTGTAGGACTGTAATGTTTAAAATTTGATCAACTTTGCTATTGTCTGTTTCTGAATGTAATATATAAAGTGAAATTAAAATAAGATCAAAATAAGAAAAAAAAATCGTAATATATATATTTTTTTTGATATATGTGAGCACCGGCTCATACTTTAATTATGAGCATTTTTAGAAAATTTAAGCAGAATCAAATAGTGATGGTTACCCTACCCATTGCGAAAGCAGGCAATGCAGCATGAGGATAATGATGCTTCAGCAGCATTGGGCTTCCAGACTCGCACTCACCAACGAAACACGACAGCACAAATACTCTCATTTTAGGTTGATCATCTGTGCGAGGGAGGTACCGCCCCGGTCGAGCCAGCCAGTTCATGCTGAAATCAGCGTGGCTCTACTACTTTTAACTTGAAAGGTTTTAATTTGTTTTATATGTTATTGGTGTAACATTGATGTTTTCTAACTTGTGACGATGGCTATTACATTGATCACTTTTAACCAATACAAAAGACAATTAAATATTAGACATAGCTTTTATTTTTGCTTTTTTATGAAAAATAAAATAGCTTTTACCCGCGACTTCGTCTACGTGTATGTCGATTACCGCTGTAAAAAGGCGCCTCCTCCTCGCCTGTTTTTCCTCAAGACCTTAAGTATCTCCATGTCAAATTTTATTGAAATTGCGACAGACAGTCAGAGAAACTTTCGAATTTATAATAATATTAGTATGGATCTTATGTGTAAATGAAAGCAGTTCTATACGCTTGCTTAGATTTTTATAGCTCCAAAAATGTAAAGACGTGTCTTATGCATCATAATATTCATTGGTACACACTCACATTCACTTGAAAAGGTACCGTCCTACGTCTGCCTATTATACACACAGACGAAACGTCTAATTTAATAATTTTAATACGAGCTCGTTCCATATCCGTGTTTTTACATCTAGTATGGACATATTTTAGAAAAACAAAACCTTTTTGTAAGTAACGTTAGTTTTATCGTGCAGATAGTATTTTCTTTTAACTGTTTACGACTTTCGTTTATATTGCATGATACGAGTATACTGAAAAAAGACGTCAAATTGATATTGATGAATTATGTAAAAAGAACATGAAAAATTGGTTTCTAGGCTCCTGAGCTACTGCAATATTAACTGTTTTCATTGTATAAAGATTGAAAAAAATTGAGACAGTGTATCTGGCATTTATTTTTAATTTATATTTTTAGTAAAAAAAACAAATAATCGGTGATATAATACTTTATCTCTCCTTAGTACAAATCACAGAAAAACAGACATCTAATTTAACAATTCTAATTTACTATTGTATATATTTTGATAATATTATTTTACACTATTACAGACTACATTTCGCATATTTATTACTTGATAGGAATATGGATATGCGATTGTGTATTATAATTTAGAGTTTCAAAACCATCAACTCAAATGGTTCGAGTATAAATATGCTTATATATTTCTATTTCTTGAACTGTGCAGGATGTAAAGTGCAATTTTTGGCTTACTAGAACAGGTTCACCAGTCGTGTATAGTTTATTCTGTTTCATTTGCTGCATTATGTGTAATTTATAAGTAGTTCATAATTCTTTTAGATCTTTAGACTGCAATAGTTTTAGAGTCAAACAATATAATAGGGCAATAACAATTAATCACATACGATGTGACCCATTCTTTTAAAATATAGAAGCAATTACTCCAAACATGTTCATGATTGTTTATGAAAAGTATGATGAAATAACTTTGCTCTCAGCCCTCTGCAACATATACACAACCACAGTTTAAACGGGAAGTCTAAACTATAGTTATATAGTTTTGATACTCGTTTGTAACATTCTAGAAGTGGATCCAGGTAAAGATCCCATATGAGATCTTTTGATACAAAGACCGTACGTATGCCATAGAAATTCAAGCATTTTATATATTTAATTAACATAGGCTGTATTAGTCAGCACAACGATAACAAATTATTCCTACCTTTTTTTAATGACTTACTTATAAAACATAATCAACTTGTGATTGTAAAAACATTTATAATTTTCATGAAAATACTCAATCTAGAATACAACCTAATACACTTAGTCATAAAATATCTGATTAAAAAGTAATCTAAGTGTAATTCCAATTATAGGTCGACCCCAATGCTTAGTCGAATACTAACCGGCAGATCACGACCGTATTGTTAGATTAGGTACTAGTTTCTAAAGCTTTGTTGTTTGTTTACTGTTTTGCACTTTTACCTTAAATTGTCGTAATTCAGACTGAAATTGAGAAAAATGTTTGCTCATGGCATTGAGCCAACTAAGCGTTAGAAAAGATTTTGCCTGAATGTTTTCTTTCTCCGGTAGAATGTTTTATGTTCTGAGGAATTATACGAAATAATATACTTTCCTCTAACCGTTTACTATCTCTGGGTTTGAAGTTATTCCAAAAATATACTAAAATGTTTTATACACTATTATGTTTTCTAAGAGACCAAGTGTGTGTTTACACAGTACAAAATAAGTAATAACCTATCAGCAAATGTCTATCCAGAACAAATTAAATTTAGTAGATACACTAGTACTTTAAGAAACACAGGTAAATAATACAAAACAGACATCGACACAGCAAAATTATTCTTTTACTTTGAAAAACATTTAAAGGAACTTATGAACGCATTTTAGACTGCGAATCTCGAACAGGATAATATTCAAAGAAACTCGATAGCTATCTACAGAATTCTTACCGTAAAATATCCACCAATCTTATATTAACATTGGACAAATAAAATAAAGGAACTAAAGAACTTTCACACATTGCTGAAGAAATATTCATTATGATGAAAGGTTCAAGTAATAATACTTATTCAGGGCCTGCGGATTAATATTGATAGAGAATCACGCAGTGGCCTTGTATTACGATATTTGCAGATGTACTTACAACCTTAGAAATTTAGCTTTATTTTATTATTATTAAGTACCTAATAAGCACAGACACGAAACTCATAGCTCAGTTGCACTCGGTGATAAGAAACAATCACTGAGGGTAAGCAACGTGGCGCGGTCAGAATCTGGATGGGTTACCGCTGGTAGCATGATAAAACTTTAAAAAAACTTATAAATTTGAAACGTTTTTTGTTTTTTATTACTTATTTTCGTAAATTGCAGGTAGCAACTAAAATGGTTATTATGTTCTATTATACTAACACGTTATGAATATATTTCTGAGAGTGTTGTAGGTTCAAATCCCACACGGGACAATACTTTGTGTGATCGGTAAGTTTGATGTTCTGAGTCTGGGTGTTTTTTGCGTCCGTTTCGTGTATGTAAAATTTCCCGTGACACAGGATGTATATTCAAAATGTGTTTAAAAAAATTAAAGCCCTTGAATCTTCTGGTGTTTGTATATTGATCACTTTACTGGTCATACATATACACATCAGACCTTAAAGCCACTTGGGGTAATCAGAGGCGATATAACGTCATTTTCCACTATCTTTGCAATTTAGCTCTCAGATCTTTTACCTTTATCAAATCTTCAAAGAGTTATGTTAACATTTTTTTTATTATCTGAAATATAATACGATGTTAAATCAAAATACTTTTTTATTCTATTTATATTGTGTGTACATTTGAAATATGTATAAACATCAAAAAAATATTCCAAGATAATTTTATCTTTCATTGGTTATTTTATTATTAAAATTTTACATATAACATAATTATACATGTCCAATAATAAAGATTCGATGTCCAAAAACTCAAACAGATAACGCCAAGTCCTTGAACTCGAGAAAATCCAAATGTATAAGGAAACTATGTCCTCTATATGAATTTATATACATTGTCGTGGACATGCGTATTGGCCGCTTGTACGAACCGAAGCACGAATCTTCTTCACCACAATCGTTAACACAAGCTAATTTAGACTTTACATCTTGGTGTGAAGGTTTAAAATTTGTCAAGTATTGCGGTGAGCAAGCGCTCTATGTTGGGCGGAGGCATCGAGTCGGGGGTGATTCAGTTGGAAACTCGCCGTATGAGGGGTAGTATCGCGTTCGTGCCCCGCTCGATACATAATCTCTGATAAAAACCTTTCGAGATGACTCTCAATTTATTCAAGGAGACAATTGGTTAAGATGTCAGTGTTACTAGTGCTTGAAAAACTTCATGACGTAGACTGTTTTCGTTGTTACACTTCTGTCGCCGGCTGTCAAAATCATTGAAATTAAATGCGTGTCGTTCGGTTACACATTGTTGTTAAAGTTTAGGAATGTAACATCAAAAAACAGACTGAAATTAACAGTGTTCTTTTTTGCCATTGTTTGCAGTGTTAACATTCTATTAAAGTTCGGTCTATCGGTTAAAATTTATGCGTTTAATAATTGGGCGATTATCAATAAAAACATTATATGAATATACCTAATGCCGAAGTGCATCTGCAATGGCTGTGATATAAACCTTCGCCACTGGGTATAAGAGATATTTAAAAAAAAATTGCTACAAAGCTTTCTATACACGATTGGCAGAAACAGCTATTTATTTCCAATTCTGGACTCTTTGATATTTTTTATATTATTTACCACTATATACTCACAGTGAATGCTTCAATTAATGCAATATTTTCAACTATACAACTGCAAGAATTCTTACGTTTCATTTTCACTTCAATGTAATTTTCAGAATAGCACACCCAAAATATGGTTATTTCCTATTATGATTCATTACCACAAAACGACACACATTTTTTTCCTACTTTTATTGAACCAGTGTTTTATTTCAAAAAAATAACGGTGTATCAATGTCCTGTTGAGGTTACATTCCTGAAACAATCTACAGTCGCAGTTGGTGAAAATGGTGAGGACAGTATTCAATAGTAGAAAAGTAATAGAAGCTAAAAACTGTAGAGTGTCTATGTATATATAGTAAATAGTAAATTTATAATAGACAGCCTGAGATTTTAATCATATATTATATTTTATGAGACCATCATCTACCAATTAGTAGTGCGACCAGTTTACTGGTCATAAAAGTTCATACTGACGGGATGAGTCTTGTGGTTTATATGGCTTCAACCTACATATATGGAAAAGCAATTACGAGATAGAGATTTAAAATGAAACCGATGATACCAAGGTATATTATAAAGGCATTTTAAAGTGTAAGAAAGTCGGTATATTCTTTCTTTCTTTCATTAGACAGGTTGTAGTAAAAATAATGTATTCCTACAAAGATGGTACAGGTACCAAGCGATAGGTCTCTTGTTCGAATTGCCAATTTAATATTATCAACGTAAGTACTTCAACTCTTTTCTTTTATTAGGTAATTAAACTCGTGCTTATACTTTTGTGATATAAAATTTGTATAAATGATTAACCCAATTGTAAGTTAACAGTAAAGTACTTTAATATTTTGGTAATAACACAAAAAGATAAAAGAAAATAAAAAAACTCCTAATTGAAGTACCCAGAAATATTTTCACTACAAAAAGTAATTACTGTTTATAGTAATAGGTAGTTCAGAGTTGTCTCACAAGGTTTAAAAATATTGCCACATAAAAAAATGTGTCATACAGGTTAATAACACCGAAACGAAAGCCCTCAAAAACATAAAATAAGTAGGTCGCATATTATGATTCGTCTCGTTTGTAATGCTAAAATATATTTTTTCCGAGTAATTATTTGTATTTTGTTCAGAAAAATATGTGTTAACAGCGGTGGCTAAGTATTCGAAATCAAGCGATTACCGGTGCCTGCAAACTGTCGCAGAACTAGCGGTATCACGTAATTTACAAGTAATCTTACAGTTCCTGAAAATGAAATACATATTTGGGCTTCTAACGATAGTAAACTGTTTTCTAATTCTGATACAAGTAAGCTCTTATAACAAACTTGTTGAAATTGATTTCGTATCGAATAATAATTTAAAGATAAGAGAATTCGTTTCTTTGAGTCGCGGAAACCACATGGCGAATTTCGATCAAAAATTTCTTTGAACGGTAATGTCTTCTGAACGTCTATTTATTTTTCTAGTCATGCTTCTACTACGCTTCGCTAGTTAACAATCCACTAAACGTGGCGTGCAAATTGTTGGAACCATTTTTTACCTCATAAACCTTTATTGGATTTTTTATCTATTTCCGGGAGGAATTAGAAAAGACTAGTATGTATTAATCATTGCCTCGTAAGCTTATGATGTATGTTTAATGGAAATATTGGTTCATTATCGGAAAGCATAAATGGCATTACTTTTAGTCTTATTAATTTCTTGCTAAAACTTCATATTTTAAGAACATATAATTACTTAAAATCACATATATAAATACTATGAATATTGCTTTTGATACTGTGCTAGATTAAAATAAAAAAAATGTTATTTATTACATTAAACTAAATAATTATATATTAAAATAATAAGAATACTTTAACTAAATGGGATACATATTTTCTGTACACATATTGTTCCAATAATACTTGTATTAACTCAGTAATAGATATGTAAAGCGAAAATGAATAAAAGCAACAGACGAAGAGCTAAAAAAATTTTGCTCTCGCGTTGCGTAATTATGCTTCCGATTCTTGGACGATATTCGGGTGGGAGAATCGAGTAAAAGTGCCAAACCTCTCTAAAGGTTTTATTGTGACGTGCATCGACCGCCCAAACGACGCCAGCTCGTCTCCCGCAATCTTGGATTGCTACAGTAAATACATAGATTAAAGATTTTTACAGACATACAACATTGCTTAATGGGCTTTAACTACGTAAATAAACTGATTAGTGACGATTATAATAGACTCATTATTATTTAAAAAAGAAAACCAAGATACTAGTAATCATAAAAAATACAATAACAATATTTATATACAAGCATCAAAAAACCCTCCGTATCATCGGCTAATATTATAATTTTGGCATAACTATAATTTATGCAATAATTTCCATGTTACTAAAATTTTGTGTTATGATAGGTTTCAAAGTTATTTTGTTTTAAATATCGTTTTGAAATTAAAACCTATGCCTTTTAAAAAATATTTAACACGACTTTCATTACGCTCACACTATTTATCATCACTAGAAATCTAACTGCATTTTTTCGGTAATTAAGCCCGATTCTTTAAACCAGTCGGACAAAATAAAAAACTTGAGAGGTGTCAAGGGACACCCGGATGGAACGAAGTATGCACGAACGTACTATATATATATATATATATATATATATATATATATACTCTCTCGACTTCGTAAACACAACAGCGTATAGGTTGAAACACGCACGGCTTGCTAAATACATACGTTCTGATATTGTAATATTAAAATAATTTGAATTTATTAAAGTTATGACGCGAACACTTGTTAAACACACAATAATGGAGAGATTATAACGCGTATGACTTGGTTAGTACAATAGTAAAGAGAGGTTATAATGCGTACTTGCTAAAAATACAAAAGCATTTATTATTGTCTGTATAAAATCTCTACTTACCTAACTCCATCAGCAATATTCGGAACTTGTGCAGAAACACTGTCAGGATTCATTCTTAATTTTTTCCGTCTAGCCCCCTTTCGCAACGCGCGATAAGAAACTTCGTTCCAATAAACATTAATAGGAAGAAAGTTTTATTTAGAACTGCAGTCACTTTGACTTATGTAATTTGATTAAATTAACCCGTCTGCGTATATTTATTCTATGAGTATAATAAAAGGTTGGCGCCATCGAAATACGGGTAAGCAAATTGAGTGAGGGCACAGATAAATTTGTTTGGTAACATCTACGTGCTAACACGTTCCACAACATTAAAATTGGCTTGGTATGAGAGTTGTATCGTCTTTTTACTTTTGTATTTTCGTTCAGCCATTTCGGAACTTCGCACCAAAAACTGCTGAGAATTTATACGATTGTCATCACAATTTTATTTCTACTTCATATCCGGTTCTGAAATGTCTTCCTTAGCAGCAATCTCGTGGCGCTCCGAAAATATATTAACTTTTGCCCTATATCTGTTTTTCTGAGCTTGAATTTCGTTTTATAGCGGCATTTCTGCAGCAGTTTTAATTCCTTCGTTTATGTGTCATTCATATTTAGCTTTTAAATATTTAACAGTTCAACATGTTTAGTCTTATGCAATATTAGAGGTCTCAACACTTTAGCCATTCAATTATTCAATTTCCATTGAAGAAAAATGCAACAAAAAATCTATCTTATCATGAATTAACGACATGGACTTACCAATCGACTTTTAAACATTACTAAAATGTTTGACTACGTTCAATCAACGGTTTATAGGAATAACGTTTCCACTTTCCAGATATTTTTTCTATCCATTAATAACACCGTGAGAAACTGTGCACTTTACTAAAACAATTGGACTGAACTTCCAACTTATAGGTACACTAAACACGCCATAAAATTCACTTGCTGACCAAACTTAAAACACATTCGCCTTAAGTTATGTGCTGATAGGTACCCGGAGTATTCCGGACGCCATAATATCAAGTGTAATAAATAAGAACGTTACTAAGTTTTTATAAGATCTTTTAACTCCCACAGCAAAACTTTCTTATATAAAACTTTTCTATCTTGTAGTTTTAGGTATAAAAAAATATTGAAAATATAAGGTCAACAAACTGAATTACTCTTTCTAAAACTTTGAATACACAACTATAAATAGATTTTAGACAGTTTTTTTATATCTACTCAAAAAAAAATTGTCTTTTCATTTTATGTGAAACAATTGATTCCGAGTTTTTTTTTATGAATTAGGTGTATTACTGTTGTTTTTTTTTCAGTTAATTTATAAACGGTTTATGACTTAAGAACTGTTCATAGTCCATTAACATCAATCGAAAAGTTTATTGTACTATAAGCATAGCTGCTATGCTGCTATCTTAAAATTGTAATAAAAGTAATTTGGGTGTAATATATAGTATTTACTAGTACAAGTACTTGCTTTGTTAAGCTTTTAAACAGAAAGACGTAGGTTATGAATTTCTCATTTAAACCAATATGACCTTGAAGTTTCTAGGCACTTTAAAGTGAAAATGAAGCTTGCTCTGTTTATGAACGGAGTTTGTAAGTAATCAAAATTAACGAGTTTTATTTGCTGTTCATTTGTTCTTAATTAAAAGGGCAGGGCAAAAATAATACTGTTTTTTTAGGCATATTGCCACAGTTTTGGGTTTTACTGGAAAATATGAGTCAGTGAGTGTGGTCATGGCGATCAGCTATAAAGATTCGGTGAGTTCATGCCGGAAAGTCGCGAATATAATATGAAATGTGATACATTTTAATTCACTTTACATTTCAATGTAGGTAGGCTCCATTTCCCTCATAAAAGTATATGTTAATGTAACGACTCTAGCAAAAAACATTAATCAATATGAATATGATTTTTAAACAAAAGGTGGAAATTCAAAATAAAGACTGGTGATGAGTTTTTGTAGGCTTATATTCAAGGTTTAGTAAAAAATCTCACACATAACAACCAACCATGTATATTATTTTCTATATTAATTGTAATCGATTATGGTACGAGTAATTTTAAAAGATGACGTATATATTATACCAAATACCTGATATATATATATATTTATTTTTCATATAAATGCATGCACATAAATGTAAAGAAAAAAAATATCATATAAATAAAAGAGGTGCTCTGGAAATTCCAAAATTTGCCAAGTTACTCGTATGTATTCATCATCAGATCGTTATGTAAATAATATACTGTAATGCATTATAACATAATAATATAAAACTTTTACAGAAATGAGTACACACTGTAAATATAATATATTTTTTTTAAAAAGAAAACTTCCGCTCTTGGATTAAATCCTGTGTCGCGAATACTTTACCAACATTCAAGAAACGTACACAAAGAACACCCAGACTCAGAACAACACTTTGTGAATCACACAATGTGTAAAAATTCTATTTCAACGAATATAGGAGTTTATCTTATCTAGTAATCTATAAGTCATAGAAATTTCTCTTTTGTATCTAAAGTACTATTTAGTTGCCAGTAAAATCCACATATGTTTGCTTTATAATTATTGTACAACAAACCTTCAATGTAAGTTAAAGTAATGAGAGACGAAAGATCTTGATGAGAAACGTTCAAACCTAAATACAAAGCTGCAAGCATTCATTCAACGCAAAAATCATCGCTATTAAATTGAATCAAGTAACCAATTAATCATATACTTATCAATGGTATCATTTCATTCAAATAAAAAAAGTGAATGTCGTGAAAGGGCACCTTTAATTAGAAATAGAAATTACAAATTATTTGAAAGGAATCTACGTAGTCGCAATAAACCTTTTGGTATCTAATTAGCTTTTCGCTGATAATGCCCAAAATGAAAGGCAAGATAATGAAACATTTGAATAATATTGCTTAGGAATTTTAGTCCTATCAATGTCAAGTATCAAGTAATCTATTCGTTGTATACGTTTTTTTCACCTATTTGTGATAGTCATGGAAAAACAATGTCTAATCTATTATTAACAAATAAATCTGATCTCAGAAAGGGTTCAAAGACGTGCATAATGTAGTATCTTGTTTATCTGGTTTGAACAAATGTATCAAACTGAAGCTAAATTAATACTTATGTAAATTGAAGTACCCATAAATCGTCCTTAATTGGATACTGAGAGAAATGCTAAACAAGGCCGTTGCTAAGTGCCCTTAGATGTTTGGGTGATTTATATATTTCATTGTACTTTTATTGAGCTAACATACGCAGCGTCTACAGGTAAAACTTGAGAAATTGTTAAAGACCAAATCAAATTACCTACCGCCATACACACCGAGGGAGAAGGCAGAAGCTCGTTTAACACCCACATTTCGGCTATAAATTAAATTCTACTTACATTAGAGGAAGTAAACCCAATGTTATTAACCAGACACCTAAAGAATTAGACGCAGAAAGAGGTAGTATTTCTAAAGAAGAGTTTGATAAGGTGAAAAGGCGTTGATGGTCGAAAGCAGACAATGCTTAAATGGGTTGCAACCTGTAACTCAGATTAGCTTTTGCCAGAAAGTCATAGTCACAAGGCATTCATAATATGACTTTTGTTTTATTTTTGTTAAGACGATTTAAATCGTGTGTACTATGTAAAGATAAGCTCTTTGATTACCTACGTATTCCTTTTCGTTATTCATAGATTGTTTATCATTGGGATGGTAAAAGTATAGTTACAAAATGCTCTCCTCTATTTCACCTAAGGTTGAATCAGATTAAGGAGACATTTTGATGTAGCATATATTTACTGAATTAACATATTTGATTAAACTTGAAACGAATTTATAAATCCATGTTATTATATTAAAGCATGAACCTTATATCGATGTTAGTTCAGTTTAATATTATTAATACATTTTTCTTTTATCACATATGACGGTCTAACAAATGTCTATAATTAAATTATCATCTTTTAAATAAATGCATATGTAAATAAATCTTAATTAATTCCTTAATTTTCTTTTTCTTGAACACTATGCTTTAAGCTACATATCTATAGCTTAAATTATAGTGTTAAAGTAAATCGTTTCATGTTCAGTTAGTCACATTATAGTTTACTGAGAACATTTATCGAATTCAACTTAAACTTGGTATTTGAAACCACTCTTACATCAATCTAGAAATTCCTTTTTTTACTCAATTATAAAAACACTATCAGGAAAATTGAAATAACAGTATGTCAATTGTTTTGATAAAATGACTTTTATTGAACTAATTTATCCTTACAGCCAGAAAAAAATATGTTTCAATTGAAATTGCGGTATCCTAGTTTATACTATACGCCCTAAAACTCACCTGTATATATTTTCACCTACAAATCATTATAAAATTAAAACAAACTCATTATCTACTTCTAGTAACCGCAACTTGAATGACGCTATAGAATGAATATTCACTTAATTTTCCATTATGGTATAAGACACTCAACATTTACCAATGACATGCATACTATAAATATTGTAGCCTAAATACTGTGACCTAAGTAAATTGAAAGTAAGTGCAAAAAAGTGAAGTGCACAGACTATGTACTTGAATTTGACGACGCGATTAACTCTCAAGAGCAATGACGGACTCGAGGTGAACGGACCCAAGATCAATGCAACATTTGACTCATCACAACCGGAACATGCCCTGTCGACGACATCGCCGACTTATTTATACCTCTAGCTGATGCAGCGCTATATCTCTGTCGATGATAGTCTGCTTTGTAGCTGAACTCACGTCGTATCAGGTATGTTGCCTTAAATTGAAAAACTGAACTAAAAGCACTTGTGATTCTTATCAAATTACTTTTGCCTGTCTGATTACACCTTTCTTTGCACTTAAACAAATTTGGATTCACCTTGCACAACGTTTTTTGTAAATAGATATAATGTAGATAGAAAAAAAGAATTTACCTCACAATTTTTCCCTGTTATACCACCAAAAGAAACAAATATGAATAACTAACAAAAGCGTTTCGTCAAAAGATCTGTTAAGATATGACTTCCATTTAAAGCTTTGTTGTATCATCAAAGTAATAGGTAAGTCGACACCTTTCGTGTCTGAGTTTTATTTAAGAGATAAGGTATGCAAACGTTGGTAACGAAAAGCCGAAAACGCTGATTTTGCGACATTCGTTTATGCCAACGAATATAACACAACAGGCACTTTAAAATTCGCAGAGAAGCTGGCAACTTCCTAATTGATTTTGGAGTTGGGTAATTTAATATTAAGTGCGTTTGCAATAAAAACAAATTACATTGGCTCAGGTGACGCTATTTCATTAAGTAACCATGCGTTTCTTAATGTCGTGAAAACTTTATCGTTAGCGATATTTCACTCCCCAAAATGTAGAGATGTTGTTTTTCATTAATAAAGGGAATCCCAAGAGGTGAGTATTTGTGATGTAATTTATATGCCCTATCTAAAGTAACTTAGTGAAGTTAAAAGTTTTTCGACAGTTACATTAAGAGACATAAAAAATTGAGTTTCTCTTGGAGTAAAATATCAGTTATGATTTGATTTGTGATATTGTTGACTTGCAAAACTTATTTCCCAATTTTTAAACATTATTGCCTTACAAAAACAATCCAGTGTATTTGACTACTTGATTTTCGTTTCAGAAATCACACTTATATGATTAAAGTCGTATAAATATGTAACACTACAGAAAAAAATATCAATGTCATTTGAAAAAGTTTAAAGTAGTTCGATATATCATTGATTCTGGTTAATATTAAAGACATAGAAGAAAAGTTGAAAACACTTTTTTATGGATTGTCTACGCCAAAACAAAACTCATTCGGTCCATTTTTCTCCGAAAGAAACAAACAAGCGAATAACAAAGCAGGTGAAACGAACCAAGAAAACATTGATAAAAGTTTCATTGAGAATTCATTTCTTACACTTGTACGTTTGATTCTACCACACATTTCTCAACGTATATACCTAAAGATACGAAATACGTTCGTGACAGTATGATGAATTGTTACTTGTTCAAGGTGAACAATTTATTAGACTGATAATCATAGAAAAACATGTTTGAGAAAATAATAATTCACTGTATATCAAAAGATATCAGTTATTTTCTGTCAGAATTGTAATGAAATGCTTGATAAGACCATTTACGATGTTTTAATATTCCAATCGATTGCAGTAATAGTGGAGAATATAATGTGATAAATAATTTAACAAGTTACCTTGATTACTAATTAGTGTCTTGTATTTATTAATGTGCAATACATTTTAGTCCTAAAAACACACTGTTCTTTTACATTTATCACAAAATAATTACAAAACACATTTAACGAAATATTTGATGTATCAAACATCAGTGGTAAAAATAAAGAACATTTTATTTGACCATCATCGCGTGTTGTTCATGTCCAGGTCATTTCCAAATTACTGGTCGGCATGCGTGTCGCTACCCTATCTTGAATATTTGAAGACAACTTCAATGTTTAGACTTAAGCTATAAGCAACATATTTTCTGTAGTCATACCTGAATATTCAATGCTATTTGTTCAATTTGCAAATGGTAATTCCTGGAAAAAGGCTCCTCTAAGCTTTTGAAAATGAAAATAGGAAATGTAATAAATAGGGTAAAGAATAGGTATAACAGTTTTAAATGGATGCATTTTAAAATATTATAGTTTATACATCTGGTTTAAGTGCAGAATTGTAGCGAGCCAATACATTTCTCTCTGCACAGTGAACTAACGAAGGAGAACCATCCATGATTTGGCAGATGGGCAAGTTTGAACGATCTGTCTGATTTTGTTAATTTTATAGAAAATCGATATTAAACAATTCTGTTCTTGTTTTTCAACGAAGACCAGAGGCCCGGTTGATCTTTGGCTCATCTATACCAAAAATGCGGTGTTCAAGTAACACGGTTTAGCTGTGCATTTTGATGTACCTCTATTGGATCTTGCGTTTACTTAAAGTCGTTCGAATACTACAGTGTATGTAGTACTACGTACGCTCAACGTGGCACCAAAGCTTATCGGGCAAGGATCTCTCCCGTAAATTCGCTCACACGAGCGCGGTTTTTCAATGCACCTACTTTAAATAAAAAAAATCTCCATTTCATCTGGAATTCTAGCTCTTGCATCGTATTTTTTAAGTTTAATTAAATCTTAGCTTTTTCAAAGTGAAACTTCATAAAAACAAAATATTGCTTGATAAAGAAATAAAAACTATAGGGATTTTGAAAGAGGAATTCAATACTTCTTGTTGAAAGTTTCATTACCATATTTATTCCATCTCTTAACCTACTGAAAAATATTGCAATTATTTTTTCCAATGTCTTCTTTGTTACTGTTATAGTTGATCGGCTTTACGCTTCAATGTTTTCAATCTCCTTGAAGGGAAACTTGATAATATGAGAGATTTTAGATTATTTAATAATAAGTGAATAGTCTGAGCTGGGCTTAATATGTCTTACTCAAAGTTTTGTAGACTAAGGATTATTGAATGTGAACTTCAAAGATATATTTAATTAAAATTATTAAATTAATGTTTAGTAAATTTTAAGTTATTGCTTTCAAGCTATTATATATTATTATTATTATAGTATAAAATGAAATCGCTGACTGTTTGCTTAGGTCTTTTTACTAGTCAACGGATTTCAACGCAGTTTTCAGCAATCGATAAAGTGATTCAAAAGGTGGATTTATATGTATAATTAGCTGCGCCCCGCCGTGTTACTCACGATTGTTATTGTACCTTTACAACTCAAACCGTAGGTGACACTACGGGGCGTAACTAAAAATACATTGTTTGATTAACGCGATCACAATAAATATTAAATACATAACTTTGAACGATTTTGAGATTTCGACCGAATTGTACTAATTGTGGTCACAGTGGCTGACTCGAGTCAACCTTTCACCAATATATTATAAATCGAAAGTTTACTGAACTTACGTACAGTACTACAAACATTCATTTATTAAGCAGGAAGTTCCGAGGACAACCGTGCCCCCAGTTTGTTTTTGACGACGAAATCCCTTGTGTTTTCAAATGCAAAGGCCACTGACAAACAGCTGGATCGCGTGCGCGAATGCCAAATAACTACATACATTTTTTTTTAAATTACGTCGTTACTTTTATACTCACATTAATTCAATATTTTATGAGAACGTTATTAAACTGAACACTTTCCTAAACTTAAAACGAAGGTGAAGTTTATACAATGTTTAAATGAAATCAATCGATTCCAAAATATCGCTTAGTAACACAAGAAACATTTCAGTAACATTCATTATAAGCAATACTCTCATTATCACCATTAAAATGATAAATTACTTGCTCTTCGTCACGTTCGGAATGGAAAAGCTTAAAGTGTAATGCAAACATCTTGCGGTGACGTAATATTTTCTAGTTCATTTGCTTGAACTAATTTATTATAAATGAGAGCAGAAAAAATATTTGCTATCTGAGAAATTACTTCTACTAATTCATTTACTTTTAATATCGTCAGACCGTTTTAAATCCACTTAGAAAAGATGCAAATTACTTTGGCTATCTAGATAACCAAGATTAGTTTATGCAGTTATAAATTAGTCTTATTTGTTTTATTTCCGTAATCTGGCGCTTTGACTAATGCTATTTTCTTTCAACAGTCCCTTGATGCCGTGTACTCAAAAGACGCGTGATGAAATATTCTTTCAAGTTATTTTAGACATTTCACGTCGTCGGCGTCGTAGCCGTTCTCAACTTGTTTGCTGTTGACTCTCAGAGACTCATTACCTGTTTCATTAAAATGAGTGTACTCTTGAAACACCGTTACGACTTTTTCAGCAAAGCTTAAAGAGTTTTTAGACGAGCTTTGAGAAGTACTATTACGTATTCCTTTGTTTGTTAATCCACAGTTTAAATGAAAGGTGTTGATTTTAAAATTTTCATTAATAACATAGTTTAAGAATTTTGTATATGATTTACTATTGAAATACTTGAAAGAAAAACCTACCGGTAAATTAGTATATTAATCATGTCCAAAATATCGGCTGCAAAAAGTTTGTACTTTTCGAACAAATTGTTTAAATAAAATTTCTAATAACTTTTTTTCTTAACTGATGTTTGTAAGTGATTATTGGTGCCAAAAAATATACCACTAAATGTCGCCAACATGTTTCACGACATTCGCTAGTAATACATAAATTTTGCCTTTTCCAAAATATTCCTTTATCTAATATACTTTTCAACATAATCAATTTATACATCTAGATTAATAGAAACAGTTTATATTACAATATCCCAAAAAGCAAAACATACTTAGTATCGCAAAGTTACGAGTAGCATTTTCAAGAACTTGTCAAAACTTTCAAGGATACGTCTTTCAATCTTATTGAAAAACAAATTAAATTATTACAAGATTGCCTATTTCTATAACAATATCTTCATTTTGTATCCTTTCCAATGTTCATTATTTACTATTATTTGAAACTAGGTACTGCCATTTTGAAACTTAAAATGTTTAATAAAATAATTCGTCAAGTATTTGCAGCATAGTATTTATTATAAAAACTTTTTTTTTTCAAATAATAGAGTATAAAATTTCAAATTAAACCTGCGAAAACATTACTCAAATAATTCATTCACAATACAAACTGTACAGTTAGAGAAAGGTTTAGATGTAACCACAATACTTAAATAACGCATAAATTGTTGCCACGAACTTCACTTTACATCTTTTAAACAGTAATTTGCATAAAATGACGAGTAACATTATAGTAGGTTTAACCTTCTAACCGATTTGTTAAAACGAACAACCATACTGTGAAGTTTATTATGGGTCGTTTATGACCAGGCTCAGTGCTACAATTTATTTTGATAGAAACACTTGTGTCAATATAGCTTTGAACCTAATAACTCTATTACTGTACACGTTTTCCTCGTTTCGACCATTCTGAACCTCAGAGGAAAGGTTGGATTACACTATCAATACGTGCAAGGTTGTTTGGGTATGCATAGCGGTTCTTTGATATATCTATGTAATACTAGTAATCTTACTATTTCTTTATAGGTTCATATTTCTTGGATGTTACATTCTTCAAAATTACTTCAGAAAATAGAATACTAAATAGCCCAAACTTAATACAGTTCTCGATATATTTGAATTAGGATTACTAGATTGATAAGCAAATTTTAACATTTTTAGCGCTCGTGGTACGACCAAGTTGATACAAAATATTCTTACAAACCTGATTGCTTTAAGGGCCCAAAGTTAGGTAAAGTATTCCGTGAATACATTTGCACGCAAAAGAAATTTAAATTCTAATGTATACATGAAAACAGTAGCGAAGTAGTTAGTGTTTTCATAATATTAAAACCACCAAAATGGTTTTTGTTTTGCATAATGAAATCTTGAACACACAAAGTGAAATATTTTCATTGTCGCAAGAAAGGGTTAAAGTGGAAATCGAGGGTGTAGTTAATTAGCTAAGTGGTGTTCTAGTACATTTATTTTGAAGGTCAGTAAACGAGCAGGAATGAATTAATATTTTTGTTCCTTAAATTTAAGCGTTATTTTCGACCTATCACGTGAAGAGAGCAATTATATGCACTGGTGTTAATAAGCATGTGTTATTGCGCAATAAAACAACGACGCAGTTCGTTTTCAATAAGAGTCCAAGTATTAAAGTGTTTAATCATGTCGTCGAATATTTGAGTCTGAACTGTTTTATGCAGAGGCATTAAACTGAAGTTCCTTTGCCATAAAAATGATGAACAATCTCATTTGCTTTTATTTTCGTATACGATGTAATTATGCTAAAAGTTTTATTTAAATTACGAGAAAATTTCGGAAAGAAAGTATATTTAGTATAATGTATGTGTTTAGAAGATTCCTTTAAAGTCCGGAGACAGGAGGCCCAATGATTCAAAGGCAACTCATTGTGGATCACCATGCTGCATTGTTCCAATATCTGCATTCGTAATGAGTTTGGTGATCACTACTTTTGAATTTCATTCATGCTTTCCAGCAGGCAGAGAAGAGTTACTTTGGCAGTCTCATACACAAAAAAGTCATGCATTGAATAGCTAACTATTTACCCGAGTACATCAGAAGAAGGGTAATGTATCGAGCGTTGGTATGTATGTAGGTACGAGTATGTCCATTACTTTGGCACCACCTACAGCCCAAACCGCTGGACTATTTTTGACAATGAGGTGTCGTTTAATTTATTAGAATCGTGTTTTTGGTTTAGATTCTTTGTTTTTTGTTTCCTCATACCATAGCAATATGGGTACCAGATAAAATATATTAAAATCACTATTTTAAAAATAAATGTATCAATTCACGTTTATATTAAAATTTAAACACAAATATTGTCCAATAGTAAAGTCAAACCCAAAAAGTTCTTAGATCGACCACATGACCAAAATTATTCGAAAAAGTTGCAACGACTTCGAAATTTTAACCTTATAAATTGATATTTGATGAAGTTGTCAGTTAATTGAATTAAAAAGTTTAAGAAAAACTATATCACAACAATTGAAAGACCCTTTTTTATATTATGTTTTTATTCATACTAATATTGCAGTTTTGTATCTGACTGACTTCCAAAACTATCGTTGGTCTAGTGATTAGCGTAAGCGACTGCAGATCAAGAGGTCTCGGGTTCAATTCCCGGGTCGGACTGCTGTTGGGTTTTTCCTACAAGAAATTCTTAATAGCAGCCCGGAGTATGGAAGATGGCGGTGTTTCCCGCCCGTGCTTCGAAGGGCACGTTAAGCCGTCGGTCCCGGTTGTCACGAACAGCTATGGCAATCGTTATTGGGAAGTCAGTGCCGTCAAATATACTGACAACTAGTTCAACCTTCGAATTCAGTTCGTCCTCAGGGTTGCGGAGGTCAGATGCCAGTCACTCTGTGTAAAAACTGATATTCAGGTAAAATCGGTTGAACTGGTAGCCGACGCTAAATAATATTGGGAATAATAAAGGCTAGGAAGATGATGATTCATACTAATATTATGATTTCGAAAGGAACTCTGTCTGTTAGTCTGCCTGTTACGCTTTCACGGCTAAACTGCTGAACCGATTACAATGACATTTACCGATGTACCTCTATAAATTGTATCTTGAAGGAGGACATAGGCTATTCTCTATCACGATAACCAATATTCACGTGGCCGAAGCTGTCTGCAAAAGCTAGTATTATACATAAATGTAATAGTTTTTTTTATTAGTAAATAAATAATCTACCTACGTACTAACGTGACTCAAACTGAATTTTAAAAATAGACTTAGCATAATTTCTTGTAGATTGAATATACAACCACAAATAAATGTATATCTATTCCCTAAGCTATTTCTAGTTGATACTCCAAATGTTTTTTTCTTATTTCGTTATCCATGCTACACGTTTAATTTTTGCGTAATGAATTTTTATTTCCCAAGCAACACACTGATTATAAAACTGTGGAGTATTCCCACAGGACGAGAGGATCCTCCTGCAAGGCAAGTTAATCATAACAGGCGAGTAGTGGTACAACAATTGACATTGAAAAGTTGCATGTTGTATTAATTAATAGTTACTACGAAGTTTGGTGTCATTGTTAGACGACATAGTAGTATAATTTTGCTGTGCAATATGTTTATAGTCAGAAAATCAACTGAATATTTGATTTAAAATTGAAACTTCTTCATCATATTCTTCAAAAAATTCAATCTCAACCTTTAGTCAGCTACAGATTATTGATGATGAAAAATGAATATCAGGCCAGTAGTGCTTTTATCTCTGAATAGATACTCTATACCATATTTTAGTACCACATCCTTGCCAATCTTGTTTTGGATAAACAACAAAGCACTTTCCTCAAAATACATATATCTTTACTATGGAATTATAGCTTTGTTTTCGTCTGTACGTCACTACTCATTGTGGAGGTTGGGCTAACATAATAAATAGTCGCCTTTGTTTTACCAAAGTGTCTATCTCTTAAGTGCGATATCCGACACCGCATAACTCGCATCTTAGAGGAAGTAATTACTTATTCAGTTTGGTTTTTGATCCTCGGTAGTATTATTATAATACCGACAAGATTTTAATGAGCTATACCGTTATAGATCCCACTAAGACTGAAGCTGGAAAAGATATGCTTGAACATATAATAACATTAAATATTAATAAATGTTTAACCAAGAAAATCTTTTGTAACTCTGCTTTAATGTTTTATTAAGGAACTAGAGAGCTGAATTAAAAATTGTTTGTAACCTTGTTCACCTTTACAGTAAAATCTTAACGACTCCTTTTGGAAAGTTTCGTGGTAAATTTCGCTTAAGCGTAAACTTTTGCCTATGCATTATCTGTTGTGAGATATTCGGGTTTGGCTATGTATTAAATATTTTTGTCTTAAATGGAATGTACTATACATTTTATTTAAGAAAAATATATAAAATAACATACAATATATTTAAATGAACCAAATGAACAAAAATAGTTTCATAATAAGTAAAAATTATTCAATCAAAAATAGATGTAAATATAATTAAATAATTATCTTATTATTATTTAGAACAATTTTGAGTTACATTCTTGGAGAAAGTATGCATATAATCATAAAGCTGTTTTACTCAATTTATTGTAAATAAACCAAAAGTTAAGGCTCAAATAAAATCAGATAGGAGGGCCAATAGTATGTTCAGTAACATACCACAAGTATTTTCATTACAAACTTTAGGATCGCTTGATACTTTGTACATATTTTGACGCAATTAAACAATCTACTACCTGGAATATTGATTTAGTAATCAAATAATATTATGTTTGAATAAGCTTTGTAATAAAGTCTTATAATATTTTTATTCAGATAATGTCAGATAATATGTGATGTGTTCATACATAAAAACGTTACACCGTCATTTTAAATGTAAGAAATATTTATACTAAGTTATTTTCAACATAATTTACATTCATGAGTATACAATGACACAAATCACATAAAGGTAATGAGAGAGTGACTGCCAGCTCAGTAAAATTTGTTGAACTTTACAATTTTATGGATTTTTATGTTCTAGAGAAAATACGATATCTTGCCATCACGAAATCATTGCATAATAGATTATTTTACAACATTAAAATAGAATTAATAGCAAAGGAACCGAATAAGTTGACTCTAAAATTCGACGGTCTTTTCAATGTCGTTACAAAAACTTTTTGAAGTCATTTGTCTATCTCAATGAGTAAATTAGAAGCTACCGCGTTCAGATTAATTGAAGCCAATTGCTGGGGGACTCTACTGTCGTATTCAAATTCATTCATGTTCTTACGACTGCGGTATTTTTTTGCATATTCAAATCTGTGTTCCTTGAATTTTGCTATTGTAAAATGGAAGACTATGGCCCTATTTCACTGGTTACAGATAAGTTCCGGATAGCTTATCTGATAAATGGCTTGATACTATTTTATCGTGGGCGAGCCACGCTTTAGCATGAATATGCCGTCGGATTGATACCACAGCCTCACAGAAAACCGGTGAGTGAGTGAGGATACCGGCAGGCCGTACCCTAACCCTTTCCCCTATCCCCTTCCCCATCCCCCAAATGCTGGCAACGCACTTGTGACGTCTCTGGTGTTGCGGGTGTCCATCGGCGGCGGTAATCGCTTACGATCAGGCGACACGTGTGCTCGTTTGCCAGCTATTCCAAAAAAAAATATGTAAGATACGTTAAATCATCTGTTAGATAAGCTATCCAAAACTTATTTGTACTGATGTACTGACGGGTGAAACATGGCCTTACAGTTTTACAATTTACTTCTTGGTGTACAAACGCAGTAGATACCTATATATTTAGTAGCAATCGTATTATGTATTTCATTAATCATGATCTAATTCCTTGAATTTAGCCATATCATAGTAGATGTAAAGTCGACCCTCAAGGTAATTTGGAAAAAAGGATAGAAGAGAAATCACAATTTTAAATACAATTTTCTTTCTTAATACTATAGTATTAATTATCAAAGTCCTCATGTGAAAATAGATCATAAAGTTTTAAACAATTAAATTTTCATAACTAGATCAAACTCGGATAAAACGTAGACTGGTTTTAGAATAGAATAGAAGAGAAAAGTTCGGGAGTGAGTTTAGTATAACTCACCTCGAATATAGGCTTTTATAGAGCTGGAAAAAAACTGGCCGTTACTCTGATTTCATTTATTTTTACTGGCTATTGTAAGTGGTTGCCAGCATATAAAAAGACATCTGTAATTTTTTTTAAAGTTTTGGGATAAATATATAAAAATGAAGTGTTACGAACTTATATATAACTAACAGTGCCTTTGCACAGAAAATCTTAAATTACTGGGTCCAGATGTACAGAACGAGTAAAGAAAGGCCGGGTTATTAATAATATTAATAGTTGTAATAAGTAGCATTAGGTCATTCCCTGACTTTATATTTTTGCGCTGTTATTCCTCGGAACGTTTTCTTTCAGTTTCACAGTTTTCTTGGATTTAAAACAAAAACTTTTGCGTTTTCGTTTTAAAGGTAATAAATCATGTCTCAAATAATATTAAATACTATAAAAGCATGAATATTAAAGCGAATTTAAATTATTATAAAGTAAGTGACGAATCAGGCATAAGAAAAGTCTGCTTAAAACTTACGTAATGATAAACGGCATCTAGGATATTTGATTAACGAAGAAATCATTCAGTCATTTCATTCCCTAATTAAGATATAGCAGCAGACATAGGTGGCAGGCGTAGCTTGTAAACTTCGAAATACTTAAAAGCGTTCATTGCCAAAATCCGGTCATATATGGTTGTATTTTGTCATCAAACATAAAACTTATCGGCTAAAACTTATTACATAGGGTTACATGCATATTGACATAACAAATAATTCTGTGCAAACTTTAGAGTAATCTGGAGTAACTTGAAATTTGAAAAAGACACTTCTATTTTATTTATTTTTATAGAAGATAAAAATTATTAACTATAAGTTCTTTAAAAAAAGTTGTACGATGATAAACTAGAACTAACTAACTACTTTTTAACTTTGATGTAGTATTGTGTATAAGACAATAATTTATACTAAAAAAGTCAAAGACAAAATCAAGAATAAATAAAAAAACATCTAAGTACGAAGGACAACGAAATATTTTACGTAAGTTTTCCCAATTGTACGTCTCCTACACGTACCTCTATAAATTACAAGTGATTGTCGGATACAGGATTAATAATCAAGCAACTTGGGCTGACTGATGAGTCAATTGGATTGGCTTGTTTATATTGCATGGCTTGGACACCTACATTACCGGACTTAAGATAAATAATTCACCTAGAAACAACCTGTTGTACTAACAATACCGTTAATTTCATGATGGAAATTTCTGAGTGCTTCATACGATAATAACATTTTAGGCAGTGATTGATAAACATATATGCTACTATTTTGCCATTTACTTAACACAAAATGTTTTAATGCTTTGCTTTTAAATGTTTTATTGAACGCATTAAATGCTCATAACATCAATTTGCAAGATTTCGGTCCCCATTATTATTTTATTATTATTAAAAACATTTAAGTTATTGCTTGCGGTTCTTCGACTTAAACTAATATAGTAATAGTACCAGTGGTACGCCTTTAAGAGGACATCTGTTTTAGATAACCTAATGGCGGACAAACGTACTCTTAAATGAGTCTACTGAAAACTTAGTGCAGATACTTCCTTAGATTATTATGGAAACTGTGACGATAAATACACTACACTAACATTTATCCCATCAGTAACATTATAATATTGATAGAATATAAATTGTTAGTGAAGTTCTTACGGTGTTTAGATCTAAACTAATTAAAAAATAGGTTCAATAACTGTTTTACAGAATAATGAAGTAACTATTCGATTAAACTTAAAACATAAGCTTATAGTAATTCTATATGTTTATGTTTGGAATTGTAGTTTTATCATTCGTAAAAATGCTTTCAACAGTATCTGTAGTTAGGTACTTATTTGTCTGTGTATTTTACTGCCTACTAAAAATGGAAGTGCGTTGTTTTCAGCATATAAATTAAGATATATTACAAAAAAAAAACGATTAGAAACGAACAAATATATAGTTAAAAATAGTCTGTTAAAAAATTAATTTATTAGTTATCTCTTTCTTTGACAAACAAAACAAAGCGCTTTATCAAATTGTATATTATGTATTTATGATTTATATATACATATATTTGTGTATAGGATTTTACAAAACCATTTTCTTTTTATTTTTACTAAACCCTAATTTTTTAATAAAATAACCCTGAATAATCGCTTTATTAGTTTACTGTACTGAACTTAGCAATGAAATTCTCTAAGCTAATCAAAAAAACTAAGTTGAATTTATTATCTTGCCGAGTAAGCTTTACTCGACTACTAGACGTTATTCAAACAGAAGTTGATAATTTAATCCTACACAAATGTAACGCCACGGTGCTGTTTGCCAAGGCTTATGTATCAAGCTCTCTTCTACCGCCTATCTAACTTTATGATGGTAAATGACTTCGAAATGAAATTAGGATAGTGTTTTTTACTGAAATAAATCTGAACTTGAACCATGAATTAATACGTTCTAGAATTTGACATACGTAAAATAAATAAGACCACATATTAAATGTCTATTGTATATCGGTAGTTTTATTCTTTAAGGTTTTTTTTAAATTTCACGGTTTCATTCGAGTTTATATGTCGTGGAGGTTCAACTTTTTTGGACCAAACGGGATCCTTTAATCAAGAAGTTTTTTATAGACCCAATGCTAGTAAAGCAGTCCCGACGTTAATTTTTGAACAAAATTGTATATTTTTAACTAAAAAGAATATTATAATTTAGTTACTTATATGTTTTAGCAAATCACTTATGGACTAACAGAACCGCTTTTAAGCATAGTCTAGTTATATAAACGTTAGTTCTAAGTTAAGTATCATTTAAAATATTGCTGAGTGGTCTGAATCTAAACCTTTGAAGAGACTATGATATTCCATTTATCAAACAGAGTTAAGTCTCTAGCTTGAATAGAACAATAAGTTAACTATGACTTTAGAGACATTACAATAACGTTAGACGGAAGAGAGGTCTGCAAAAGCTTAAGGGCGGTTGAGGGAGTCAATTGTAGCCATACTATTGTCCAAAGAATTGAAGAACCTTCAAGTAACTAAAGGGTTTTTTTGAGTAAACATGGTACTGTAAAAAGAGTGCTTTAAATGTAAAGGAAGCAACATGTTCCATTCTGTACGCAATTTCGCAAAGAATCGAGAGAATTGAGAAATCTTGTATTAAGAACCATTTCTATAATTATAATAAAAACTATTTGATAAATTATTTTGAAGGACGAAATTGTGAAGAACATGATTGTGAAACTTACAACCTATATAATCTAATTGGTTTATATTCCAATTGTTACTGTCGTATTTACATGGAAAATGTATTAAATGTGCATAACCAAGCGAATCCAATAAGAGGATTTAGATAAACCTGTTTCAAATTCACGTGCATACAATTCGATCGAGTGTATAAAACATTAGCAGTATTGCTTGATTGTTATCGAAATGATTCCAAATAACATTGCTTCATGAAATTTGAAAAATTGTCTCGTATATATAGCGACTGGTAAGCTTGAGGTCTCGGGTTCGATTCCCGGGTCGGACTAAATGTTTGTATGATCTGCAAATATTTGTTTCGGAGTTTGGGTGTTTCCTATGTATAATATGTATGTATTTACAAAAAAAAGTATAAAAGAATTTATATCAGTTGACTAGTACCCATTACACAAGCTCTGCTTAGCTTGGGACTAGATGGCGTTGTGTCTAAGATGTCTTGCACACAATGTGCATTTCTTGGGCCATTTATGATATTTTTGAACCCGTTCCAGACTCTATGCCGTTATTATTATAATAATCATTTATGTCGAGAAAAAGGGCGAACATGTATGTTTACTTTGAATTGGAAATATTTATTACTACTAGCTGACCAGGTGAACTTCGAACTGTCGTATTTACATATTTGTCTCCAGCTGCCAACAGGCAGTGTACAGTTGCGGAAATCTTTTAATTTTTCTTATATACAAACCTTGTCCCAACAATAACGAACACAAAAAAAAGAATAATTTAATTTGGTACAGCCGATCGGAAGTAATGCGCGTACATACCTTTTACATTACATTTCGGCCATTCATTTATATTTATGTATGGATAAAAAAAAAATAAGTATTCAAAATTATTTCATATACATAAATAACTTAACAAGTTATTGTGACAACGGCTACACGTTTAACGACTTTGATTATAGAAAAAAACAAATATTATAAGTAGGTAATCAATAAAAATAAAAATTGACTGACATAAGTAAAACAAATTAGAAACCTATACCTATCTAAATGCTGGACACAATATAGTGCAATTGTATCGAGATACCTTTATAGCTCGCGATTAAACTAAAAGTCAACATGTAAGAAATTAAAACCAGTGTTTGTAAGTATTTTATAAGCTGTTACACGGATTTTATAACTATTTTATAAAAATTACTCGTAGAATTTTTTTCATGTATTTCTGAGGGATAAATAATTTGAAATGAATTTTTTTCATTTAAAAGAAAAAAAGTGCTGTGTCAATGTTTACTTGAGGCACTAGTGTATTATTTTTGATTCCCTATAATGCTTGTTTTTTTATACTCTATGTAAGAAAGGCTAAGTTTGTTCGATAAAGAAAAATGAATGCAATTACAAGCGTGTCATAGAGACGCGAAAGGTAATTATATTGCTTGTCAGGTTGTTAATGTCGTAGAGAATTGCTTCCGTAATTGCATACTCCAGTTTTCTGTGTGATTAAATGAGCTTGGCTCGTAATTACAAACGTTTAAGGTATTTTCAAGGCTTCTTGATTGTGCCAGTTATTATGATTGACATTCGTTTTAGAAGTCACTTGTAACGCCTCTGGTGTTGCGGATGTCCACGGGCGGCGGTAATCGGTTACCATCAGGCGATAGGTCTGCTCGTTTGCCCCCTAAATAATAAAACAAGAAAAAAAAGAAAAAAAAATAGCTATTACAAAGTGGGTTCAAATCCTACTTGAGACTACACTGTTTGTGATCCATAAATTGTTGTTCTGAGTCTGGATGTTCTTTATGTCCGTTTCGTGTCAGTTGGTAAAATCCCCCGCGACACAGGATATATTCCTTGTGCGGGAGTTGTCTTATTTAAAAGAAATGCATTCTAACCCTTCCGGAAGTAAGGGGACTTCACGACTTACAGTGAATGAATGTATGTGTCATAAGTCGTAGTATGCTTTTAAGGTTATATTTTCCGATGAACTTAAGAATCTATTGTGTGTGTCGTGTATAAATGCGTGATGTTTCTATAAATAGATAGAAGGTTTAAACAATAACGTTATAATGGTAAATAAGGCTATTATCATCAATTAGTAACATAAAACAAAAACCCAATAATGACAAAGTCACTTATTGTCTTATCTGGCCTATTTTAACAAGATTAAGGATACGTCGTTGGTATAATTTGAAACTTTCTTATCAATGGTTACCGGAGTCACCTGATTGTTTCATTAATGAACGATGGTAGTTTCATACATGGGACTTTCTTTTTATTTTTAACTAGCTGACCTACGCAACCTCGATTGCGTCTTATATTGCTCGTAGCGTGAAAATTTTCCCCCGTTTTTGAAATATTCTTCATTTGTACTCCGCTCCTATTAGTATTAGCGTGATGATATATAGCCTATAGCCTTCTACGATAAACATTCTATTCAACACTGTAAGAATTTTTGTACTCGGTCTAGTGGTTATTGAGATTAGCGCATTCAAACAAACAAACTCTTCAGCTTATAATATTAGGGTAGATAAGATATTTATGTAAATACGTAATGGTCGCGCCAAATACGTTATAATAAATTTCGCTATATTAATGGATTGAAAAATGGTACATACAACCAACAAAGGCAGTCTAGGATCAAGGATTACACACCTCACTAACTGTGCGGCGGCACTCATTATATTCTCCTCAAAAGCGGGCACGCGACTTGATCTGGTCCAAGGTACATCCAGGCGGGATAGTAACGGTGTTCTGTTTGAAGTATTCGCGGAGCGGCGCGACTGACTTGATATTACATAGGCACAATGGCGGATAGATAACGATTGACTGCACGGTTGGCCTCGTGGTTTAAACGTTCACTACTACGCCAAGTGCCGTGGGTTCAAATCCCACGTGGGACATAACTTTGTGTGATCCACAAAATGTTGTCCTGAGTCTGGGTGTTCTTTGTGTCCGTTACATGTATGTTTGTAAAGTCCCCTGCGACACAGGATGTATATTCCTAATGCGGGAGTTGTCTTTAAAAAATAAACAAGAGAATAAACAAGAGAAATGTGAGTTAGAATATTTTAAAATCAACACGGTCTTAGGACACTCACAAATATAAAATCATTTATTTAATTAAATAATTTGGCGTAACCACATGTGTAGGTAAAGGCTTTATAAATACCTACCTCTGCCATATTTAAAACTTAGAAATGCTAACCCTTAAGCATATAATAAACCTATGTTCACGTACTTGTCAAGTTTTAGAAAAATATTTTTTTACTTATATTCAAACATGTAATGTATGATGTAGGAGTATACCTAATAGCATAATGGAAGGTTTATTTTGAATAGGCAACCCTTATTACATTCTAAATAACCTACTATATGACGACCGTACCTTTTTATGAAATAACGAACTGCCTTATATTCAAGACGATACCTAAATAGCTTAGTATACGCGTATTTATTAATGTTGACCTAATATTTAACTTTACCTTTACATATTAGGAACTAAAATGTTTACAGAAAATATTGGTAATTATTAAGCACTAGTCGGTCGCCCAGTATTCGTAATTCGACCATTCTTCTTCTTTTTCTTATTTTAGATGTCTTTCTGAACTCTTTCTATGTGTAAACGTTAACTATGTCAAATTTCTAACTTCTATCGCATAATTTACGTAAAATGGGGTTTTTGATTGGCGTATAAATTATTGAGTATTTCTCAAGTACGAGTTAAAGTGATCACGAATATGAAACTGAAATTTAACTCTCGTATTTTGTTACTATATGGTTTAAATGTGTAACATTGAGAAACTTAAAAACGAAAAGTCTAGCTTTATTATGACAACTTACTTATCTTGTCTACCTAAAGAAAAATATTGAACTAATGTACTCCAACTATTCTCTTCTGAAATAAAAGTGATTGGCCATTTTTACCTGTTACAACAACCCCTATGAAGTACGCACTTACAGTGGGAAATGGCTATTCAGTCGAAAGGAACACAAATAAATAAATATTGGCGTAGTTTGCCATACTGATATGTTTATTTTCAGTCAAAATCGCTGTTAACGAAATTTTGATTGATTGAATTTTTATTCAGGAGATGCATTTTAGTATATAATACTATCAAAAGGTATGTTATCAAAATGGGTATGCAATTCATCGAAATAAATAAGTAAAGACTTAATTTTGATAGAATAAAAACATGTTTAATTAGCGCTAGTTGCACGATTACTACCGCGTGATATACCTAATCAATCAATCAATTAGACTACAGCTCTCCACTGCGGTCTCCCGATTTATGTATTTGGATTACCTACTTTCTTCACATCGTCAATCAATTTTACCTGCCGTCTCTCAAACCGAAGTTTCAATTCCCGGACATTTTCTCTCTAAAACTCATCGGTCATTCGACAGACCTGATTGCATATTGATGCTTTAGCATTCTTACTATTTGAACCATCTCGATAGCTTGGTTCTTTGTTCGATGTCGGCTTTTAGAAATGTTATTCTTCAAGCAAACTTTAGCCATATCTCGCTTTATAGCGAGCGGATTGACTTTTAGCTAGTGTACTAACTCTGTCATTAGTGTCCACGTCTCAACCTCAGAGGACATAAAAGTTAGGAGTCAAAGAATTGATATAGAAAGACGAAGTGGATTTTTTATTGATCCCATACCGTGCATTTATTATTACCCGACTAAGACAAAGTCATAGGAGCGTTATAATTTTGACAGGCTATGTATGTATGTTTATCTGTTCCCTCATAGGTCCTCAACTACTTACTAAAACTGGACAAATGAGGTATCGTTAGTAGCGTCTTGATTGCCCGCTGGCTATAGGCTATATAGGGTGTCACTGAATCTATTGTGGCGCACTCAAGCGGTCATGAAGAGTACTTCACTACAACACAGTATTTGAAAAGTGATCATTGGAAGGGGCGTTACTTGTTCATTTCAAATATATATATTATTAGCATTGGCTCGTGGCTTTTTCCGTATTTATTCGGTAATCGTGATATTTCTATGGTATTTAAAATATACTTTACAAAGAACATAATATTGTAAGGGCACTAAAACACTTTAAATAAAAAAGGTAAAACACATTCACACGTTACATAGAAACGTAGCAAAAAACTTTAAAAACCCGTGACGGCTTTTCAATCTTGTTTCATACTTTTTCATCTTCTTTTTTGTCCTAGTTGGGTTTTAGGTTTTACTTTTTTTATTCTTAACTTTATTGTTAGTTGCCTAAATAGTTTCAATTAAATGATATCAGTTGAGTTTCTCGTTTTCTGTCTTTTTATTGGGCGAATTTTAAGATCTTTCAGTCAATGACTTTTCAGTTGCATTTATTTCAGCTAAAGAAAAAGCCTTTAGAGCGAAAGAGAGGCGATTTTCCTCTTCTTACTTATGTTACGATCCATATGTATGAGATCTTCGTTATTTATTCACATAGCATGCATGGATGTAGTAAAACATTTTTTATGTATGAGAATTCAGAAGTTCACTGACATAGACTGACCTCACCTGACCGCCATTCAACAAGGCTTTATGTTAGGTTATTGTCGGTAGTCAAAATGTTAAAATCCTAAAGCCTATATTTAGTCAATTTTCTAATAAATAAAGTTTTTTTAGTTCGAGAGTTAATGCAATTATCTTTAAACTGCCACATGTTGCAAGGACTTTCACAGGCCTACTCTTAAAAGTTTATCTCGAAGGGTATGTAATATTCACTAATATATACATTTAATCTCAGAAATAATTAATATTAAAAAACATCAATACTAAACCCTAAATATTTAAGAAGTAAAATGTATTTATATCTGCAAATCTCCAAATATTTTTTAACGTTATTTTCTTTCTATTTAATATAATAGGGGCAAACAAACGAGCAGACGTATCACCTGATGGTAAGCGAGCCCATTCATGCCAAAAGTGTGGCTCTCCAGCGGTGAACATTTCGCTGTTAGTTTAATTACTTACGAAATCGTCATCATCATAATCAAAAGAGTTTAGCAATTCACTGCTGGATATTGACCTCCCCTTGGACAGGACGTTTGAATAAAATAAATATAAAACATATATCATTTTTTAGAAATTGATTCGATTCATAAATTCAAATTTTATTCAAATACTTGTACAAAGTGTTACAGTAATTGCTGGTGGCACCCAAACTAAGCTACGCTTGTATCTTGGGCTGCCATAAAATACAAAAATATGCGAAAGTGGAATTAGACGCGTACATGATATTATGTACATTTATATAAATTATAATACTTAAGTAAAATTAAGTTTTATCTAACAGATAAAACTTCAGCGACAGCTCATATGCAAAAATTTTTTAACATCAGGATGAAAGTGTAACATGTAAACCTTGTTCTTCAAACTAGCAAACAAAAAACAGGATTTATTCGAAAAAATGTGACTCATTATTTATCATCTTACTTTCATGGGAAAAATAGAAGAACCAAAAAATCCGTAAACGGCCTATAAAAAGAAAAACGACCTACACATTAACGGCCTTATTACGGAATGTAGGCCAACGAAAGTAGTAGATTTAAGAAATAAATCTTCTAGTTATTTGATTGTTTTAATTACAAACTAGATGACCCGGTGAACTTCGTAGCACCTATATATGTTTGTGTAAATTACATGACAAAACTTGATACAATTTTATTTGTCTACATTTAATGTAACACTACATGCACTTGATCAATTTAAAGTTTTCTGATATTTAGTTTATTTTTTCGACAACTTACACTTACACTTTTTCATTTTTGAAATAGAACTGTTTTATAGTCCAACAAAACAGACCAAAGATACAGGACCTCACACTACTGCTGTAAAACAGTCAATTTTCTGAACGCACCTATAAATATTTAATAACTAAGTAGCTATTGTTTATACAGAAAAAGAGGAAAGTAGTGTATGCGACTGCTGTGCTTCAGGTCTTGGTTTCCATTCCCGGGTTAGACCAAATGTTTGTATGATCTGCAAATATTTGTTTTGGAGTTTGTGTGTTTTATATGTATAATATGAATGTATTCACTAAAAAAAGTATAATGTATTTATATCAGTTTTCTAGAGTACCCATAACACAAGCACTGCTTAGCTTGGGACTAGATGACGTGGTGTGAAAAAAAAAATGTTTTATAGTTGGAAACAGTTTATGTTTTAAAATTAAATTGTAATTTGTTTTGAGAACCAATTTGAACAAAGTATACTTGTATTATATATTACGTACAGTTCAATTAACATTGCATGTATGGTCTAGTACATGAAAATCAAGCACTTCATTTAACTCTTAGAGCTATACAGATATCTGTGTAAATATGATAAACTCGCTTAATAAATCTTAATGATATGATTTATATAATTAAGACAGGATACAGTATCATTATTTTGATTATACTAGTACTACATTCATACCAATTTCTTAAAAGCAAAAACAGACAGTTTTGGGACCTCGTGATCGACTAAAAGCTCTGGGCCACTTCTACCAAATTATATGTATGCGTTTTTAATTTAATTTTTTTATATCCCCCCATCCCCCTCCCTTTCCCCTAAGGCCGGCAACGCAATTGTGACAACTCTGGTGTTGCGGGTGTCCATGGGCGGCGGTAATCGCTTACCGGCAATGCTCGTTTGCCACTTATTCAATAAAAAAATTAGAAATATTTTCAGAAAGCAAAAAATAAAAGGTACTATCTAATATTTCCAAAAAACCGGGTAATGATGTAGTACTGTCATTAGTTAGGCGACCAGTGACATAGGGCGTTGCTTAGCCCAATAAAATTTTGGAGATTTATTTAACTGCCTTTATACGAGCAAAAATATTGGTTTTAATGAACGGACAGTGGCTTAAAACCAATATTTAGGCATGTGCGCAATGATTCTGGTTTAATAAAATTAAAGTAAATCTAAACCCGTAAATCTGGAAAGAGGATATATTTATTTATTTATTTATTAAAACTTCCTGCAAACATGTTGCACAAGGCGGACTTAATGCCACAGGCATTTTCTTCCAGACAAACCTTTGATATATTGCCGAAAGTGAAAAGGGTATGACGAATTCCTTTGATTATCTGGAGTAAAAAACAAAACAATCGAAAGAGGTTGACTGCGTTGAACAAATAGTACAACTATTCTGGAGAAGGTAGAACAAAAGCACTCGGAACTGTTGGTTTTTTATGGAAGGCTTAATGATAGTCTAGGTAAGTGATGTTAGTAGGTAGATTTTAGTGGAGGGTTATTCTCGTGTCTACATTAAAGAGGGAAAGCCATAAACTTATGTACAGTATCAACTTATCGCCATCCACTGGTGAACAAAGGTCTCCCTCAAGGAGCGCCAAGAGTCCCGGTCTTGGGCAATCCGCATCCATCTGCCATCAGCCTCTTTCTTTGTACCATTGGTCCATCGTGCCGCAGGGCGCTCTACACTACGTTTGCCTGAATCGCGGTCTCCATTCTAACACATTTCGGCTCCAGCGACCATCGGTTCATCTGGAGATATGACCGGCCCACTTCCACTTCAGCGTACTGATTCTCCGTGCGATGTCGGTTACTCCAGTTTTCTGTTGAATAACTACATTACGACTTTTATCGTACTGAGAGACATCCAGCATCGCTGGGTATGTATGTACATAATATATGTTTGTAGACTTAAATAAACAGTAAAGGTCAAATGCTATTTGTTTTCCATGACATTCTAATTGTACCAGTTACATGAATATTTATGGATCCTACTATTAAAATAGTCTTTATAGTATATTTGTATTCATCCTTGGGCACTAATTTGTACTCGTATTTGTAAATATTTTTTATGCTTAGATTATAGTATGGAATTTGTCAATGAAAAATGAAAAACCATTACCAATAAACTCACATATATTCCATACACGTAGATGGATAAAGAGAAAGTAACTTTCGTACATGAAAGAAAAAAAAATTGTATTTAAAAAAAGAGAAGCTTTGGTAATATTACACAGACAAATGTTTACCTCAGGAACTGGAAGCTTTAAAAAGCATTTAAATCGTTTTTTTGTGCATTATACCGCCACTGAATACTCCGCATCAATCTTTTAAATCCCATTATAATGAATTAGTTGGGTATTTTCAAGTAAACGAGCGTATAGGAAAATGTTTTTTATATAGCTTCCAGACGTCATTTATTTATCAGGCATATACTGCTGGTGATAGAATCCCTCTGTTTCCTTGAAATGTCAAGGCATCATTTCACTACAGATTGTCGCCCAAAAAACTTCGGAATAAAAGAAGTTAATAAAATATGACTGCCGCAAAATGTGCTAAAACTCATACTAAGAAAACGAATTGTGTAACTTAAATCTTAAACTGAATTCTAAGCTAAGCAGAGCTTGTGTTATGGATACTAGTCAACTGATATAAATACATAAATAGGTTTTTTGTAAATATGTATACGCATATTATACAAAAATAATAAATCGCCATCTAGTCCAAACTAAGTAGAACTTGTGTTATGGGTACTAGTCAACTGATATGAATACATCTATACGTTTTTTTTTGTAAATATATACATATTATACATAGTAAAAAACAAACTCTGAAACAAATATTTGCAGATTATACAAACGTTTAGTCCGACCTGGGAATCGAACCCGAGACCTCAAGCAGAGTAGTCGCATACGCTAGCACTGCGCCACAGAGGCGGTCAAGTATAAATGAAAATATATAAAAAAAACTTGAGAGGTGTCAAGGGACACCCGGATGGAACGATGTTCGAAATAGAAAGACGAAACGAAAATATCTGGCTTGCTTTCTATAAGAGAGATAGAGAGACATACAGAGAAACATGCGCACGCCGCACGGCTTACAATAGCTTACTGTAGCAAAAAGTGTCGTTACCAGCCTATCGCAGTTCACTGCTAAACTTATTTATTGATATATTTTGTATTTATATTTGATATACATAATTATAAAAATCATTAATTTACAGCTACATCTATATAATTAATATTAAACTACTGGCAACGACAACTATAACACGTAAATGTAAGTTCAGTTTCTATTCAAAAGATGACGATATATATTAAATTGAAAAATGTTTTTCACCAATTCTTTAAAAAATAATAACAAAACAATATTTTCTTAATAAAAAAATATTAAGACTTCGTTCCCATAACAAAAATAGTGAATCAAGCAATAAAAAATAAACTAATAACAAATATAATTTAAAATAGCAAAAAGTGTCGTGACAACAAAACGTGTCGTGACAACTTTTTCTTATGAATTTTTTCCGTCTAGCCCCCTTTCACAACGCGCGATAAGGAACTTCGTTCCAAAAAATAGAATTCGAATGCCGCTTCATAAACATGTGACTAGTTTTTTTTATTAGGTCTTTTATATTATAATAGAAACGTCTATTAAGCAGCAATTGAAAAAGTTTATGCAACAGTTGCTGATTTATATAAATAATGACTTAATGTTAGTTTCAACAATCATTGCTGTTCAACTTCTCTTTGGCATTTAAATTAAAATAAAATCTGTAATTTTCTGCGTGATGTTGTATTTACACAATTACAAAAAAAGAATAACCATCACCTAGGTAGATGCTTTACTACTTGCAGACAGCGAAGAACACTTCACTATCCAATTTAGATGCTCTGCCCTTGGCTACAAACTACCTTCTTCTGAAGTCCATTAATAGATGTAGAACAATAGGGTTGGAGGCAGGTAGACTGAGTTTTAGTGCTATTTTTGAATTTGTACCTCCAAAGCTGTTTATAATTTTTGTAGAACATAAAATAAAGGAAAATATAAGGCTTTTCAAACTTATGAAATCTCAAACAACGTTTTATTTTGTCGTAATAATTTTTCATAACACTTCAAAGAATTCACACTAAGGAATCCTCACCTTTTGTTACAAACGTAAAAGTGAGGCTCGAAAGGTTGTATTCTCTGTCTTCTTAAAGGAGTGGTTTTTCCAAATTAAACTAAGAAAATTTTAATGTAAATATACTGATACAACTAAAGTGAAACATTCTTTTTTGGTACTGACAAAATATTTACTTAGTTTTAGCTGTGTTATTTTGAACAATATTTTGAACCCAATGAGTAAGATACCCCTAATTACTACTCCAACGTAGTGATGATGCTCATTGGGTCGAACTAGATCGTGAAAGTACGAAATTGAATATTCGTTTTAAGAATAATGGTAGTGAAATATATTTATTTCAATAACGTATTACTGAATAGCTGTTGCTTGTGGTTTCGCTCGAGTGGTTGGTATTTCTAAAACGATCAGGGATGACAGGTATACCTTTCTAACATTGAAAATACAAACTGACAAGCTTAAATTCTGTATTAAATTAGTATATATATACATACATAGTAAATTATAATGGTATTTTTGTTACTTTTAAACATTTTATTGTCAAACTATTTATGGAAAATCGTATAAAATATTTCAGTGATATATTAAATAATTGCACTTTCTTGAATTTCTTCTATGTCTTGATCCGTTAAACATCGAACATGTTAAAGATTTCCGGCAAACTAATCCTCAGTAATTAAACTAACTCGGAAACTACCACAAACATGTTTAATGTTGCTCTTAAAATAATGTGGTAAAGTTTGTAGCGATTTCATACTTTTGTATATGAAGTATCTACGTGCGTGGTATGTGATGTGTTATCAATTTATTAACTTTCGAAGTATGGGCTAACTAGCACATCGAAGTTGATGCAAGGTATCGACATGTTTCTTAATACATTCTATTAAATATGTTGAAATCTACTATCTATACTAAATCTATATAAGTACTATCTAAATTTAAGTGCAGCCGTAAGTAATACTTATTTCCTCTATACATAGAACCCTACGGCTGGAAGGAAGCCAGGCTGGGACTCATTTAGAAACCTGGCAGGGCTGCAGATTTTCCCTCATCGTTCCGACCGATATGTCTGCTGGACGAGTCGGCAAAAGACTTTGAAAGAGTCATCAACGCCCGTATCAATCAGCACCGATCGCGAGTGGGCCCGTCCTATCAGCCAGGCCATTTTTTTTGGAGTTGGATTCGATCGAATGTGTCCGCTTCATGTCGGTAGACGTTGCTTGTCGGAGAGGAGTAACGCTGGCCGTCAGTCTTGACTTAGTCGACGCTTTTAACTCCCTCCCGTAGTGGGTGATTAGAGAGGCACTAGCGTATTACCAACTGCCCCTCTACCTGCGGGCTATATTCACAATAAGTTTATAACTTATATGGTGCTAGACGATAAAGAATATCGAAGGAAGGTCACATGCAGGGATCCCCAGGTGTTGGTCCTAGAACCCCCTTTGTGGAACATCCTGGGATACTGATGCTGGTCCTGAGGACCTGCTTGTCGTCTGCTGTGCAGATGACACACTAGTACTGGCTAGGGGACATGGCTTTCAGGCAGTTCTGGAGCTCACCGAATTAGGGTATTATTCGACAAGAATTTTTAGCGAGACCGACGAGGCGGGGACCGTCAGCAATTATTGTTGCCACGCTAGTGGGTGAAGAGGGCTCGAATACAGTGGTCTCTTTCTGTGAGACTGGAATGCTCAAGAAAGACCGCTGAATGGGATCGGGAGAGGCCTAATCCCGAGCATAGGCGACGATGACGGCGACGGCAGCCGCCCACAAAGCCGCAGCTGCCATACAGTGGGGAACTTCGGTAGCTGATTAATTGAAGCGGTCAGCGATAAAGGAGTGGCCTGGTCGTAAACTGTGATCAGGCCGCAACATATAACGACTGGGCCGACAGGAAGAGGGAAGCCCAAGCTTTCGCCAGAATAAGGTCTTAACAGACACGGCGTCGTTCCTGGAGGACCTGAAATAACATGGTCTGGGTCCTCCTCAGAACATAAAACCATAGACCTGCCTCCTTAGTCTTGTATTGTATACGTTACGCACGTATACCTTTCATGTAATTATTGTTTTCATCATCCCTATGAAATTGGCACAGAACGAAAAATAATTGCATGGGACAAAAATAAACAGAAATTTAAAGTGACGGTTTATGTCGAAACAGGAGCCGTTGGTGAATAAACCGACCAATGGACTAATAAGAAAATGCATTCTTTTGTAGAATAACTGTTGGAATGACCTTTGAATATGGTATGTTCATATTTTTAATTTTTAAGAACGTTTTCGTAGCCCGTTGTTCCAATGTTAACTCAATTTGTTGTAAATGCTTCATGACCCGTGAAATATATTATAACTGTAAACAATAGAACAATAAATTACAGATTGTGTTTTCAGAAAGTATCATGAACGTATGATGTCGGGTCGCATCTGTTTGGAGACAAATCTCATGGGAAATGTTTTGTGCGTGAATGACATGACATGTGGAGTGCGTGGTTCTGAAAGGCGTAAAAAGGGTTTTATTGGGTTGACAGTGAGCGCATTATTTTCTCGTTTATTTTTGTTAAATGACATCGTAATACATATGTTAATGACGTCATCTAAAATATTTAGGTTCCAGATATTCATATGTGTGTAATCTTATTAAAGCAATTTATTTTAATTCCATGTAACTGAAGGCATCGTTAAATGCTTCTACGTGTCCTGCAGGATATCGATATAACCTGTTATAAAACGTAAAAAAATATTTCACATCCTGTTGTTTAAAATAGCAGTATTTATATCAAATAGGAGCGAGATTTTTAGTTTCATTATCTTTTCTGTGTATCGAAACTTTAACGTTTTTAGGGTTCCGTACCTCAAAAGGAAAAATATTGAATTCTTATAGAAACACTTTTATGTCTGTCTTTCTGTCAAGGCTGTTCTTGTCTGACTATCAAGCTGAAATTCATATCAAATACTCACTACTACTACTATGTCCCTTGGAGTTGTGAAAAAATATAACTTCAAAGTCAACGCATTTATAAAATACAGACGTTTATGCTGCAAATTTTCGACACTTGCAGGGGAATCAAAACCTACAGGGTACTTCCGGTGAACTCAGAATCTTGAAATTTGGTATAATGCTACGTCTTATAGCACAGATAAAGGGGAAATTGCGAAAAGCATAAATTTTTAGTTACATCATATAATGTACATACAACACCAAATAATCGGAAACATCGATGCGCTACTCCGACTCGCACTTGGCCGTTTTTATTTGCAATTGTCGAAATAAATGGTGAAATAAAAGTAGAAATCAGTTTAATTTCAAAAATACCTCTATAATTTTGGATACTGGACAGTATTTAATGTTTATCAGGTGGAATCCATCAGATTTTTGCTGTTGGGTTTTTACTTTTAGAATGTGTTTGTTTTTTTTTTGCGCAATATAAGCGTGAAAAATGCCAGATATGAGCTTGAGCTAGATTTATGGAAATGTTGTTAGGAATTGGTATTACTGCAATTCAGAACTTCCGCAACAGTGGTACCGGTTTTTCAAATCTTTTTACATAAATTTTGTGACCAAGAGTTTGAGTTATCACTTTGGACTCTGCAATTAAGTACTTCTGAATAAATAAGTTCTGAACCTCAAGAATATTTACTATCGAACTGATAAATTTTAATACTAACGTCTTAGTAATTTTTAGTCTTTTATGTGTTTTCTTCTTCCGACACGTGACCATATTTTTTTTTATTTCTAGGTCTATATACTATCACTTTCCATAGAAAATAAGAAATTCGATTGGTGTGTATCTAAAATTTACAGCCAACCGCTATATTTAGGAAAGAGTGTGACATTTAACCGAGTTAAAAAAAAAACCATGTGATTTTTACACATTACACGTAGAAATCACAATCCTCAAAGCGTCTAGAGCCTATATATTACGCTAGGGTCACATTTACATAACGGTTTGAAAGATTAATCTTTTAAGAGTGACATGATACAATGTAGAATAACCTTTGAAAATAATAATAAAATAGTATCAAAGAAAATTCTATTCATTCATTTTTCTAGTGATCGTCACAAGTAATAAGAGGATTTGAAGCTTCACAGTGAAAAAAAAATTACTAAAGAGAGTTTCTATCTATTCCCTGAAACCCTACTTGCTATTAGCGATACTTTGCAAGGGAGATTATCAATATTTTTTGGGGAAAATCAATGAAAGACCATTTTCTATCTCACTTACTCAGCCAATGTTTTTAAATTTGTTTCTTTTGATATGCAAAATAAAGCTAATTTGTTTTTACGATACTCTCAGCTTTTCCTTTCCAATATTTTTTATAACCTTGAGGAAAGTGATTTTGAATGAAGCCAAACAATCTTTTTTGTTTGATTTATTTGTATCAAGTGATGGCAAGATTTTCACAGACAATGTCGGAATGGTATTGGTATTATTTTTTTAATTTTCGTTGGTTAAGTTTTTTAATTTTTGTTTTGCATCTTGCACATTAAGTGCTTAGTGCCTATGTCCAGCCGTAAAATACAATAGTAACGAATGATTCGAAATCGTGTGTTGTTTTCTTCTATTTTCAAATAAAATGGTTGGACTCGATTTTTCAAATGTAATGTTTTTAATAGATATACAGCTAAAAAGCGTTTTCGTTCGTTTTACTAATTTCTGGCAGATATGTAATAATATGTAGGTAATATGTAGGTTGTTATCTGAGTATTAATATAACATTTATATAGAAGTATCAAACTCTAATTGTAAACCTAGATTTAACATCTTTATTTTAACCAAAAGCTAGACATTTTTCAACCTTTGACATTTAAAACGTCGTTAGACAGGACAAAGCTTATTTTTAGTGGCTTAGGTATTATTTCTGATCATTTTCTTTGAAACTATATATATAAACCTATTTATAAACAATATAATGAGAGTTGCGCTTTGTTCCACTGCTTTAGCTAAGTTACGTATCAACCGCAAATAAACCGAATACACCTGAGAATAATTAACTACTATCGACCGCACCTTGGCGTGGATGGATAAAAACAAGTTTAAATGTAGATACTTCATGTATTAGTCTTAATAGATGAGTGTGTACAATATTATTAATGACTAGAATTCAAACCGTTTATTTCTTTGTAAGGACAATTAAAATATATAAATAAAATATTCCGGACATCTAAAATGCAACGCCATCTAGTCCCAAGCTAAGCAGAGCTTGTATTATGGGTACTAGGCAACTTATATAAATACTTAAATACTTCTTTTTTTTTACATATTATACATAGAAAATACCCATACTCCGAAACAAATATTTGCAGATCATACAAACGTTTAGTCCGACCCTGGAATCGAACCCGAAACTTCAAGCTTAGCAGTCGCATACGCTACCACTACGCCACCGAGACAGTCAATATATCACTTTAGGACACTTTGGATTATAGTACTTAGTTTCCAATAATCCTTAATTGGAAAACGATAAATATAATTATACAAATATTAATATTATTCTGTTGTAATAAATTTCTCACCTTAAAAAAATTAACGAATTCCGTACATGTGCATCTTACTGATATTTCTGAATCAAATGTACCTAAGTGCATTAAAGATCAGATCAATAGACAATGCCGTTCTTAACCATTAACTTCTCTTTTTACCCGACTACGGCAAAGCTAAAATTAAGGGTATGGGTATGTTCCACTGTAGCACCTAACCTACCGACCAATTTTTGTGAATGAAGCGCAGTCTGTATATATTTTATTTTCTTGTTATATTGTGTGTTGATATCATAGATTTTAGTTTAATATCACTACTGCGAATAATTAATTTAACCTCTTGATTTGAAATAAAGAAACAGCGGTACTTTTTCTATTCTAATTTAACTTGAAATGCTGTTTTTCCCTTTCCTTGACACAAACTTTTCCAATACGAACTTTACAAGTTTTCCTCTTTTTCTCTTTTATAATTACTTTTCGTAATGGGTTAACTGTTTCAACGAATACTCGGTATTTGGCGTTTTCCCTGAAATAAGTATCTAGTCTATTTTTATCGGCGAATTTTTATGAAAAGAGTTGATTGAATATTTTTTAAGTAGGTCTATCTAATTATGATGGTTCATATTTTATTAATTTATAAAAAAACAAAGGATGTGACACATGTTGGAACATAGTAATACACGCTTGATGCAAATTATCGACTAACTGAGCCCCGCGGTAAAACAACAACCGCGGGTAACGACCTAGGGTAAAGCTAGTCTAAAATAGGTAGCTTAAGTCACTCCTTATATAATCAGCTATGTACCAGTGAAAGTCTTTCCAAAATCGGATAAGCCGTGCCAGAGATTAACCGGAACTGACAGACAGACAAAGACAAATATATCTAACCGTCTATATTGTTCTTTCAAGCAGCTAAATACCAAACTAACGATATTTATAAAACATCGGTACCTTAATGCTATCAGTAATATTATAGCAATAAGTGAAGCAACATAATAAATAGTTTCCTCATATATCAATAGTCATTTTTATCATTATTTCGTTCCAAAATTGAAAGAGAAGTAGAAACTTAGACTTTCATCTGTGACACTCGATCGAGATCTTGCTAAAGTTATGGCAGGCAATCAAAACTTTTCGTGTTATTTTTTAGGAATACTCCAGTTGTTCAAAAAGAAGTATTATTGATACTGTTAAAGCCTATTACCTTCTACGTGTAAGAAGGTCAATACTATATACCATTTTATATCTATAATAATATATAAAGCTGAAGAGTTTGTTTGTTTGTTTGAACGCGCTAATCTCAGGAACCGCTGGCCCGATTTAAAAATTATTTCAGTGTTGGATAGCCCATTTGTCGAGGAAGGCTATATGCTATATATAATCACGCTAATACTAATAGGAGCGGAGCACTAATAAAGAATGGTTCAAAAACGGGGAAAAAATTTCACGCTACGGGCAATAGAAGACGCAAACGAGGTGGGTCAGCTAGTGTTATAGGCAAAAAAATCTTGTTAACAGATATATATGTATTTTTTATGTTTTGATATATAATCTCTAACATTTATTAATTATATACCCATAAACACCTACCTCCTATTTTCTCTGTATAGCCCAATCAAGTAACTGGCAGAAAATACCCAAAGCATTAAGTCCGGTGTTACATACGAGTATATTTGTGAATAAGGTTATTACTTTAAATAAATCAATACATACCGTGTTTATAACTATAACTATGTACTAGATTTTACTACTGATTATTTTGAATATGATTTTATACCATCTGTATAAACTTACCCAATAAAATGTTATATTATATTTATTTAATATTTACAACACTTATCATCATTGTAGGTTGCTTAAAGCGGCGTGTTTCAAGTACTACGATACGTTTAAACAATAATTATAGTACTAATAAAACATTCCAACCTCGTTCAAGGTTCTTTTTAATATAAGGCATGTGTGCTTTAATGTAGTCGTTAAGATTATGTACGATATATTGCAACTCATGGTAAGCTCACACGTCTGTGTTTGTTAAAGCTAAACGTTTTAATGACCTGCTCCATTTGGCTTTTTAACGCTTTGAGTTGACATTTTTGTTTTTCACCTTTCCAACTCTCTGTCGATTTCTAAGAATGCAGTTTTATATTGTATTGTAATCGTATAGAATTTATATCTCTAACTAAAATACTTATACGTTCGGTATAACTCTGCTAGTAGGTATACTGATAAACTTATATAGGGTGTGAGCTCTTATTTTTAGTTTTTAGAAATACTCGTGGATTCTCTTGTAAATATCTTGTGAAGTATAGTCCTCGGCGCATATGAAACACACCTGTAGGAAACCCCTGTTAGATTAGAAGCAGAATACATGCATTATACATAGGTATGTATAATGCATGTATTCTGGTATAATGACTAAACACATCTGTAGTTATTTCTTTTTAAATAAAATTCTTAGTCATTACGGACAAATTATTAGTCATCCGACTTGAAAAGTATTAGAAAAAATCGACGGGTTGCACTCCGGGAGTGTCGGCAGAAGTGCATTTTTGATATTTTGGAATGGTTAGATAATAATTTTGTACGAATTGCTTTCATTATCAGTATAAAAGTACTATTATTTATGTGGTGGAATACAATATTCATTTATTGCGCTATCGTACACAAACATGACAATTTATATTACATACACACACGAAAATTCGCGCAAGCGCCCTGCGCCGCCTGTCCTCTCTCCATCCGTCTTACGAATTTTCGATCAGGTCACGTGACCTGACGCGAGTTTATACGTCCTCTCTCCATCCGTTTTACGAATTTTCGATCAGGTCACGTGACCTGACGCGAGTTTATACATTTTTACCCATTCCAAAAAAGTACACAGCGCCGCTAAAGAAGATTTCACTTCAAAAAAATACGCATAGAATAAATATAACTTGGTTAACAAAAACGGAATTAGTTGGTTTCAAATTAAAAGCAGTTAAGTAAGAAAATGCTAACTTTGCCGAATAGGTGACTCCGACATTTACTTATCTCAAAAATGCAACGTAGTTAAGCTAGGTCATGGCTTTCGTGGAATTAAGAAATTCTCTATTAAATTTCCGAGTCAAGCTCAAGTTAGGTACACGTTTCTGCAAAGTTGCAGACCCAAACTACTTGGAATAAGTGCATAATTGAAGCCACAGAATAAAATAGACGAAAACAGGAGAACTATTAATAAATTGTAACGTCAGTGTCCTCTTTTAAGATTGGTCAAGTATTTCACTTTTAAAATCATTAAGTGAAATATAAAAGTAAAATAAATGGATTTTTAATGCACTGAGGTAGACGCTATTTCCATTACAAAGCTATGTTAATAAGGACTAATAAATACATTTAATAACTAAGTTTAAAAATAGTTGTAGTTCATTGGTGGAAAAGCTGTTGATGTGGAAGGATGTGATGATGATGTATCTAACTTTATTTGTGTTTGTAAATTTCCATAGACTATAATATTATCAACAGATCATTTTTGTTCTCGTACATACATACCTACATAATATATTTTTAACTCGTTACCGGAAGGAGTTTTTTTAACTTTCTGTAATATGAATATGAGTAAAGTAATACATACATATTATACACCCAAACTCCGAAACAAATATTTGTAGATCACACAAACACTTGGTCCGACCCAGGATTTGAACCTGAGACCTCATGCACAGCAGTCGCATTCGCTACCACTGCGCCACCGAGGCAGTCAAATGTGTCGATGGATGTTTGTTACTCTTTCACGCAAAAACTACTGAATGGATTTTGATGAAACTTTACAATAATATAGCTTATACATCAGAATAACATATAGGCTACCATTTATAAAGATATAGCTTCACCTCGCGGCGTTACCTGCGGTTATTCTATTACATAAATTTGTCAAAGCTGAATATCAATAAAATGTACTTAGTTTTGACATGCCGACAATACCTTCATAGTACATCAAAGGTACTCATTATTACTTTATTTACTTTGTATATTTACCCACATGAAATGGTCATATACATTTGTAAATACAACAATATACGAACCACATACAAATTCACAGCGTAAATATGAACTGATTGAACTATAGAGATATACTAATTGGGTTCGAGAAATTAAATCACAACTGTTCTATTTGTTCTGATCTAATGTAAATTTAAAAACACCAATGTACCTTATAATGCTGCAGGTAACAAAATTATAGTGCAATTCACGCGAATGGTAAAACGCCATCTATCGGGACATGGTGTAAACATGGTCGTTTGTCCTAAAGTAAATATAATTTGTTATGGTTGTGTGTGTTGAGTTCTTTTGGAATAAAGATCTTTAATATTAAATTTCAGACCATTTCAGTATCTACTGGGTACATTTACTATGTTGTATGAACTTAAAAGAGGACCTTAGTAACAACTAATGACATGATGTGTCCGAATATATCTCCTGTCATATAATCCACTTATTTACTTCTCGTACTCTGCTGGTTTTATTGACTTACTTGAAAGGAGGACTTGAAAATCAAAAATAATAATATAAAGTAACAAAAAGCATAGATTATAGCACACACGAATCTCCTTCACAATTATTAAATAAAAAGTTAAGGTTGCAAGAAATCGTACATGAAGACACAAAACATTGGTTGTCAGATCATTTATGTACTCGTATATTATATTATGATCATGTATGTGGGTGTGTATATGTGTAGGTGTCATGTGTTTAGGTGTAAATAAATGTAATACGATGCGAGTAGATTTATCAATTTCAAAAGTTTCTACTACTGGTCTAACATATTCTTTACGATACTTCTGGTATGAAATTAAATCGAGCGTCTCGTAGTCCAACGGTTTCACGTGAGTAAAAGTTAAAAAAATTATTGCGGTACTGTTATATAATTCATTTGAACTTCAGGCTATCTTTTATATCTTTCACATTCGGATAACATACTTAAGGTGTGCTATACTTTATTTGTTTGTATTTATTTTTGACTACTTAAAATTTTTCCCTTTAATATTGCAGACTATGTGTCAGGTCAAGAACAAAGTATTATTAATAAGAATATTTCTAACAACTTTTACGTGCATAAAATAATTTATCAGGTAAACTTTAAAACTGATAAATCACTGCTTTGTTTCTTGAGTAATTGGCGTACACTTGGAATCTTATCAAAGAATCTCTTTGGTGCTTAAACATGCAATGGTTTTAAATCACAACACTTACGTTGATGTTCTTTAATGTTAAAATAACCCCGAGGTCTTTATTAGTATTGTAGTGCCACAGCGCAAAGAGCTATTGAGCTTGAATCCATTATTAACTGGCAACATTTTTATCGCAAAGAAAAGTAAATTTCACCAAAATGTGGAATTTTAACGGAACGGTTTGAAAAATTGCAGGAATGCATGAGTAATCGAATCCCCTTCATTTTCTTATTTAAAGAGCTTGAAGAATGATAAATGGAGCTGAATTTTTCGCATAAATCTTTTTAAATGAGTTCCTATACTTTTATGTGTGTGTAATACTGCAAGTTTGATTGTAGCTACCCAAGCGTTCCAATTGTTATTATTCTCCTAAAAAACAGGGAACAAATGACGATGTGAGGGGTCGCCAAAGTTTGTATGGAAGATGGATAGATAAAAGTTCATTTGTACACCAAGTTTTACAAATAATGTACAATCCTAAAAATTCAGAAAAAAGAAAATGTGATGTACAAAGGGCGTCCTTATTGCTCATGGTTATTTCTTACAGGTAATCTTTTGATGGTCAGGTTTCATTCTAAGCTGGTGCGGGGTATTTAAGTACAATTTTTTAGTTGGTTTGAGTGCGACATAGCCACCAGTCGGTGACAATCGAGGGGATTTTCGCAAAATAAAGGGTATTTAAGTACGAAATAAAAATCAAAAAAACGTTTTTACGTATATAACAAAAATGTTCCAAATTTAATAAATAAAAGTGTAATATAATAATACAAGAAAATAAATAAATAAAAAATACTATTTATACATAGTCATATGAATATACATAACATATATCAAGAAAGCTTGGCAGCACCTGAATATCACGGATTGCCAGGGGCTTTTCATTTATCAAATCTATATTTGTGTAAACTTACGCTAAATGCTCTAAATAAAGTTTCTAAACGTTACACTGCAGTCCAGTAAACACGTAGCTATAATTATCTTTCCTAGATTAACAGAGAGCTACAAAAATAAAGCTTGAAACGATATAGACATTTAAGTTATTCTAACGGTCGTAATAGAAGTTAGAGGTTTCAAAAGACAAAGTTGGGTATCTTCGGCTTTCGGGTTAAGTAATAGAAAATCATATAGTAGATCTCTTGTTTGATACTCGAAGCACGTTTTGCGAACACGAGATGAAAGCAAGCTTTCTTCGCTATTTAACTGAACGATATAAACTGGACATTTCAAGTTAACAACTTTTAAATTATATTTGGCACAGGTAACGTGTGAAATAAGGTTTAGTACATTGAGTGTTGAACATATAATAAAATATTGTATATGTTCCTTGAATTTGCTGTAAGATTTCAGATGAAAAAGTTGACCCACCCCTTAAGGATCGTTTTGGGACTGCAATTTGCCGCGAGAATCGCTTGTAGCATCCTTACCTGTATGTTAAAACCTTTGTTTATGTTGAGATGTGTTGTACTTTCTTGTCTCAGGTATGAGATTGCGAAGGCAGAATCGCTTTTTAATGTAAATTAAAAAAGTAAAATAAAGATAGGTTAAACTAAAATTTTCAAATAATTTCCTCTTTTTAACTGACTTTAAAAAAAGGAGGGGTTCTTATTCGACTGTTTTTTTTTTAAGATGTGAACCAATTTTGATGATTCTTTTTTATTTAAAATTAATGAATACCGATGTCTCCTTCATACAATATTATATGAAGAAAATACAATTAATACAGCTTTTCATTTATATTACAAATTGTAATGAAATAAATATTGAAATGTAATGCTCAATTGAGTAGTGTAAAACAATGACGTCACAAGTTTGTATTTGGTACTTTTTTGTTACAAAGTTATCGTTTTGACAGATGATAAAAAGTAACCAATTTGACTAAGGTATCATCTACTCTATTCTAAGTTAATTAACATATTTATGCCTGTATACCTTTTGACATTTATAATTTCACTTCATCATATTTTAACAGTAAACAACATTGGTCTTTGACAGTTCACTGCTGCACATAGATCCTTCCTCAGAAAGTCTACTTCATGATAGTAAATAATAATAATTAATCTCTATGTTACTACTTCTATTTCATACCTATATAAACAATACATAGATTTAAAGCTCAACTGTTACCTATTGCCGTAGGTGGCGCTTTTCGTCCCAAGCATCCAATTGTCGCATTCCTTCCCGATTGGCGTCAATCTCACATAGCAATTCAGACTTTGAATCGGGCTAAACACCGATGTGCGGTAAACTTTTAAGATAGAGTTTCGTTTTATGTAATACTTGGTTCTACGAGTATGTTAGGACATTTTGTAACGTAACATCCAGTTCTGGCCCACTAATATAGGACTTTTTCAATGTCTACAGCAAGAAATTGTTTGAGTCTACCGTACGATATACAGTAAAAGCAATTGTTTCGCTTTTATGCCATAACAATTAAGACGCGGTTAATGATTCCTTATTTGAATTAAAACGACAAACAGTTTGGGAAGTATGATGCAACAGATAAACAGACTGCTGAAATTAACACGCTCTTTTTGGCAATGCCGAAATCGAGTAAAAGAGAAGTTATTTTTTATAATCCTGATATTAAGCTACTGAAATCAGATAGGTTTCACGATTAAGTTAATACTTAAATATATTATGTAATCTAATTAGACATGATATATCGGTCTAGTACGTAGTAAGTTAGTTCATCAAGCCTTGTTTGTTCAAAAGTTCAATAAAAAAAACGATTTATTTTTAGTAAGATTAGTACTCTAATTATATAAATCAAGCCTCAAGTTGCTTAAAAATAATAACTTTTTAAAACATTACCCTATTTCATAAACAGTATGCAACGATTGACCGACTACATATTGGAACGCATAACACCGTAAAACTATTATCTACAAAAGTGAATTTTATTGTTACAGCTCTTTTGTTAAACCGAAGCTATTGGAAAACACGCGACTGTCATTTATTCCAATAAACGATGATTACAGTGATTTCATAATATATGATTAGTCAATCAGCTATGAAAATGATCGTTCTTGTATGCTCTTTTTGATATGATATGGTTAAATAATATTAGCAGAATCGTTTACAATCACAATGCACCGATGAATATTTAATAAAGAATATTGATTATTACATTTGCATAGCTTCGGTATAAATAATTTTTGTACGCTATCGATTACCTTTTATTTTCAGATATTGTTTTCATATTTTTGTACAAAGGATGTGTGTAAAAATCACTTTGGATGAATAAAAACATTAAAGACTATGCACATTAGTTGTTCCAAATTATGTTTATAATTATTTTTTAAATACAAGAAACTTTTCGTCTGTCTTTATTAACCAGAAAACTCTGAATTAACCGAGAAAATTTGTTTGATTTTCTTTCTCTTGAATTTAGTGGTTAAACCGTTTATACTAATGCATACATTGGAATTACAACCTACTCGGATAACATAATATAAAATGTAGTTTATAACATGCAATGGATGGAGAGAAATTCCAATATCTGCAGAAGTTTTCTTGAAAATATTACAGTTTTAGGATATAGAATAACGGTATTAAAAGATTTTTTTACAATTTCATGTTACACTTTTTTATGGTTTATTCAAAAAAACTGGTAGTTAGTAAGAAACTAAGTGTAGTTTTTTATATTATGAAGGGTTATAGGATTTTGCAATATAGAAATGTACAGCATTAGACTGCACACATGACATAGTAGCTTGAGCTGTCGTTTGCGTTGAATGCTGTGACTTGTGGGTCGTCGCACAACACTTTGCTTGATCCAAATATGATTGTTGTTGTGAAGTCTGTGTGTTCTTTGAATTTGTTTCATGATGCGGGACTTTTACAAACGTGAAAAGAGCAATGGGTCGAAAGATTTAAATCTACAAACTTTTCGTACGTTCTCGTAAACATATTATTTTACAAGTGTTTTATATTTATATTGATAGCAGAGATGTATACTAATGTAACTTTTGTCTTTTATGTATATTTAAATTTAAATTGTTCTTTGCATGCACAGTTTACAAAAATAGTTCAGTTTAAAATAATTCACACTAAAAAACTTTTAACCGTAGTTTGTCATAATTTTTCCTTCGGTTCGCAGTAAAATCGTGTTGGCAAGTTTTAATGACTTTACTTAATATCCGTGTTTAAAACACAACTGTTGTTATCGCGATAAGTGTAATAAATTGTTTTAAGACTTAAAGATATAAGGTAAAGTCTTATGCATGTGTCAATACATTAATATTTACTGAATGAATACTTACCAATATAACATACGCAAAACGTTTGCATATGTTATATTATATTATATGTATTTATACTCATAGATATAAATATATTATATATCGAAACTAGTTGCAATTTGAAACCGTGAAGTTATTAGTTCCACAGTTTCTTCAATGTGAAAGTTTTCTTTTCAAAATTCTTTACAATTTTTTTTTTATTATTGCATTATATGCAGGAAAGAACGCAAAGAATTGTGAGAAATCTGTATTGAAGAAAACTATAATTAGGATTTGTGTCGACAAACTCCGGTACCTACTGACAATATATGTATAAATAAATATTTTTAACATAAAGATCGATGATAAAATCTCATGTTTATTAGTAATAAAGTTTAAATTAAGAACGGGGACAAATCGTTAAACCGTTGTAATATCATATATTATTTAGAATGCACCAAAACCAAGATATACGTACCGATTGTGCACATAAGTAAATTACAGAGAGAGACCGAACAATTTCTATAATCGTCGGCGTTATATACTAGCAGTCGGACACAATGGCCTACTTAGTATTCACAATGAGTGCTACATTCCTTCCACTTGGACTAGTCAAACTTATACAGTGAGCCACAGAGGCGGTTTTATTAAAAGGCGCGATATCAACTAAATCTTAAGTGAAAAAGTGATAATCTATTTGCAGACATCAACGTTGTGAACTGGCGGACTTAGTTTGAAATTTTATTGATAGTACACTCGAGCAGCTTTCAATTAAACACAAATATGTGAACAATAACAGTAGTAACTCCAAAATTATGAATTTTGTCTGTAGGTACTCAGAGCTAATCAGTAATGAACACATACGAAATAACAATGAAAACCGTTCCTATAACTTAAAGCTTTGCTGTTAGGGACACCATGTATTCTTTATTTTCATCGTAAAAGCTTAAAATTCTGGAGCACTTGTAATTTGAACACACAATTTCATACTAGTATATTGTCAAATCCTATTGAATTGTAAGAACAATCCGAAACCAAACTTGTAAGATGAGTTTAGTTTATCAAATATGTATCATCAGATGAAGCTTTTTATAACACAACTCGAAATTGACTAAAATATTCGCAAAATGTATAAAAATTTAAAAGATTTTCTTTTTATTTCTGTATAGCTCATACTGTAAGTTTTCTTACATTTTGTAATCTGTGGTCAGGTTTCGACGTTGAGACAATTATGTTTATTGTGTGCAACATACATGAAAAAACAATCCTAGCTGCAAATAAAAACATAATTCCTATATTGAATTTAATATTGAGACTTATCTATAAATTTATCTACTTCTTTACTTAGCAGTTATAGTAATAATATTACACTAGTCGTACAGTTATAGTAAGTAACAAAGACAAGCTATTTGAAAAATCTTCCTCTCTTCATTATTTTACTCGAGATGTCCAGTTCAACGATCATAGAAAACTAAACCCTGTGTATATACCTAGCACAATTTTCTTTCCAAAATGTACAATATTTTTGAAGTGAAAACTTCTTTAGCGGCGCTGTGTACTTTTTTGGAATGGGTAAAAATGTATAAACTCGCGTCAGGTCACGTGACCATAAACTAGCGTCAGGTCACGTGTCCTGATCGAAAATTCGTAAGGATCTTTATTGTTAACAGCGCCATCTACCGATATACTTTGGTAGCATCCGTTTTTCTAGATAGTGGTCCTTTCTCGATATGATTTTATATACTTAAAGTTAATATTTCAGTATCTTAAAGTGATTTACAATAAATTAAAATAACGATTCTTTACTTACACACAACCTTTTGTAAATCAAAAAGATTGTTTACATTTTTTTTGAAAACAGCGACATCTACCGATATACTTTGGTAGCATTCGTTTTCTAGATAGTGGTCCATTCTCAATATGATTTTATATACTTAAAGTTAATATTTTAATATCTTAAAGTGATTTACAATAAATTAAAATAACGATTTTCTACTTACACAAAACCTTTTGTAAATCAAAAAGATTGTTTACAATTTTTTTGAAAACAGCGACATCTATTGGAGTATCAAAGCTTTACTTCCATTTACTACTTACAATCATAATAATATGTAATATAAATTGTCATTTTTGTGTACGATAGCGCAATAAATGAATATTGTATTCCACCACATAAATAATAGCACTTTTATACTGATAATGAAAGTAATTCGTACAAAATTATAACGTTAATATTCAAGTTTTTTTAGTTCTTTTTATTGCACACTATTAAAAAAAGCATAGGTGTTCATTTCAGGTAAGTTAAAACAACCGTTTGTTTATAGTTATGAGTTTTCACTTCTGTCGGCAGTGCTTATGACTGCTTTGTGTTTTTTTAAGTGGGTAGGTAGATTCATTTTGTAGAATCCTATAAATTCGACTACTATTGTAACTGCAAAATTTGGTGAGAATGGATATATGAATGTCCTTTACTCTTTTATGCTTTTTAAAACTGTGAAATGTGCCTGTCGCCTGCGGTGTTCCCGGACCAATACGACCTTTAAACCTTCAAGAAAAGAGCGTACTCCTTCCTAAAAGGCCCGCAACGTACTTGTAACGCCTCTGGTGCTGCAAGTGCGTGGACACCCGTCTTTGGGCGGCGGTAATCGCTTACCATCAAGCGATACGTCTGCTCGTTTTCCCCTATACACTAAAAAAAATGCAATACCTACTGAACAGACTTCGATGAAACTTTACAGTCGTATAGGTCATATATCAGAATACACATAGAGGCTACCATTTACTTCTAACACTAGTGCCACGTGTACGCACGAGCTAACATAAGCTGCACTCTTTCCTTATTTTGACAAAGTAGAGTGGTTAATGACGTTCAGCAGTGGATGGCAAATGGTTGAAATGAGTGAGTCTAATGTGATTTTGTTAAAACAAATAGCAATGTCAGAACACAACACTATCCAAAAGGCTCTTAAAACATGTATACATATTTCTATATATGTTTTTCGCATCACGTCAATCTAATTAAATATCAAAAGATTATGTAGATATTTTTAGGGACGAATGGAAGATATAGATGGATGAATGATAGAGATAACGCTGATAATAATAATTTAATCTTGCTACTCAGAAGATAGTAAACAATATAAGCTTTGATAATATAGTTACTACCCGCATGGTTCTAGATAGTTAAGGTAAATTGATGTTTACGGTAGCTAGCGCTTCTCGTTGGTATATATCACGATATAGGAAAACTTGGCATACATTTACCGTAGTTTAACCTACATTAATAGTTACTGTTTAATTATCGTGGATTGTAGTTTGATGTTTTATAACTTACACAATATAATACCGTGGAAGAGCCACGCTTTCGGCATGAATAGGCCGGCTCAACCATAGTGACACCCCGGCCTCACAGAAAATCGGTGTGAAACAGCGCTTGCGCTGTCTTTCGCCGAGTGAGTGAGGATACCGAAGGCCTATATCCCAATCACTCCTCCATCCCTCGCCCCATCCTCCAAAGTCCGTCAATGTACTTGTGACGCCTCTGGTGTTGCATGTGTCCATGAGCGGCGGTAATCACTTATCATTAGGCGATACGTCAGCTCGTTTGCCCCTATTCCTTAAAAAGAATAAATATTATCTAACTCTATGGCTAAAGAACGGCATACTGTAAGACCAATCTATCTCGCTAGGTAGATTGTAATCTAACAGTTTTGATAATTTTACGGTGACAGATACATACGAGTATCACCACGCTATTATCAAAAGGAGCAATGTATAAATGAAAAACGATATAAAAACGCGGAAAATGAACGCTGTTGTTCCTTTTCAGACAGTTTAAGTTTGGTACAAATAATTTATGAAAGAAGTAAAAAGGTTCACTTCTTTCATACATTATTGTATGTGTGTATGTATATGTCCTTTTTCATAAGTTAAAAAAGTCCATGACTGCATGTCTCCAATTTTGTTAAGGTGAGCTCACTATAACCTTTTTTATGATAAATAAATTTAATCACACTGTACCATATCACGCTACGAGCATTAGAAGGCACAGGCGTGTATGCACAGATCAGGTAATAAATATTAGAAATCCAAAGTTTATTGTAAAAAAATCACAACTAGTTTTTCACACATTTATATTGTAGAAAGAAAACCAGACAGCACAAATCGGAATCGTCAAAAGGGACTCGTGGAGTGTCAAAAAAGAAGCTTTGAATGATATTTTAAGCTCGCTACGTCACAACACATCTGTGTCACAACATCCCTCTACTTTCAGCACGGACAAGATAGTAGAAAGCTATTGGCAAGAGTAAATTTCTAATACTTAAAATAACGTTAAGTAATAAATTGTGAGTTTTGTTTTAATATTTTTAATTTACTTTACAACTTGGCTTAAACCCTATATAGCTAAAACCTTCTGTTTGAAGAGAAGCTAATTTCAGTCAGAAAAGTCTATTTACATAACACAATAACCTATCTAGTCATCATCATTACCATCATCAAAGACGTCTACCGCTGTTGACTTGGTTGGGAGACTCTCCACAATAAACGGTCCTGTGTTGTCCTTATCCAACGACTTCCCACGACCTTCGCCATGTCATCGGACCACCTTTTAGGAGCCTATCTATCTAGTAATTGTATTCAAGACAACGCACTTGTGACGCCTATGGTGTAGCGTGTGTAAATGAGCGGCGATAATCGCTGATTATCAGGTGATGCGTCTGCCCCCTATGCCAAAAAAAAAACAAACAAATTAATCACACTTAAATTTAATAAACATTCTATATATTTCGTTATCATAAAATTGAAACGCTACCATTATTATTGTAAAAGTTTATTCTGACAAAGTTAAAAGTAATTTATTCAACCTATTTCGTACGTCAGTTGATTGTGAGTAACCTCGATATCCTTTATTGTATGTCTGACATTTACTGTTTTTCACACAACAAAAGGCACTTTCTGACATAATCCTCGAAATTTTATGAGCATCAATACATGTTCAAAGGATATTATAGACAGTTGTCAGATTAATTACTTACAATGAATTTTAATAATAACGAGAGTCTCTCGTTAAGTAAAAAATAATCAACTCAATGGGATAATAATAGTAGTTGAACTTATATTGTTGTAGTAATATATACTACTTCCTCGTTAGCCTAGCGATTAGCATATATGTGACCTCTAATCATGTGGTCTCGGATACGATTCCCAAGGCAGGTCAAGTGTAATTGAGTTTTTCTGATTATTGAAATGTTTAATGGAGTTTGGGAGTTGGGATCTTAACCCCTGTTCTTCGAAGAGCACGTAAAGTCACCCGTCCTGTGCCTGATCTCTCCCCAGTCGTGTCAGATTGACGATTCATCAGATTGTGAGAGTGAGGGAACAGAGAGTGCACTTATGTTTGTCCGCATATTTGTGCACTATAATATCTCCTACGTTGGCTAGTCTTCGTTGAGACTGAATGTCGTGGCCGAAATCGGCTAGGAAAGCATAAATGTGTGCTATTTAGTTACGAGTATACATTCCATAATTTATTGCTGTTAATTGTATACCAAAATTGTGAAAAATATGTAACTTATACTCTCGATTATCGCAATTGATGGAACTTATTATAATTAAACTCAATTGTACTTATTCTACTTTTTTATTTTACTTTAATCCTGACCATGTTCGACCTTTGGCATCCTACTAATGTTATAAAAGCGAAAGTTTGTATGTAAGTATGTGTGTTGCTCTATCACGTAAAAACTACTGAATGGATCCAATAACATAGCTTATACTTCAGAATAACACATAGGTTACAATTTATAAAGATACTATCTTCACCTCACGGCGTTGCCCATGGTTATTGTCGTACTGAGGGTAGCATCGCGGGGTTCAGCTAGTTATACCATATAGTGCCCCCTCCAATGAGGGTTGGCAGGTAGTTGGGGGGTCGAAAAAGTGCCACCGGTGGCAAGGGCCACCCAGAAGATGCCGCGGAAACTACAGCTGCCGAAATCCGCGGCTGTGGTGGTCACGGTGTCACCGGAAGCGGCTACCGGCGGACTGTCCTACGCGGCCGTCTTGAAGAAGGCCCGGGACAGTCTCGCCGGTGAATTTGAAACGGCCGGTGTCCGTTTGCGCCTCGCCCAAACAGGAGCTCGTCCTCCGCCCGAAGAGATACGCGAGTGGCGTAAAGCCGCTCGTCGAGCCACCATGGCTAGTTGGTCGTCCAGGCTGGAGGCTGTACGCGCTGGTTTTGTCACCGTGGAGGCGCTCCAGCCGGTCATCCTCGAGTGGGCAGGGCGGCAGCACGGACCCTTTCCTTCCGACTGACGCAGGTGCTTTCCGGGCACGGTTGCTTCGGGAAGTACCTGCACTCGGTCGCTAGGAGGGAATTGAGTCCCGCCTGCCACCACTGCGACTGCAGTGAGGACTCGGCCCAGCATACGCTGGAGATCTGCCCCGCTTGGGCGGCGCAGCGCCGGGCCCTCACTGCAGTCATCGCTGAAGATCTGTCGCTGCCGGCCGTCATACACTCTATGGCCGGTAGCGACAGCAGTTTTACCGCGGTCGCGACCTTCTGCGAAGACGTAATTTCGCAGAAGGCCCGGGAGGACGATATCCACTCGGACCCGATCCGCCGCCGGCGAACCGGGCGGCGGAGGCGCGCCTATCAGCGCCTCATGCCACCCTGAGTGTGGCCGCGGATGGTGGGGACGGGTTTTTCTTCTCCATCCGCATTACAGGCCAACCGCGAGGAGGCGACGTACGCGGGTGCCGTGCGTCGCCTAAATTGAGATTGTACTAGCAGACGGTGCCCGCTTCAGTGCGGGCAGGCGCTGGGAGGGGTCCGGTCGTGTAAATAATAATCGACTGCACGGTTGGCCGAGTGGTTTCAGCGGTCGCCATGCCGCTTGCTACTGCGCCAAGTGTCGTGGGTTCAAATCCCACGCGGTACAACACTTTGTGTGATCCACGAATTGTTGTCCCGAGTCTGGATGTTCTTTGTGTCCGTTTCATGTATGTTTGTAAAAGTCCCCCACGACACAGGATGTTTATTCCTAATGTGGGAGTTATCTAAAAAAAAAAAAAAATATCAGCAGTTCCCGGACCCCTCCCTTCTCAGGCGCAGAGTTGGCACACCGTGTGGTTTTAGTCGGTTCGATTCCGACACACCATCCCGCCGCAAACCCCGGTGGGGTAACGGCCCGAGGGGGTTTCCACACGTTAAAAAAAAAAAAAAGTTATACCATATAGTAACTTTTGATAATGCCACATAAACACAATTAATTTAAATTTGTTTTGCTCGTCTGCGTTTTAATAATCGTTTTTATAATTCTATCAGTTAGAACGTTTGTTAATTAAAATAATAACTAAAATAATAGATAGAAAATAAAGGATTGGAATGATCGTCTTAAAAAAAACGATGCGATCAAGAGATTTGATGTCTATGCCTGAGGATTTAGTGTTGTCCTTTTTTTTCGCTTAACTTACTTATTTTTGGGTAGATAAACCTCTTCATGATATGTCAATTTCATCCAACCACTGCCTGCTTCATGTCGTTATTAAATTTAAAACTAGTGAAAAAGTAAAAAAAAAAATACTTGAGAGGTGTCAAGGGACACCCGGATGGAACGAAGTTCGAAATAGAAAGACGAAACGAAAATATCTGGCTTGCTTTCTATAAGAGAGATAGAGACAGAGAGAGACAGACAGACAGACAGAGAAACATGCGCACGCCGCACGGCTTACAATAGCTTACTTTATCAAACAGTGTCGTTACCAGCCTATCGCAGTTCACTGCTAAACTTATTTATTGATATATTTTGTATTTATATTTGATATACATAATTTTAAAAATCATTAATTTACAGCGACATCTATATTATTAATATTAAACTACTGACAACGACTGACACGTAAATGTAAGTTCAGTTTCTATTCAAAAGATGCCGCTATATATAAAATTGAAAAATGTTTTTCACCAATTCTTTAAAAAATAATAACAAAACAATATTTTCTTAATAAAAAAATATTAAGACTTCGTTCCCATAACAAAAATAGTGAATCAAGCAATGAAAAATAAACTAATAACAAATATAATTTAAAATAGCAAAAAGTGTCGTGACAACAAAACGTGTCGTGACAACAAAACGTGTCGTGACAACTTTTTCGTATGAATTTTTTCCGTCTAGCCCCCTTTCACAACGCGCGATAAGGAACTTCGTTCCAAAAACAAATCATCACAAAATTTTATCTTTCACAAAATTACAAATAAATATACTCCCATTTATCAGTGTCAGATTCAGGGCAATTTTTATAATATGGCTTTAGAACTTGATATACCTCACAGTATGACTTCTCGACCTGTGATGCTGAGTGCTTCAAAATGATTGATGTGACGAATTATGTTGATGTGAGGTATTTGTAACATATGTAATTTTAAGTCTTTCGAAGGAGATTGATCCGTCATGAGTTCAATGAAAAATCGAAATCAAATTTTGAAATCCTAGTTAAACGTAACAAAAATTCAGTGTAAAGAGAGTTTAATGTTTAGTTTTTCTTAATTTCAATATTTATTATTGCTTACTAACATACAATAACAATACAAAACTAAGGCGTATGTTATCTATTTATTACAACAGCGACTTCAAAAGCCGTGTATTATCCGTAAATATACTACCGTATAAACTTTTGGATTCCAAGTGAAGCTTCCAACGTACTAGTTCTTACGAGTCATGTTTGTCAATTTTATTCGAGACGAAATTGGTTCAACCCTTTTGAAGTCCTGAATCTTTTGCACACAATTTACTGACAGAATCGCAATGATATGCGTATATCTTGTATTTGTATTTTACTTTGTATCGGACAATGTCACTGTAACTCTTTATTAGTTTTGGTTCTGGAACCATAAGTATGTTTCTGCAGTTTCATTTTTATGAGCCTACTAAAATGACTCTACCTGATGGAAAGCTTATGTTTATAAAAAATTATTTGTTCCGTACCTCGAAAAGAAAAAAACGGAGCCCTTACAGCCCTCACTTTGTTGTCCCTCTGTCTGTGTGTCTGTTAATACCCTTTCTTTCAGGCACGCGTGAACGTATCAAGCTTAAATTAATTAAAAATACTTAAATGTACTTTCCCATGGAGCTTAAAAAAAACTAACTTCTAAGCTAAAGTATTCAAAAGATACAGCCGTTTATGCTGCAAAATTTCGACACTCGCAAGGGAATCAAAACCTTCAGGGAATCCCGTGAACTTTGGTACAAAGCAACATCATAAATTTTAGTTATATCATATAAGGTACCCACCCACAGGTTTGCACGGAACCCTCGGTGCGCGAGTCCGACTTGCACTTGGCTGGTTTCTTATATTATTAAGTAATATCTTTCGTAGTCAATGTTAAGAATTGATTTGTATAGACTCCTTTGAATTTACATCAGTTAACATCCAAACAAGTCATAATGGCAACCGAAAACTTTAATTGTATGCAAGTAACTGCCTGCTTTTAGTGAGAATTTATGACATTTTCGTTTTATCGCCGCATGATTGACATCTTGACTTTTATTGTCAATGACACTCAATCTTATACCCTTTCGAAGTCGATCAAGTGAAGACAGCACGTTTCCTTAAACAAACTTTGCCACCCTTTTCACCTTTTTTTAAATAAGAGAGGACTATACGGTTCTAACAGTATTGTAACATGTTTGTTGATACATCAGTTGTCAGTCACTCGTTAAAAACAAAGCATAGATATGTACATATACAACTTTATAACTGTACATAGTATAAAATGAAGTCCCTTAAGCAGTTTGGTAAGCTTAACCTTTTAAACAACTCAACGGATTTTGATGCAGTTTTCAGGTATAGATTCAAGAAAAATGTTTATATGTGTAATACGTGCATATTATAGTGGAAGAAATCGGAGAATTTTAAAAACCCCCGAGCGAAGCCGGGTCCTCGTCGCTAGTAGTGTTTATTTTCTGATTTATTTTATAAAATATTGTTAATAAAACTACTATGAACAACGCTCAATAGTTCAGAATTGATTTGAAAAAGCTCAATAAAATGAAAATGGTTATTATTTCTTTCAGTGTCAGCATACTTTATAACAATTTTTGATGTACGAGATAAAAAGTATTTGAAACTGGTGCTCTACCAAAAATACACCTTAGCGCGCTTTTGTTAACATTTCAGCTGATATTTGAAACTTAGTATACATTAAAGGATAAAGTAAAAATAATTGTATGTCTATTTAAGTAGACTATTGCCCTTAAATTCACAGCAAAATATAAATCTATGTTAAAATTTCATAGAAACATAAAATAAAAACATTTTATAAGCCTTTGAAATTTTATTCTTATATCTTTTGGTCGAGCTTTTACCTCTAATTCTCAAACTAGTATAATTATTTCAATAATTTGTACGATCATATTGAAACTATTATATATATATTAAACTGAATTAATGTATTATTAGAATACCTTGACACAAAACTGGGTGACGTCATGAAACGATTCCGTATTGATTACATTATTAGAAAAAAAATACAATAATGTGTATTTGAGGAATAAATAGGAGCACATAAATATATAAAGCCCTAATAATAAACTTCTTTTGTACAAAGAAAACTTGTTTATGTCAAAAATATTAATCAATAAAGAGAAATCAACAAACAATGTCTATTGTTACCATCATATATTATGTACTTTAGAAACATAGTAATAAAGGCACAAATGTCACCTTTTGATGTAAAAATTTGAATCTTCATTATATTTAGGCCTCATCGTTGGAGTGCCCACACCCGTGAAAAAAATGACATGGGCGTTTTCTGGTCACGCACAGCTGAATAAAACTGACAACAAAATTAAACCATATTTCTTATGAAAGAAAAGTTATTTTTGTTTAGATATTTTTTGAGGCATTGACCTCGCTGCAGTAATTACCGATGAAGATAACAGGCCAAAATAAATTGTGATTTAATACACAGTAATTGTTATCTATGTCAAACCCCCTTTATACAAAAGTTAGGTAAATTAGATTTTAATATTTATAGCCAATAATGGTAGTTAAAGATACTTTCCCGTTTCTCGTAGATATTTGAAGGACGAAAGATATATAAGTAACATTGTACGTATATCTAGTGAAAGTTTGTGAAAAATGAAGGTGTGGCGTGCCGCAGCGAGTGCCCGCTGCAATGTAACAATAGTAGAGGTTGTCATAGTCAGCTAATCTTAGGGAAGTTAGTGTTTAAAGTAAGATGAAGTGAACTTGTTATTGTAGATTTAAGTATTCTTGTTTTGTATTCTTTTTAAAGCTATACAAAAGCTATTGTATATCATATTGTGTAGTTTTCTGCAGAATATAATAAATAATAGTTTTTGTACAGAGACATTGCTAATATTCTTGTAGTGACGGGTTATAAATACGGAATTGAGTACTGCTACTCATCCCTTGGGTACAGCAAGAGGCGAGAAGAACTCGAAACGAGGTCTGTTTACTAACCCGTCTGGCTACCGTGATATAGTGGCCCAAATCCTCTTTTCTACTGTGAGGTACAGTTGTAGTCTAACAAAGGCACCTGGCGTGGACGTGGAAGTAACGAAACACTAATAATAATAAGGTTCTTGATGAACTTATAAAATTTGTTTTGAAGAGTTACTGTATATAATCGTCATAAGACAGATATGAATATGTTTAATTGTAGGTTTTGGCCCACTATACCTAGCAGTAGTGGATAATTAAAGTTGTTGATGGCAAAGGTAAAGTATTTATGACTAGCTGTAAATAATAAGGAAAATTTAAATAAAGTAAAATTAAATACTCGCGTCATCAAAATTGACGAGATCCGAATAAGTATAACATTGCCGACAAAAGAAAATCAATGATATCCCTTTTAATATATTATACTTTAACCTTACTGTTTTGCTATATAACAAAATATTTTATATTATAACATTGAAAACTGCTATTTTTACTAAATATTTTTTCATTCTAGGCTGTAATTCTATGAAGATTTTTCTTTGTTACTCAGTGTATTTGGCGAACGCCAGTATACATTATGACACATTGTTTAATATTATGGTTAAAATCTAATATGAGCTGGCGCTTGATATGCCTATAATATAAATTTAGTAACGTAATCTGACTACTTCTAAAGTACATTAGTGGCACCTCGATTTTTGACTACACTGGTACTGCACCTAGAAAGACTCTCAGGCGTTATAATATTTTAGATAATTTTAATGTACTCGGATCCTTTGTTGACGTATTCTGGTCATGGAAAATAATAAATCATAATCTCTGTAGAGCTGTTCTGGAAAGGGACAAACAGATTAGCGTTGCCATTTAATCTGACTGCGGTGGCTTAATTGTGGTGGTTGTGTAGATTACAATGCGGAGAACTCTGTCCTATTCGACATCTGTAAGCTTTTCAAATATTATATCTGTTCCATTATTCGATGCTAGTTATTTTTTATGTAGTTAGTGGTAATTTAGTAACAGGCTTTAGTAAATTACGAGACATAGCTAGATGTTATAAGTTTCATTTAGTGTCACGTATTAATTTACGTTACATCACATTAGAAAATAAAAAGATGAATGAATGCTATGATTTCTTTACCTAAAAATCAGAATATATTCACTTAAAAACTATTAAATTAATCTATAGTATATTTTTTGAAATTATTAATAAGTTTTAAGCAACTGTTGTCTACGACAAAATTTTTTTGGCAATTCGTTGAACTTCTAAAACGAGTCAAGTCATTTTGTCTATTACTAACACATCTCAAACAACCTAGAATATATTTTTTCAAAAACACCGTTATGTAGTTTCCGCTGCTATTCCTTGTACCTACAACAAGTTTAGTTAAGTTTATTTTCAAACATTTTGTTTCTTATTTAAAAATAAGAAAGAAGATGTTTGATGCTATTGTCTATTTGTTGTTGATTTAAAAAAATGTAATTTTTAAGAAAATGATTTTAAAAGTAAAGTACACTAACAATTTGTACGCGGTGTGCTACCTCGCACTGACTCGCACGTGGAGTAAAATATATATGTTTTGTTCCTTACTAACTCAATTAGTTGTTTCATTAACTAGAGTAACTTTATAAAGCAATGAATCTAGATGGTTTTCGGAAGGTAATAAAATATAGTTGTAACATTTTACATGCACATGGTTTTATATATTTTGTCTAGTTTGTAGCAGCTAGTTGAGCGCAGTGAATGATTTGATTTGTAATTCAGTATCATATTTTGCTAGAATCCAGATATTTTTACAGGTATAGCATTTTTTATCAGTAATTTTATCTTGTCACGGAGATTCATTTAGACTACTAACATTTTACAGATGAAACTTGGTTTATAAATATACAATATGAACAACACATTGAGTCTTTAAGACATTTGATCAATGATTTATTATTAGTTATTATTGTTATCTTGTTATTATAAACCTATTAATAGATTTTAATAGTTCTCTACTGGACGTACGTTTTGTTGTGTTTATTTCACTGTGTTTATTTCACTCTTGGGCTGTACGAAGACATACTAGTTGAAATATAAAAAATAATTTATTATTAGTTATTTCAGTTTAGTTAGTTATTTCATTAGTTATTTCATTTAACCAGAAAACATGTATAATATTATTCTGAGGATAATCGGTGCCGAACATCTTAAAAATATTTTAAATATTTTTTAATTAAACCCTACCAGCAATATTAGTAAAGTTATATATAAATTATCTATTACACCACGAAACAAAATATAAACTTGTTCAGCAAAACAACGATCTGAACCAATATTTTGGGTTAAACAAACTTATATTTTTTTCTTACTACTTTACAATCTAGAAAAATACATATAAAAAATACTTGATTATTTATTTTATGCTTAAGCTTTGCCAGGAAAATAGCATGCGGGAAAATCATAAACATATGAATATGAGCTAACTTGCCAGTTTGTTTATAACGTCATCGTATGCCTCGTTAGTTGTGAACTCTATAAAAATATTCTGCGGTTGTAGAATAAAGTATGCCGTTAGTAAAATATCACTGAGTTTGGTTTCCATCTTTGCCGAAAAACCACTTATATTACGAGAGAAAACTACTAGTATAATACTTTAACCAATACTTCGGTTTAAAATCAACTCTCGCATTAGGAATATTCCTGTGCTGCGGGGGCTTTGCAAACATACATGAAATGGACACAAAAAATACGTAGACTCAGAACAACTATTTCTGCATCACATAAAGTATTGTCTCCTGTGGGGTCTGGACCTACAACACTCGGTGTAATAGAAAACATGCGGTGACCGCTTTACCCATTACGGATCTGAATATTACTGATCGTATTTATAAGTTTCATACAATTATATTTAAGCATAAAGATTTTAGTTTTATTTTACCGTCGTTTACACCAAAAAATCTAACACTACAATTTTAATAAAACGTCTATTTCTGTTACGTGCAGCGTTCATAGGTTAACTAATAATCTATTTCTAATAATAAATTATGGGGCTAATAAACTGTTATTATACAAACTCCTCTTTTGCTCGAAATACAATTTTTATCGTGCTATCACATGCTATCCTATAAAACTCATCTAATGATGTCTAAAGTAGTGTACCTATAGGACATCAATTCGCTTTAAACTCACCTATAAAGTTCTACAGTAGTGTATAGGATCTGATTTCTCTAATCCACAGTCATAATGATAATTAACTGTTTACAAGTTTGTAATAGTTTTAAAATTAGTATGGTTTTGGAAACCTTGTAAAGTATATTTACCCGGAATTTGCAGCTTTGTAAATATTTTTTGGTATCTTGGGATTATCTATAGTTTGAAATATTTATATAAATCTATTCACTATAATATATCATAATTCTACTTCATAGAATGAAACAGGAATATATTTTTAATATTGGCATTCAACGTAGCAGTCTTCCGGGAACCCTGTAAGTGGGCGATGATTCGGAGGAATTTTACGATGCTTGTATGTAAATTTTGTAAATATTTTTCTTGTATTATATTACTAATGTTTAATTCATTTATAATAAAACGATTAATAATAATAAATATGTAACCACAATGAACATATTTTCATTTATTTCAACAACATTTAAGTTATTTTTTAAATATGAAATCGTGTGGGCTGTAATAGTTCTTATTAATACCAATTGAGAAAAGTGACTCTACGTCTCCACAAAAACTGAATAACGTCGAAGACACATTGTTATCTTATTTTATTATATATATATACCGGAACCAGAGTATTTTTTCACACTGGTGCAGTTCCTGATACCATATATACTAGCCGTAAATTCTTAAACGGTCTTCATTTTTCACCAATGAAAATATCAGCAGCATGTTAATGATGCAAAAACTGTTTGATATTTTTCATTTTTCGAAAATAGCTGAAAAGGTTTTACTTTCCCTTTATTGTAAAATTCTGCCGTGTAATCGCAACCTGTAAATGCACGGAAGGCTGGAAGACTTTGGCATAATTTGATTCCTATATCCTTTTCATTTTTAATCACAAATAGCATGCGCACTCTCTTTATTTAAATGGGTGGACTTCATACAGCTGCTTTGCTGTGTTCTCTTCTATCGCATGGGATGGTTGGTTGGGACCTCTCAGTCGCACACTATCACTCGCAGCGATATTTTACTTTTCAAAATTCGACAACCGGAATTCAGGACTGATTTTTCGCAGGCAACTCTATACCACCGTGTTCATAATAAAATAATCTTTAATTTTATTTAATTTCAATTCAATAGTCAGACCGTTGCAAAATGCTAGTATAGATTTACCTGTTTATACCTGGCTACCCGATAATTGTGACCGGAAAAGAATAGGCAACCTAACGTTTGCATATTCTATGGGCTTCATACTTTCGATTGGTATAAAATTTATCTAATAATCAAAGCGATGGAATGTTTAAAAAAAATGTTTTTTTTTCAAATATTAATTAAAAGTACCCTGGACTAAAATTTGTTAGGCAACCCATATGCAATATATTTATTGACATATTAAATTAAACATAAAATATGTTTTATGAAATAAACATCTCGGTGAAGGTCGTTATATAGCGGGATCTTGTACTATAAAAGATACCAATACCATCAAAACATTGATTAAGTTATTAATGGAAGTAGTGATTCCTGTTGACTGTGCAAACAAAGCTCAATTGGGTCAAATCCATTCGTGTATTAGATATCTCTTTTAGAAATAGTTTACCACAGAAGGTATGTTGCAACATAGGAAAACTTGGTAGACTAAATATTGTTCATCAATGTAATTATACGGGGAATTAATAGTCATACTGAGATAATGTTACATTAAGTAGTCTATATAATATAAAGAGAAGGCAAACTTCAAGCAAACCCAACACCAAACCGTCTGATCAGCGTGGTAGCTGTTCAGATCTATTTTTTTAAAGATAGGTTTGTACAGTATTGAACTGTTAAAGACTGTTGATGTGTGTTATTTAGTCTACATCTGTACAAAAACAGTACAGAAATGAAACATGTGAAATAACATATCTCTTGTATGGTTTTTATTTCAAAATGAAATCCTACTTCATATAACTTTAAATATTTCTTACAATATTACACCCCATTTACTGAAAATCTGTATTTCAATTCATAGTATCGAATGGAAATTTCGTTATTAATGTTGATACTGTATATACATTTCATAATCATAAATTAACATAATATAACCATTATGCTTGTGCTTATTCCCCGAGGAAAATGCTAAAGCAGCCGCTGAAAAGATCGTTTGTATAAATGATGTTTCTCAGTTTCAGTATGAGAACTATGTATTTTATTTATGTATATTTGTTATAGTTGCATTAGAATAAAAAAAAATTCTTTACATCTTGTTACTGTAACATGCTGTTTAATAATTTCTCATAGAATATTTCATGAAAATGTTCTAAACCTCAAAGAACTTACGAATATAAAAACACAAGTTAAATCTTATATATTATACTACCAGAGTTCATAGCAAACACTTTTAATTTCTATCATGAAATTTTTTATCATATTATTATTATTTATTCAACTATTTTTAATATCTTAAAAATAAGGTCACTCGCTATCATATTATCCATTTTTAAACTTCTACTCCTTTTGATTTATTTTACTTTTTTTTTAAACATCTAACACTTTTTCTCAAAATTTAACCTTATTAAGATGCAAAGGTTGAAAATCAATAGAAAACACAAAAACAAAGAGGTTTAATATAAATCTTTGATCGATCGTGATCACAATTACAATGAATTAAAATACTTCGTTTTCATTGCGTCATTTATAATTGTGCCTTTATTGATATACACTATGTTGCAGCAATAAACACATTGTAGAGCACTATGACATATAATAACGATGACCTTTAAATGCAATTACTTAAAGGAACTATTTAAGATGTTTCATTTTTAAACTAACTTCAGAAATATTTACGACTTGATTTTTATTAGCGATTGATGTTTATTTTAGAACAAAATATTTAGATAAAGAAAAAAGATTCAGGTATGTGCATCCATATGTTGCACCAGGTCGCTGCAATCTCTGTGCAAACATTTCTTAATCTTATTATGCTGTTAGAAATGTTGGCAAACATAACGTTTGCTCATCCAAGCAACCGACTTTGGCGCAAAAATTTAACAGTTGAACGGCTTAATGTTATTTAATAAAATGGCAGCATTCTAAACCCTTTGTGAAAAATTTATGGACATAAAGCTTTTTCTTTTGCACGATAACCTACTTTATTTAAATCATTTATCCCTAAATTGTATCGTTTAAGTTTAGTTACAAATATTTTAATAAAGAACTTGCTTCCTATGAATAAAGAGATTTTGAGGGTTTGGAAGATGTTAAAATTTTACAAAGAATGTACGATTTTCTTCTATATCGATATTTCGAGAAAAAAATGATGAAATATTTGCTTTTCCACTCAATTTAGTCACAAAATTACAAAAAATATCAACATTTTACATTAATTTCAATCCAGCTGTTGTAGAAAAATATCCGCCGAAGTTATGTCTGTGACCCTTAAAAAGAAAACATAACTTAATATGTAATACATAGAAAGTAAGGTTGATTTAAGATGGTTTTTTTTTTAATAATAATATAAAACTATTATTTACTAATACTGCTTCATTAACAACCCATTATGCCACTGCTGGGCTCGGGTCTCCTCTCAGGCGAGGGTTAAAGCTATACGTCCCCACGCTGGCCGATTGCGGGTTGGGGACTGGCAAGACAACGTTGTGACTACGTAATCTTGTCGTTGGATGTTTTTTAAGCTGCCCAAAGGCCTCCAACTAAGCTTCACGGTTGTTACCCTATGATAACAACCGGGACTGACGGCTTAACGTGACCTCAGAATCACGGAGATGCTCATGGTATCATGCCAATGCCAAACATCGAGTGCAACTGGGCTATGATCGGCTCATTACATATACATAATTTAAATTATTTTATTCAATATAAAACTTGTATACTTTTATAAAATAATGTGTTTTTTTTTATTATATATCGGGCAAACAGTTGATTTTCCAAGTGTTTCAAAACTTTTTGTATAATGCAAACTGTTGAAAAGTAATCTTACACTCTACACTTATACAACAAACCATCTCCATCCATCCATCCATCCATCAAACTCTTTTTACCGTGGGAGAGCCATGCTTCGGCATGAATGGGCCGGCTCGACCGGAGTAATACCACGGCCTCACAGAAAACCGGTGTGAAATAGCGCTTGCACTGTGTTTCACCGAGTGAGTGAGGATACCGGAGGCCCACACCCTAACCCCTACCTTATCCCCCTCCCCTTCCCCTAAAGGCCGGCAACGCACTTGTGACGCCTCTGGTGTTGCGGGTGTCTATGGGCGGCGGTAATCGCTTACCATCAGGCGATACGTCTGCTCGTTTGCTCCATATTCAATAAAAAAAAAAAAAACAAATCTTCACCATGGTGAAACGTCGAACAACATTATTACAATCGGCTTTATTCTTATGCGAAAAGTCATTGACACGAATTAATAGATGTTATTTTGATGTTTTCTTACTTCAGACAAAGATTTATACTTCTGTTTGCCTCAGCTTTTACGAACAGGAAATTTAAAGCAATTGATGATTTTATTAATTCATTAGTCAAATGTATATTTCTAACTAGCTGTGACCATGAAATCGTCCGCGTAGAATAGTGATTTGGGCAGCAGTTGTTGGACATATCTTTTGGTTTATTTTGGATTATAAACACCGTCATTTCAGTATTTAGAAAAATCTACTTTACGTTTAGCCATCGGAGATCAAAGCATTCAGGCTGTTAGGATTGCTAACACGTGACAGAGCTACTTAAAGCTGACCGTGCGAAAAACATCTAATACTTAAATCCACACCCACAAGCGTCTTTTTAGCGTCTGACCTTGGGCTTCATTAATTGTCATCGCGAAACATAGGCTCACTGGAAACTGGACTCGTTTAAAACTTAACGGAAGATTGTTAGGAATAAAAGGAATTTGAGGTATAAAATGCTATAACCCATACCACACCCTGTTAAAAACTCTGCATCTATCAGGTTTCATTGTGAATTGGTCACTTTTAATTTGGTACGATTGCAAAAGTTTGGCTAGTTTGAAGTATCTAAGGAGCATTATGGGTACGCTGACTTTTAAATTTCTTTTCAAGTGGCACTGAGGAATTCTAAAAATTCTACTGGGTAGCTGGTAGATGTATCATCTTCCATAACTCTGTGGCTTAGTGGTAACTTATGCGACTACTAAGCTTGAGGTCTTGGGTTCGATTCCCGGGTCGGACTAAATATTTGTATAATCTGCAAATATTTGTTTCGGAGTTTGGGTGTTTTCTATGTATAATATAGAGTATTTACAAAAAAAAAGTATATAAGTATTTATATCAGTTGTCTAGTACCCATAACACAAGCTCTGCTTAGCATGGGACTAGATGGCGTTGTGTGTTATAGATGTCCGGAATATTTATTATTATTATTATTATTTATATATTCTAAATTCTCGCTCGAAATAAAACCTCGCATATTTATTGTCATACGCAAAGGGATAATATATTATAATGCTGCAGTCGAGAACTCTTTAGACAGACTAACTTCATCAACTCAACAGGGAAAATATGACGATAATCGGCACAAAAAAGTATAGTGATGCCACCATAATGTGTGTGCCACCATAATGTGCCTGATGCACCGTAAATAGGTTGGCCATTTTGCTTGATATCACGCAACGTTCAAATAAATGGCACAATCTAGATGCACCGTATAAACTCTACCAATAACGTGTTCCTAAAAATAGCTGGTTCACCTACTACAGCCGTTCCACGTTTTCTGCGGTTAAAATACCTTGTTGTTTATTATAGAATGGAATGGAACTTCTTTATATAATAGAGACTTAGCAAATGCGTTTGTCTCCTTCCGAACCTTCTGAAAGCTCATGCGGGTTTCTTTCGCAGTGAAAGTCTCAGACTCAATCGGTAGCGCATGAGCTTCACTGTTGGCAGTGAGACATGCTTCCAGTTCTTCAAGTGTCTTTTGAGACCGGGAAGTTGCTGCTCGAACCCTCTGAGAGCTCAGGCGGGTTTCCTTCGCAATGAAAGTCTCAGACTCACGCGGTAGCGCATGAGCTTCACTATCGGCAATGAGACGTTCTTCCCGTTCTTGTGTGTGAGTGTCTTCTGAGACCGAACCCTCTGAGAGCTCAGGTGTTTTTTTTTTGGTAAAGGTCTCGGACTCACGCTATAGTGAATGAGCCTCGCGATCGCTAGACAAACGTGCCCCACGCAAGTTATATAAATCGTCCATGTACAGACAGCGACCAGTTATACTATAGTATATATTGTTAAATATTTTTTTACTTTCTCAGAGGATACTATGATATTTTTTTAAAACATGTTCATCTCAAAGAGTACAAATATTTTATTGGAATGAAACTATGTACATAGAATATTACTCATATGTGAAAGAGAAACGTTGTTTCCAGGAAATATAAAATCAAGTCGAAATTTTTTTGAAGCTAGACGTCTTGAGTTCACAATAATACTACTAGTATATTGTCGAGTTTGAAATCAAAAGGAAAATAAACTTTAGTTTTAAACTCTAATTGACACTTCATGGATGAGTTCAATTGGATTAACCCAGGAAGGTTTGAATACGTAATATCAATAAAAAATGTATACTCTGTACCTTAACTTAATTCGTGTTTTTAGTGTTTTGTATTTGTTTAAAAATTAATAATTAGTTTATTGCTTAGTAATATAAATATTATTATGTATAAGTCCTTATAAAAATTAGTTTTTATTTTCTATTTAAATCAACCTGTTTCTTAAAAAACGTCGAAAATATGAGTTGATAATTACAGAGAACAGCCAGATTTCTTGCGTTATAACAAGGCCTTAAAGTTTAAATTTGCTATGATGCAGCTCTAGTATAAACTTAGTTTTAAGAATGAGTTAATATCTGCATGAAAAAATAATTATATAGTGTTAGTGCACGGTACAATAGCATTTTAAATAAGTTATAAGACAAATTATATCACTTTAAGAAACTTTCCTCAGACGTAAACTTCTATTTATTTATCATAATGTTAGATTAACAAGGCCTCTAACATTTCTTAAGAGATTTTAAAATGCTTAGCGCGATATAAAATGATTTGTAAGCATATTTACATCACTACTAGTTTTCTGTATTCCAACGACGTAATGGAAATAGAAGCTTCAATAAATTTAAATATTTTATTAGATTTGAGTAGCAATGTTAAATTATTAGGTTACCGTATTTTCTTTCCGTATTGATTTGTGAAAAGTAAGATGTTTAAAACTTCATCGCAACAACTCTACAATTTTAAAATAACTTATCAAACTCTGCAACATTTTCTGGCAAACTAGAGTGTAATGCGTGAGTGCTTCATTAAGGAAGTTAAATAGTCTACAACTATGTTGAGGCTAGGGAATTCAAACTCTCAACATTGGTCATTATACTTTCAAGAAAAAAATAATTTTATGAATATTTGTAAAGGTTGTTGACGAGGTTTGAATGCCAATTTGTTAAGCTGATGATTTCCATATAAATCACATAAGCGTTCCATTCATTCACATTAAGGCGGTAAAGAGTAGCCTTTGTCCTTCCTCGAGAAGCAAAGTAGTAGTGAAATTTGTTGAAATCAGTGCAGCAGTTTAATCGTGAAAACGTAACATACAGACCGAATTTATGATATTATTAGTATGGAAATATTGACAATGACCAAATCTTTTCACTTAAAAGTTAAATACATCAACAGCTTTTAATAGTATACTGCTAGACATAGATTTATTTAGTTAGTAGTAGTTGGAGACTTAAGCCTACTCTACCATATCTTTTCAGGGCTGTAACATCGTAGTCTAAGCCAAACAAATAAATACCATTTACATACACGTTTGACAGAAAATCATTTTTCCATTATTCCAGTTCACCGATAGGTACATTTGTTTTTATTATATTATCTTTATTGTGGATAGCCTCACCTTACAAACTTGTTGCTATATTTTGGAAGGCTTCGAACCATTAACCCTAGATTACTAAACATATTGTATTCAACAAGGAAACACGTATCGCAGGTCACGTAAAAATAAAATTTTATGTCGTAATATCTCACTTATAAATTTTCCTTTATTTCTGAGATAGAAACAACACAATCCAATGGTCAAAGCCCAACGTATTTTGCGGTGATATTCCAGTTTACGAGTTATCTGGGTTAATAGATGGACGCTATCGAACTCTAACGCGTTGATTTATGATATTTACACCAGAGCTGGTACTTCTAGTAATATCAACGAGTTCCCCTCTGTTGACACGTAATGCGATGGATATAGGGATCAAGGTGTTTTATGGATTTAATGTTCACACATTCCAGCCACGTATCTATTGTGAAATGGTAGAAAATGCTTTGGAATTTCCTGTCAGAGAATATTTTAAATTTTATTTAAGAATTGATAAAATATAATTATTGTTTTAATATTCATATTATGAAGATGTGAAAGAGACGACAAAAATCTTACTAAAATGATACACTTAAAATGATAACAAAATGGCACGTATTTAAATAGACTCGACCATCAGTTACCAAAATGGTAACAATTGAAACACCTGGCAGGTACATCAAACCCAAAGCAAAATAAAAAAATAAGTTCATTAACGTTGAAAATATCTACGAACATACATAAAAATATTCCGATAAATTGAGAACCTCCTTTTTTTTCGAAGTCAAATAAAAATTGAATACAAAGCATGTAAAATAAGTCATTATTCAACATGTAGGTTGTAATTAATTTAAGAATATAATATACTTAAACGTGAAAGTGACTTACTTGGTTGTCTAAATGGGCGGGAAGGTTACCCATTATTTTTTTTGACACTGGTTCTTGCATTTTACAACAAGACGTTTCACTGGACAATCCGGACGGTAGGGCCCTACTCGCGTATGATATATATATATGTCGCAGTTTTACTTATTTAGTTTTCATTATCGTATGCGAATCTTATGCTTATATATGGACACTATTCTTGCGAGTAAGTAGGGAAAGAGAGTAGTGTGTAAAACGTGTTATATGTTCAGAAATGTTACGAATAAATGATAAAAGATCATATTGTATGCGTAAGTTACTTCTATAAATTTCTTAGATCTAATTATAGTGTTGTTTACAATCACATTTTTTATGTATGAGCCTGCCAAAGTGACTTTACTTAACTTGATGGAAAGCATGAACATAACTCAAGAGTAGTAGTATAGTATTAAATAATCTTGTCAATAAATAAAAGCTACTCAGTGTCTATGATTGTACAAAGGAAGGTTTATTGTAAATACAGTTTACATTTAGAGTATTTTAAGAATAAATCAAAGAAAACCGCTTTGATAACGAAACATTTGTAAGCCTTGATTCGAATGTGACACTGTTTGATTATAATTTTTGTTGATGAAAATTAATAGTAAGTATTTTTTTTCTTTCACAGTAGGGCTTCCAATTCAGTTACGCCCAATAATAAAATCTTATAAAACCCTCATTTTTATTCATTAACTGAGGCCTGTTGGTGTGACATTGACAGATGAATTGTTCCCAAAGGAACGACAATAGAAACCATTGATTATATTGAACTGGGTCTTACATTATTCTTGCCTTATGAAAACTGCTCAAAAGAAAACATGAATCAATTTTGTTTTATTAAATGTAAGATACTTTCAATAGCTATTGTTTTCTTTGAGTTAATTTTAGCAGACCTCAATAAAAATACATTGTTTATTTTGTGTAGGTAACAGATAACTACAGTTAATTAGAGATTGATCGTTGAAAATTGTCTGGATTTGCCTTAATAAGAGTATGTTTTTAAAAAATAAATGATTTATTTTCAATTTTGGCTAGAAATAGGTAATTAAAAATGCTAGTTAGTTAAGTATGCTTATTAACATGAAATAACTTTCTAAAAAGTCAGAACTCTTTTTTTACCTAGCAACATATAGCTTCACTTTTAGTTTTTCCTTTACCAAATTACCGAAGATGATACGTGGTTATTTATAAGCCTACGACTAATCTAGTAGCGTCCCAAAGATTATTCATCCATCATACCCGCAAGTGGGTGTACTTCCATAATCAATGTCGGCTGAGATAGATAAGGATAGTTGATAGGCTCCTAACATCACTCAGATATTGTATGCTACATTTTGTTTTACATAACACTTACAAGTTTTGGTACAGATTTTTTCGCCTGTATATAGAAAAGAAAGTAAAAATAGTCTTGGATTCCAATTCCACACGGCTTTGTAATTTATTTAATTTCTATATTTTTTTAAAAAATACCGTGCATTGAACATATTATGAAAATAGATATTTACAAGTTATTTGATATTTATTATAAGAGTTCACTAATATTTTCAATTCATTAATAATAATAATAATAAATATTTCGGATATCTAACACACAACGCCATCTAGTGCCAAGCTAAGCTGAGCTTGTGTTATGGGTACTAGACAACTGATATAAATACTTATATACTTTTTTCTTGTAAATACATACATAATATAGATAGAAAACACCCAAACTCCGAAACAAATATTTGCAGATCATACAAACATTTGGTCCGACCCAGGAATCGAACCCAAGAACTTAAGCTTAGCAGTCGCATACGCTACCACTACGCCACCGAGGCAGTCCTTACTCGTAAATATTTTAAATAGTGGGTAAGGGGCCCTTGGTCCTTTTATTTTATTAACAAAATGAAATTAATATACCTTAGTTATTTCTATATGTCTCTCAGAAAGTACTGGAGTTGGTTTCTCCTTGCCTTCGGTACAAGTAGCTTCGGCTTGTTGCCGGAGTTCCTTTAAAGTTTTATTTTCTAAACTCTCCATTTTTCCATCTTTATTATCTATACTAGTTTTTCCCGCTACTCGCCACATGATATATATTTACTATTAATTATTAAGAACTGTGACTATATTTCAAAACTACGTATAGGCCTTATGATACGTTACTTTAAAAATATTTTCAACTAAGTAAGCCATCAGAGCGCTAAGCGATACGCCTGTAATAAATCGCAGAGGTCATAAAATGAGATTACTGCGATAAGATATTTGCAAGCGTACATATAAAGCAAAATTTACACGATACCATCGGTTTCAGTTTACTTCCATATAAATATACCCGTAAATTTACTGGTTAGTGAGCACAGTCGTTGCATGATTGTCTAGGCACGAAAGAGTGTTGATAGTAATGTTGTAACTGAATAAGGTTTTAAATCAATATATAACTGAAATCAGACTATATTCACCAGTTTCAATAGTTGCTGATAAAGTTGAGATAGTATTCTGCTATATAACACTTTTTAACAGACAATATTGCCTATATATAAATGTATTATCTGACATTATTATGTCTATTCAAGATTTGTGAAACCAGAAGCTGCCGTTTGTCTCGTAGATAAAGTCTAAATAGTATATAAGGAGCTGTTGCAGTAAGTGGTGAAACTGGCCTTTAATATCAAAAACAAAATGCAAGGTTTGTAATTTGCTTTAGACATAACCGTACAGTCTGTCTCATACGCTTTGTCATAAACAACTGAAAACGATTTCAGAAAAGGAAAGAGGGTTAAAATTTGTGTTGTGTATAGTATCAGAGATAGGGATATCGTAAACTCTATAGATTGTGATATTTATTACATTTCGTAGCTGAGAATTGGCAAAACCTTGTAATCTGTTATTATACTGGTGTGTGTGTGTAGGCAGATTTTTATTGTATACGTGTCGACGTATTCATGGAATTTCAAGTAATTGTGAATATACATGGTAGTTGTAGAATACTAATATACATATTAAATATTTTTTTGCTGCGTAACTAAGCTAAATGCTGTGACTCGGAGCATTAAATCCGAAACCTTTTAAATGTGTTAGCGACACCTTACTATTACGGTACATTTGCTAAAGATGGAATAATAATGCAGCATAATTTAAATAATCTATAAAGTACTCAAAGCCACACGTGGGTACATTACACGTGCTACCAAAAATTAATCAACGATTCGCAAAATATAGACTTTATGAAACATATATCATTTAAACAAATTTAATTTAATTTCCTGTATCTTTCACCCTTTTACATCAGTTACAGAAATGTAGTCATATTTAATGTTTGTAAACAAAGTTTTAGGAAAAGTTGAGAGTTTGATTAAACCACAATTCGCAAATTTATTAGATTTGAAAAAACAATTTTATTCTTCTTTCTTTCTTCTCTCAAAAAATGTGACTTGAAATATATGTTAGATTTACATCATCACAATAAGAGTAAACTCCATCACTACTTCACATTTACTCTTGACATAAGATGTCCACATTTTAATCCTTAACAACAGACGTGAGTATACGTACGTTACTTTGAAAACATTCTGATGCATCAATCAAGTGTAACTTCGATAATTACTGCATTTATTTATTTAGAAACATTCAAATGAAAAAGGAATAATGACAAAAATTTATAATAATCATAGAAAAAGATTCATTGACTGCCTCGGTGGCGCGAGTGGTAGCGTAAGCGACTGCTGTGCTTGAGGTCTCGGGTTCGATTCCCGGGTCGGACCAAATGTTTGTATGATCTGCAAATATTTGTTTCGAAGTTTGGGTGTTTTCTATGTATAATATGTATGTATTTACAAAAAAAAAAAGTATATAAGTATTTATATCAGTTGTCTAGTACCCATAACACAAGCTCTGCTTAGCTTGGGACTAGATGGCGTTGTGTGTTAGATGTCCGGAATATTTATTTATTTATTTATTTATTCATTAATCAAAAACCATACAGGTAATAAAAATTACAAAGACATTTTTTAAAAACTACCACAAAAATATTATCTAACAATAGGAACTTCTTTTAATTACTATAGACGGTTTTATTTAGGAAAAAACCACAATTGTCATAAATCACGACAAAGCATATAATTAGACTGCCTCTATGGCGCAGTGGTAGCGTATGCGACTGCTGTTCTTGAGGTCTCGGGTTCGATTCCCGGGTCGGACTAAATGTTTGTATGATCTACAAATATTTGTTTCGGAGTTTGGGTGTTCTCTATGTATAATATGTATGTATTTATAAAAAAAAAGTAGATATGTATTCATATCAGTTGTCTAGTACCCATGACACAAGCTCTGCTTAGTTTGGGACTAGATGGCGTTGTGTGTAAGATGTCCGAAATATTTATTTATTTATTATACAAGCATACCGGGTTTTGTGACGTTTCAGTATAAAACATATGTAACAACTATTCATGATGTCAAATCTGATAAATTCAGTGCTTGGTTGACCGATTTCATTATCCTTGTCCTGGCTTAAGATACGGCTAATGAGAGATGATACCTCATGTGTAAGTTGCGACGTTTTGTACTCTGACTCTAAGTGCGGCATTACTAAACTTTTTCCAAGGTTTTCCATGTATATTAGACAATGCGCAGTATTATAATTTGATATTGTAAAAGAATTGGCAGCAGTAATATCCAGAATCTTAAATCAAAGTGGCCATCATCTATACCTCCTTGCACAGCTGTATTTGGCATAGTTTTCATTCAAGTTTGATTGAATTTTGACTGCCTCGATGGCGTAGTGGTAGCGTATGCGACTGCTAAGCTTGAGGTCTCGGGTTCGATTCCCGGGTCGAACTAAATGTTTTTATGATCTGCAAATATTTGTTTCGGAGTTTGGGTGTTTTCTATGTATAATATGTATGTTTTTACAAAAAAAAGTTTATAAGTATTTATATCAGATGTCTAGTACCCATAACACAAGCTCTGCTTGCTAGCTTGGGACTAGATGGCGTTGTGTGTCCGGAATATTTATTTATAATTGACACTTTACGATTAGTTATAAAATTATATTATTTTGGAAATCTATTTGGTAGAATTCGTGCTCTCTATATGATGCATGCATGCAAATATGGTGATATCATCGTAATAGTTTTGTTTTTTTTTGGGACAAGACAATAGTAGTAAGTTCTTTCGTGAAACCTTAGAAAGATGACTACACTTGGCGGTTTTTGGAAAGAAACTCCGGTGTTTGTATACTTTTTTGATAATATATACATGCACGCGTGATATTTTAAATGTAGATAGCATAAAAGGCAAACATGACTGCGTACCACATACGTCGGGTAGTCAAACTCACCTACTTAAGAAATTGGCAGGCATCCGTTTTCCACCACAGCATACGCGTCCCTGGTGATTAGAAAACAACCAAAAAATAACGCGCAGAAATGCCGTACGTCATTGCTTGAGGTTTAAACGTAATCCTCTTCCAAGGATATCCGTCGTTTTCTTCTGGTTAACCTAAGATATTTCTAAAAGACAAATTATGCGGTTACACTGATACGCTTCATAATTTTATTCTAACTTCAAAAGTATTAACCCCATTTAATGCAACAAACGCTAATAACGTCACCGAACAATGCAGCCCGTAAATTGGTTTTGTGGTTATTAAGTTATAAACTGAGTAATTCATTATTGTTGTATACTAAAGCTTTGTCTTTATAATTATCCATTTTGGTGTTTAATTAATGGCAATTGAGGCATAATATATGTTTAGATCTGATTATAATATATTGCTCATAGTTTCACTTGATATTGCAAGCTGTGTTATGTCGATTTTGTGTTTATTTGGTATGATTTTTTGAAATTTGTCATATTTTAAATTGACTAACTAGTATTATGGCCAAAACCCATTTTAGGAAAAGATCACACTTTCTCGACAATGACAAATTAAACGAAGAAAATAACGGAATTTTATTTTTCAGGTGCTCTTTCATAACAAGTTTTCTTAAACTCCTTCGTTTCCATGATCCGAGGATGACTTTGAATTATGCTGAAGTTAGAACTATCTTCATAATTAAGTCTCTCTACTCAGCAGTGACTATTTATTGGTTCGAAAATAATTAAGTCGACAGTGTATGCAATTTCCGCAGATAATAGTAAAACACAATCCGTAAAGATTGGGTACGGTAATCATTCATTATAATAAGAACCATGTGATCCTGAGATATGGCAAAAGTTTGGAATTAATTATTTTTTTACTTAAAAAGACTTTGCTTTTATCTCGTATATAATTACAAAACTACCTATTTCTTAAATTACAAAATATGAAAACATGTTTGCACTAACGAAAATTCACCATCAAGATAGATATCAAGAGAAGTAACCTTGTTGCGATCGTTAGGGGTACATCATTACGTGATATTGTATATACATATATAGATAAGGTTGTCAAAGGTTATAACGATTTGATGTCTCCAAATTGAACGGACATTATGGGTTGGATATTAACATAGAACACAAAAGTTAAATAAGTATAAATCGATGAAGTCTAACGACGCCACTAGTCTGTTTGTCTTTTGTATAAATTACCCGTTGGTAGGCTGTTAAATGTAAAATGATGATTAAGAAACATTAGGCAGAATTATGTCTTCTTTAATATTAGTTTGATAAATAAGCTTGAAGGCGCTTAACGAGCTATCAGAAAAGCTAAAGTAAGGTTTGTCTGTGGAATCGTAATATAAATAAAAATATCCGCAAGGAGACACAGAGAGAAGATGGCTGGTAGGACCGTATTTATTTATTTTTGCGGCAAACACAGTAATGGAAGTTCACCAACTAGGTGGATTCACTACCTATCTTCTATTTTTTTTTTTTTGACTTCCTTTATTTTTAACCGACTTTAAAACAAGGAGGAGATTTTCAATTTGACTGTATATTAATAAATAAATAAATTAATTAATATTTCGGATATCTAACACACACCGTCATCTAGTCCCAAGCTAAGCAGAGCTTGTGTTATGGGTACTAGACAACTGATATGAATATATATATACTTTTTTTTGTAAATACATTCATATTATACATAGAAAACACCCAAACTTCGAAACAAATATTTGTAGATCACACAAATACTACCTAGGATTTGAACCCGAGACCTCAAGCACAGCAGTCGCATTCACTACCACTGCGCCACCAAGGCAGTCGTGTATGTTTCGACGGGGTGTACCGATTTTGATGATTGTTTTTTTATTTGAAAGCTGGTGCTTTCTATGTGGTCCCATTTCAGTTTGGTCCAGTTATTGAAGTCGTTTTTTGGGTATTTTATTATTTATATTGAATGAATTGAATGTTTTTAGTAACTTAAATAGCTATTTAATTGAAGTAACTGATAGTCTAAGAGATTCTTTAATAAACACAACTGACGCAATAAAGCACTGTTAAAATCAACATGAACAGTACGATCGACAGCAACAAAATACGAAATTGTGTTTCAACTTAAGGTGTTAACCTTTTTCGTATAAAATAATAGGCATGTTTTTTAATAATATTAGTAACATTTACTGCTCATGAACCGAAGTATCGATATTGCAAATAAAATAACAAAGCGTTCTTCGTACAAATGAAAGCTAAACTTAATCAGTCCTTGTTATTTACAAATATCCCAATAGTGCCTTTGGAGACTAATCTTTCCCCAAAGCCGTCATCCTATTCACATCACATGAATGAATTGGCAGCACTTTTTAGTTCCTTTTTACTTGTACTCGTATAAATAGGAAGTTTCTTTGTTTGGTAAATTAAATATGCGGCATGTATATGAACTGAATAGTAGTTCAACAATAAACAATGCACCATGAAATACATGACAAAAGTAATTTGCGTTATTCGAACAGTGCGCAGTTAAAAATTAATTACTGTGTAGAGTAGCGTCTAGTTTATTATTTGAAAGCTTTTTCTACTTTTGTTAGAGTTTTATGAAAGCATTTTTATATTTTTCATTTATTTTTCTTTATTCGTTTTATTTATGAAATCAAGTATCTCTTTCAAGTAGTTTATGGAAATGCCATGTTTATACGCTATCAACTGCTTGCTGCTCTGATTTGGTTATGAAAATACAGCTATAATCAACAAAAAGATCAATCCGTGAATATTTTTTTAAATTTACTCAAGTGTAAATCTTAACAAACCATTTATACCTTATGTCTAATTGCGTAATCGTTTCAACAATTCAAAGAATTCCCAAGACTCAAACCAAAATACAAGTAGTAGAAAGTCTATCTAAAGCTTAAGTTTAACTTTAGTTTCAATATAGTTGAGAGCTTGGGGCCGAATATTCTCAAATATAAACTTTGATATAAGAATAGAACAACAAATTATTAGTTTCAGCAAACTATTCAGTTTAATAAACTAAACTTAAACCTGTTTTAATTGCGCGGAACGGTTGTAACAATCGTACTAATTAGGCAACATTATTAAAAAGAGATCTAGAATGGTCACTTAAATTTAGAACATTATTAGTTTTTGTTAACCAATAAATAGGACATGAGTAACCTAAAGAAGAAACACCAAAAAATAAATGATCATTTGAGACATTACGTTGGGATCCAAGAACTCATCAAAGCCATCGGTACCACTTATTACCTCACGTCAGCGTTTCCGATCCAACCCATTTGTATTCGAGCCTTACTGCAATCCCTAATATGTCGAAAACTAAACCGCTTATACCTGCGCTCACTGTTTAAGTAAATGTGTGTACCTTCTCTGATAATAATATAATCATTTTAACGTTAATAAGATCTTTGATTAAGCTTTATGTTATTTTTATAAAACAAGTTTAAAATGAATAAAAAAATAACTGATATTTTTATATCTCTAGTTTCTTTAACTTGGTGGACATTAAATTTAATTGATTTTAGGTTGTAACATTAAATTATACTAATATATCATACTTTAAAATAAATATATCCTATCAGTATAATCAGAACATAACTTAATTTATGCATACACAAAGAGAGTAACATCATACTTGGAATATAAAAATATACACACAAACGAATGTTTTCACATTGTAATAAAAAAAGTCTGAAAAAGTTTCAATGGATAACAAAAAGTTGTTTTCCGTCGTGAACATCGAATAAATGCGAATGCTTTGCTGAAAAAATGCGAGTACGTTACCAAACATACTCGCCTAAATTGTGCTCGTTCTCTTTACAGTTTAATTTTTGTATTTATTGAAAGTACAAATATAGCGCATGTTTAAAATCAGCTATTGCTATACACATCTCAACTGTTTTTTATTATTGGATATTCTATATAATGAACGTCTTAACATTAATAACGTGAGTGTTACCAGAACAGACATGATTAAAAGCTGACCCTGAATGTTTTCCCTCGTTCAGCACAAAGTTTAGGTAAAAGAAATGAGCTCTCCTTTTTTGCCAATACCTACCGGAATGGGTAACATTTTGCCAAAAAGAGTAATTTTTTTTGAGTTTTTAAAAGGAAGACTCTTTCGTCAATTGACATAAATGTTAACAATTAATAGAACACCGTTTATAACAGCCAGAATTTCGACCTCTCTTTTGAGAAATATCGAATTCCTAAATAGGTGATTTGGTTTTACCACATTTAAGTTACCTGAGCTATTTATATCCAATGAAAGTAGTGTGTTAGTATTATATATAGTGTTTGTGTACCATTATGACATATTCTCTAGCTATATTGTTTCTCGAAGAAATAAATATTAAATCAATAGGTAGTTAATAATAATAAATATAAATTCTACTTTCCAAAGAAAAGAGTTAATTCAACTTTTAGGAATTTTTGGTTAAAGAAAAGAAATAGATATATTTAATATGTTATAACTCTCTATAAAATAATGCCATATTACGTACACGCATTCCTAGGATCGACAAATTAAGAGGAACTCAAATGACTTGCTTAATAGAACTGTCAATTTGTGGGAATTCCATAATATGAAATGTGAAAACAACCTAGAACCTGACCTGTACCTAGTGCTGTTTATACGCCATATAATTACTGTATTTAATAGTCCACTTTATGAATTGAAATGATAGTTGACATTTGGTGTCCCTTTAGCGTCTTTCCCTGCCTAAATTACCTCTAAGTAAACTTCTTAATTACGCGACGTCCAAGATTGGGTAGACGTCACTTTGCCAGTGATCCCATTTGTAAAACTAACCGATGCCAACTAAGATAAAATGTTCCCTTTTTTTAGAATGATTTTATAGTTTTTATTGTTAGCACGAGAAGAATTAGGTCAAACATATAAATAAGAATACAATTGTTACTGCCAATAAATTAAAACATTGTTAAATTAATAAAATGTTACTAAATGAATGAATGCATTGAAATACCCCCGATCGAAATGAGCATCTTTTATAAATTTAATAAATATAAACAAAATTGTAACAAAAATAAATGCCTATCGCACCTACTAACTGGAAGGTAGGAAAAGGTGTCGATCCGTACGATGGACGTAGCCAAGAAGTTTTTACGCTGACACAAAGGTATTAAGAGATTTATAGTGTTATTTTAAGACCAAATTCTTGTTATACTTGCACTCCCTAAGTAAACTACAATTATCTGAACTAGAAAAAAAGGTTGGTATTCATTTTAAATTAACAATCTGTTATAAATTCGTTACCAGAAATAAACATATTACTATGTGACCTTTTCAAATGGCAAAAAGCTGTTTCGCGAAATGTCATGCACATTGTACGATTGTGTAAAACTTCACATAAAGATAGCCATCGTCGTAGTCACCATTGCCATCTGTATTGTTGAACATACGGCTCATTTTACATACATCCCGCAATGTCGTAAGTGAAGTAACACTGAGGGAGAGCCACGCTTCGGCATGCATGGACCGGCTCGACCGGAGTGATACCACGGCCTTGCAGAAAACCGATGTGAAACGCCTGCGCTGTGTTTCACCGTGTGAGTGAGGATACACCCCAACCCCTTCCCCCATCCCCTTTCTTATCCTCGGTACGCCTCTGGTGTTGCGGGTGTCCATGGGCGGCAGTAATCGCTTACCATCAGGCGATAAGTCTGTTCGTTTGCCTCCTATTCCAAAAAAAAATAGAAACACCAGAAACAACCAATCTATGGACAAAAACAAAACTATTACTCTTGACATTCGATTAAGAAATCGCTTGCTCCTCGATTGTTTTACAGCAATTTCATTAATAACCAACGACTGTGGGGCACGTCAAGGGATTTATGGGTTTCGGATTCGGAGAGGGGTCAGAGATAAATAGGGTCAGCCCACTCCGCTTCAAGTTTACGTTGTCCCTACTTTGTACTAATGATTCCTTATTTGTCAACACTAAACTCTAATCAAAATGGAGGACAAAATATCGTTTTCATTACGTGTATAGCATGTTCAAGATGTAAAACGTATCTCACCTTAGATTTATCTGTGCTTTTACATTAGATAATTTTATAAGAACTTCAAAAACTTCTTATTGTTCTACAACATCATAAGTCGTTAATCGTTATTTATTCTATGTGCACGACACCTTTTCACTTACTAAAATCTATAACCAACTCAAGGTGTGATTGATAAGCACCGATAATATATACGCCAGAATATGGTTGCCGCATCTGTACTGAGGAGCTTGCAAATCAATCGCATTATGAAACCTGTCCAAATTTTTTGTAGGCTTTATTTCACCATATTGAAATCTGTCTACTCCCTTGATATTGATGATTCTTTTGTCATCGTTATCTTACATAGGAGTACATTCCTAGAGTTATAACTTTGTATTTTGATAAAAGTCAAATAAGTCACATCATTTAAAATTAGGATTGCGTTTTTCTTTCATTAGTGATGAATAAAACGCATTTTAGTAATTTTACTACTTCGTCCGATCCAAAACTTGGAAGAGAGAGACTCTTAAATAAACGTTTATAATAACTACACATTAAATATAATATATATGGTGTTTAATTATCCGTCTTATTTAATTCAAAGCATTTACTCAGTGATTGAAGTCCTCCATAAGTAGACCCAGAATACTTCAGAGGTTTACACACTTGAGCAATTTGGGTTTAAACGCTTGAACGATTGGTTAATTTGATGTTCTGTCACCTCTTACTGCTTAAATGTCACTGAAACTTCATTTTATGATATTAGTGTGATTTATAAATAATATCTTATTAAAATTTAGGACAGTTTTAGAAACTAGAAGTGTCTATTTCATATTACTAACTTAGCCCTGGGAACAATACCTAGTACACAAAGCATTTGGGTAACTTGGAGAAATTGTAAGTGTAAGGTTATAATTTCATCAAGAGCTGAATTACCAATTCTGTTTTTTCCTTTCTTTAAATTTTGTAACGAGGATTCTTACTTCAAACTACGACAGATTTATAATAATTGCTACTAACAATGTAATAGTTCAACTATCTTTTTATCGTGTTTGAGAATGTGAGAACGAGGAGAACTAGTACGTCCAGTTAGACGCTAGAACATTACAGTCTCTAAATTCATAATTATATTATAAATGCGAAAGTAACTCTGTCTGTCTGTCTTGCTTTCTCGACCAAACCGCTGCACCGATTTCAATGAAATTTTGCATGGAGATACTATGATTCTTGACAAAAGACATAGGGTACTCCTTACTATAATCAGATTGTTACATTTTTTTATTAATAATTTAAATATGTTTATACTTATTTCATCCAAAAATTTGTAGGAATAACTTTATGATAAAATTCTTCATCTGTAACAGTTCAATGTTGTACATCTATTAAATAGATTCATTTCATTAAGTCCTTGATAGGAAATGGAACTATACTAAATTTTACAATTTAACCTAGATTGGATCGGAAGGACCCAATTCAGTTTGATATTAAGATGATTTCGCGTTCTACAAATTACATATTTTTCTATCAAACTCCTAGTATAGCTCTAAATTTTAGAAAAGCCATTTAAATATATACATATTGATGAAATTATTAATATTATGAAATATTTTAATTAAGTACAAACATGACTTAAGCAAAAAAGATTTTTATCATGCATGCATTCATTTACTTAACATCTTAATACTGTTTTCGTAGTACCCTCTAATAAAAACTATGCCGGTTTAGCCAAGCATTTCTCATTAGTTACGCATAATTAGGCAGCTGTAATGAAATTCGACCTTAACCTTGAAACGAGCTATTTAAAGCACGTACAATATGAAAAATACTTCAAGATATTTTTTTGACAGAGTAGTCGGTTACATTGTCCATAGTTCATCGTTAGTATTTCCATAATACTCTATTTTATTAAACTTGGGTCAAGGATATGATAGTATTTTCTTGAGGGTAACCATTCCACATTTTAGAGGATAACGGACATTGTTATGTTAAGGAGGGTAAACGGTTATGAGCTCAAAAATGTAACGCGAATCTTGGGTTCTTAAATTTTATGAGGTGCTCTGGGGTCTTGTAGTTCGTAATTTAACGCAAATAGCTTAAAATACTTTGGGATTAAAGAAGAGTGTATATTATTCTCATGACATGACATTTTACAATAAATAAAAATTATTGATTTGTAGTAAAAGCTTTTAATACTACAGACATTTTAAGTGAATATATATTTTACTTATATATTCAAAATAAAATGTTTCATTTGTATTCGAACTATGCTGTTTAAGAACTAAAATTATGACTTAAGATATGTTACCAGACTAGATAAAAAAAGTGAAAACAAGAAAAAGTTCAAAAACTATAACCCGACTCTGTTAACTTTTATATTTAAATAGCATATGTCCGGGTCATTGTCACGAATCTATTGACACCTCATTTATTATTTTATTTTTTATTTTATTTTATTCGGGGAGCTTACAGCTAAATTTACAATATAAATATGACATTGTTTCTCTATATGCCAATTACAAGCTTCCGCATGTAGAAATAACATAGTGCTGTACAATTTAATCAAAAATTATAACAGAATGTAGATTACTAGAACATTTTCTCTGGTTCTTGTAACATAACACTTTTGACATCATTTGGGACACCGCAGAATAAATCAATGCGTTCCAGATGGTTAAGTTCATTAAATGACCTGGAAACTCGTGGTAGGAAGCTATTATACCGATAATTACGGTGGCAAAGTGGTACGTGGATTAGGTTTTTGGAACGTAAATTTCTAGTGGGCACATTTAATTTAATTTTGCAAAGTAAATCAGGACAATCTAGTTTGCTCTGAACTATTTTCAAAAGAAAGCAGATATCAGATACTTTTCTACGACAGAAAAGAGGTAAAAGATGAAGTTGATTACATTGTTGATCGTAGGCAAGATGAGGCAATTTAAATTTAAAGCCTAAATATCGAATAAATCGTTTCTGGATTCTTTCTATGTTATTACTATATACATTATAACAAGGACTCCAAGTTTGACAACAGAACTCGAGGTGGCTGCGTACATAGGCACAGTAAAGTATTTTTATTGTTTTCATATGCTTAAAAGGTCTGGAAACACGAATTATAAAACCAAGTGCTTTGTACGCTTTGTCAACAATATGTTCGATGTGCTTGTCAAATAGCAATTTATTATCATGGAAAACGCCCAGGTCCCTGACCACGCCAGTCGACTGAAGTTCACAATTCTTTAGCTTGTAGGCAAAAGTGAAAATATTACGTTTCCGAGTAAAGGCGATGCAGAAACATTTGGAAACATTTAAGTCCAATTTGTTACGTTCACAATATATGTCTAATCTATTCAAATCTTCCTGGAGAAGTAATGCATCGGAATCATTATTAACAATGCGGAAAATTTTCATGTCATCAGCAAACAATAAAAATTTGGAATTTAAAAAACAAGATGCTATGTCATTAATAAATAATACAAAAAGGAGTGGTCCCAATAATGATCCCTGCGGAACGCCGGACGGGATGTCCACCCAGTTGGAAGAACAGCCATCAAGAACAACAGCTTGTGTTCTTTCAGTGAGATACGATGCAAACCATTTAATAAGATTTCCTCTTACGCCCAAACCCGCCATTTTCCGTAATAAAATCCCGTGATGTATTTTATCAAACGCTTTAGTATAATCAGTATAAATTGCATCGATTTGATTATTGTTGTCCATATTACTAGTTAAATACTCATTAAATACAACCAAGTTGGTGTTAGTTGATCTACCCTTGATAAAACCATGTTGCTCGAGAATAAGTTCACTTTTTAAACATTCATATGTTTGATCAAATACTAATCGCTCAAAAATTTTAGCTAGATGACAGAGTTTCGAGATGGGCCTATAGTTTACAACCTCATTTTTTGCACCTTTCTTATGTATTGGGGTAATGAAAGCAGCCTTCCATATCTTGGGCATTACTCCTTCGTTCATAGAACGTTGAAAAATTATAGAAACTGGCACCGACAGCTCCTTACTACATTTTACTAAAAATAAGGCGGGTAGAGTATCAGGCCCGGCTGATTTATTAAGATCCAGGGCCTTTAGTAATTCATATATTCGCTGAGTGCTCACTCTAACAGTTGATATGTCACACCTAGTGTTTGATTCTCTAAGTTCATTAAAGTAATGTAATTTGTCATCAACCAGAAACACGGAATTAAAATAGGAACTAAATAACTGGCAAATACCCTCAGTCGAGCTGCTTGTGGCAGTCAGATAGTTCATAGTCGATGAATAGGAGCTACAGCGACGCACATTTTTAATGTACGACCAGAAGAGTTTAGGATTTTTTAAGATGGAGTTTTCAACGGATTCTATGTATTCTTTATAACACCTATGCTCAGTTTTTTTAACCCTGTCGCGAAGTAGACGAAAAGAATGGTCATCAGATAGATTACCATAAGTTTTAATTTTTTTAAACACTTTAAATTTTTCTTTAATCATTTTAATCAGCGATGGTTTATACCATGGGGGATATCTATGAGAAACTGTCATACGTGTCGGCACAAAATTATCCCTAATTTTATAAATTAAGTCATAGAATATCTGTACAGCTTCCTCGACCGACCCAGCGCTTGTCAAAACTGACCAATCGGTTTCCGAAAAGAGCTTACAGATTTCATCATAATTTGCTCGATTATACATATGTACCACTCGTTTGGGAATAACTAGGGCGTCGAATTCCGTCAACAAGGACTTAATAATAAGGGATTTGTGATAGGAGTCCTCGGGCACTAAGGGATCCGAGCATGTTAAGACCGACAAATCATTGTTACATAAAATAAGATCCAATATACCACCAATACTATTTTTACAATAATTATATTGCTTCAGATTGCAATCATATAATGCATTAATTAAGTTATTCGCGAGAAAATTATTAGTATTAGAAGGCTGAAGGCCCAAATCTGTTGAGGTCCATTGAATGTTACTCATATTAAAATCACCCATTACAAGAAATTCGTCTTCTTTAAATTGATCAGTAATATTAATTAAGTTGTGTAAGAAGTTATCTAGTTGAATACTGAACGTGTTACCTTTGTTTTGATTACATAAATATAAGGTGCAAATGTGAAGTTTAATTGGCTTTTTGTTATAAGGATTACGTAAAGTTAAAGTTACCCATAGGTCCTCAGCCGAGGAATTCCAATCAATTCTATAGGTACTTTTATATTCTCGACGCACCGCAATCAAAACCCCGCCACCCCTAGTCTGCTGCGTTAAGTTGTAGTCCCTATCGCGGCGATATACTAAGTACCTTTCGTCAAATAGTTCACTGTCAGTAATACTACCTGACAACCACGTCTCAGTTAACGAAATTATATCATAATTACTCATACAGAGATTACGCAAGAAAACATCTGTCTTGGATCGAAGTCCTCTGCAGTTCTGATAATAAATATTAATCATTTTTATAGCAATTATTTTCAACAAAATAAACCAGTAAATAAGACACACTCGCCCTAATAACAGCCACACTTATGATATTTACGTTCCATACCATGTTATTATTAATCATTCTACAGAATATATCCCTAAACAACAACACCGGCATAATTAATTTATGAATGAGTGTTTCACACAAGAGACAGAGAATTAGCTCTTTCTTTCTTTCCTTCAGAATAAGGGTCACAAGTATCGTAACACAAGTCATAACTCGCAGTAAACAAATGAGAATATGTATTATTAATATTATAAAAGTGGGTATCGAAATAAAAATGTAAAAAATGTTGAACCAGCGAGTACAAAATATAATAATCTGAGTCACGATACAGAATACACCCGTATACAACAATTTCAACACAATTAATATATATATAAGTATTTTGCACAAGATATAGAAAACTAGGGTTGCTAGTATCTCAATACAAGTCCTAGTCTGTAGTAAACAAATTAGAACAAAAGATATTGATAATATTATAAAAGTGGGTATCGCAATAAAAATGTAAAAAACGTTGAACCAGCGAGTACAAAATACGATATTATGAGTTAGACTACAGAATACACGCGTACTTAACAATGTTAACACAATAAATATATATATAAGCACTCTGCACAAGATATAGAAAATTATGGTTGCAAGTATGACAATATAAGTCCCAGTTAGTAGGAAACTAATTAGAATAAGTGTTATTGATAATGTTACGAAAGTGGGTTTCGAAACAAAGATATTGCAAAAAATGTTTGACCAGCGAGTACAAAAGATAAGTACACAACATAATAGAGTAAAATTCCAATGTTTTGCTACTACTAATGAGATGACAATGGTTCTCAAAGTATAAAGTTTGAAATTGTGAAAAAAATAGTTTATCACAACTATTAACACTACTCTAATTGCAAAAGCTGATACTAAACTACTTTGTTTAAATCTTGTTCGTTTTTTATCACAATAATCTTCGACTGGACATTCTTTCGAATAAATATTTTGCAATTTTTTACCCACACAAATTGGAATTCCTTTTCCTTCGCTAGGTTTTTTGTTTTAGTAAGCAGCATTTTGTTTTGTACCGTTAAATGATCATTAATGTAGATTCGACCTTTATCACCTAGGTCGATGTCAGTCGAGCACAAAGCCTTACAAGAACGAGCGGCGGCGATAAAATTTTCTTTCATATAGCGATTAATAAAAGATACAATGATTGGTTTAATTTTTTGGTCTCGCGAAGGAACCCTGGCTACAAAATTTATGTCTCGCTTTTCTATGGGGTACGTTATCTTTGTTCCAATCTTGGCCACGATGTTGAACAGGTTTTCACGATCCTTCATAGGGACGCCTTTAATTTCGACATTGTTGAGACGTGTCCACTGGTTTTTTTCATTAAGATCCTCTTCCAAATTGCAGACTCGATCTTTCAGCTGCAAAATGTCATCTTGCGCTTTTTCAACTACAATTAACCTTTGGCACACAGACTCCAGACGCTCAGAGTAAGAACCCAAGGTTGACTTCATCTCTGAAATTTCAGTCTTGATGTCCTTAATACCATTCAGAAGATCCATCATAGGCGCAAGTGTTACTTTGATGTTGTTTAACTCCTGCATGACCTGGTCAATAGAGATGGGTTTAGGCGATTTGCAACCTGAGCATTTCCAAGCGGCCTGACGCTCTGCACCCAGTCGACGATAACCACTTTCCGTAACACCCGAACATGTATAATCAAAATGCTTTTTACAACCACTACATAGGATAGCACTACAATCGGGTACTGCATCTCCACACCTACCGCACTGCACCATAATTGAAATTTTATGTATATTGCTAGCAAACGTTAAAAGCAAAAGTTTGAGAAACTTGACGTTAATCGAGCTAGTGTGTACGTGTGAACGCGTGTGGTCAATAGCGCAGATACCCGCGGAATGAGGATATTAAACTAGCTTCAGTAACTTAGATGCTACGGTGGTACATACAAACATACATAGACGGCCAAAAATACTCGTATTACATTCGTATAAGATATGTTACCAGACTAGATAAAAAAAGTGAAAACAAGAAAAAGTTCAAAAACTATAACCCGACTCTGTTAACTTTTATATTTAAATAGCATATGTCCGGGTCATTGTCACGAATCTATTGACACCTCATTTATTAAACTAGCTTCAGTAACTTAGATGCTACGGTGGTACATACAAACATACATAGACGGCCAAAAATACTCGTATTACCATTTTTTTTGCCATCGCCGTGGTTGGGTAAAAAAGGTAACTAGATGATGAAACTTTTTTAATGTTTTACAATTTATTGAACAATAAAATATTCGATGCTCATACTGTATCTGTAAAGTCTATGGTCGAGCTATATATCTTGCTAATAGAACACTTTGATGTATTTCAGCTGCGGAAGCCGGTGTCGACGCTCTCGATCCCCGGCGCGATGAAGGCGTACTCCGGCGGGGGGAGAGATGCGGGGGGCGAGGAGGCTGGCGTTGCACTAGTTGGCGTCCACAGCGAGTACCCGCGCTTCGGTGAAGAACGAGCGCTTGGCGGCGGCACGTATAAGGGCGGGGGGACAGCTAAGCACAAACCCAATATAGGATATAGGTGAGTGTTCTAAGCTCCAGTCCTAATTGGAGTGGACCTGAGTGATGTTCTAAAGAATTTAGTTGAGGGACATAGAAATAACTTGAGCTATTTACACACGTCCAAGCAAGGAACACGATCTTAAGCAATATTTGGGTTTTGTTCGTAGGTCTATTGCAGGAATGTCAGTCGTCGAAAACGACTACCTGACAAAGTAGGTTTCGACGTCGTTCGTATCTTTTTATTCCTATAATCGAACTTTATGGTTTTCTAACCTATTTTAAGTAGATTGATAAATTAATTATATTTATGAATGCTTATGTCTACAATAGTCCCTCTATTATCCACCTATACTATATTAAAATTATTTAAAGAAATTCTAATGAATTTTAATAAAGCATACAAAATTTGACACTCCAGCATAATTGGAGAGTAAGCACGGCATGCTTCGGTCTTTGGATAAGGGACGTCGTGAAAACATTTTGGAAGATAGCTAAGTTTGCATTTGCAACGCTTTCGACAATATTTGTTATGATCAATAAAAAAACAAATCCACACATCCGTACAATCCGTAATTAATATTATAGATTTAGAAGTCACTCAGTCTGTTTGCCTGTAACTGTTTCACGACAAAACTACTTCACCGATTCCAACGAAATTTGGCAGGATAATACTTTAAATCTTGAGAAAGGATATAGGCTACTGTCTTATAGACTAATAATAACAGAAGGGCTTTTAGAAGCAATTAAATAAATTTTAATGAAATAAAAAAAAACATCGAATCACACAACACTAGGTTTTGGCGTTTGGATAAAAAAGTTGTGAAAATGTTTTAGCAGATAACTCATTTTTTATATGCAACGCTCTCGATAGAATTTTTTTATGATCAATTTAAGAAATCATATAAAATGCTTATATTTTTTGAATTAACTCACAAGAATGTTTATATGTTTTATTTGTAAACACGGCAAAGTGACGTCAGAGGTCATTTGATAAACCACGGCTTTTGCTGACCACAAACCGCCAAAGCCTTTATGAACTTCTCATTATGGTCAACCGATATGAAATTCACATTCGGACACTTACTTAATACTGTGAAGCGTTAGGCAGACAAAAAACTTTTCAACAACTTTTTACTCATTTTGACATAAATTTTGATAATGTTTTCATAAAGCTGCCTATATTTATATTAATATTTCATATATCAAATCAACTTTTTGAAGTCAAGATGTCCACCAACCGACTTACATTCAAAAATAAAGTACATAATCTCTTTCTCTGTAAACTGGCAGAACTTTATAATCCATAGAAAATGTTAAGTTACTGTTATTGATCTGTATTTATATTTATTTGTTTATGTAGTTTTATATATGTGTAAGTATATGTTTAAATAATTAATGAACTATTAACAATTTATTTGACTACCTACTTAATGTGTAACCTCTATTTCTGCACCACTCAAAGGTTGACTGGAAGAGAATACCATGGGCATTAAGTCCGCTAATGTATAAATGTAGTGCATAAAGTTTGCAATACCTTCTTTTGAAAATGGACTTTCCTTACTTTTTACCTTATATGGTATAATAACCAGAATCAATGGTTTTTACTTTAATTTTTGTAATGAATTTAACAATTAACATAAATACCAATAAATCACCAGTTTCTACTCATAGATACAATAATTTATAGGATCTTTAATGTATCATAACCAATTATGCAAGAAGTAAAAGGGTAAAATCGTTGAACTGTTGAGACTTCTTAACTTTATTTTGTATTTCACATATCTACTGTACTCTTTCACGTACGAGTTGAAATTCAATGAATTTACGGTTCACAACTTATATATATTGTCCTAATTTACTTTACTAGTACATGTCTAGTGCATAGGGAATAGTAAACATACATTTATTGTCGCTCCCTTGTTTCCTTTGGAACGACTACAATTTTATCATTAAATTGAGTTTTCCTTTTACTGCATCGTTCGACAAGAATAGCTACATCGTTTTCAATGAAAAAAATTGACATTTCTAATTATAGTACTTAATAGTAAATAATTCATAAGCAGTTTTGAATGTAGAAATCAACGAGGTATTTCCCATGAGGTATAAAATTATTACATGTGACACTAAAAAAGTAATAATGGTCAGTACACAATAATTTTGCCCTAAGCGTGAATTGAACCAAACTGTGGCTTAACAGATGCAATAACCACTAGAGCAACCATTTAATGATTACAACATCATTTTTTTAAATACACAGTAATTAAGCTACCTTAATAAATGTCTTCTTCATTATATTGCTGATATATTACTCAGTATTTTCATTAACCCTCGTGGGTTATATAAAACCAATAAGCAACGTAATAAGTCTGGGGTCAATCTTTGACCAAAAGCCTACGAGTTTATTCTCTCGAGACTAGAATGCTTAAACAATATATTATCCGACGTGTGATCTTGAGTCTCGTAACTGCGTCTATTGTTTATATGACAAATAGATCTAAAAACAATGAACTTGCACGTGACCTTATTCGACCTAATACACTGCTTACTGTCTAAGATGGTATTAAATATTCTTTCTGTGACTTTCTGATCTAAATAAAACTTACCATGCTTGAAAATAAGCAAATAATATGTGTATTTGAATTCATTAAAAAATAATATTTCAATGACGTATATTATTGAAATAAAGGCGTCGAGTAGAAGACTTTTCTCAAATTTTACTTCCTGTAACAAGCGTACAACATTGTAATATCGCGGGTATATTTTCTTAAACGTATAACCTGACTTGTGAGTCTAAAATCCTTCCTGTTACATTATTATATGTTGTTTATGACCTCGAGGCGCGTCCTTATCAATATTGTATCAAACTCGAGCGGTATTTTAGGTGACCTTTTCTAACAGACAAAGGTGTATTGTACGTTAAGCAAGCTTTTTTTAAAAAAAACCTTTATTATATTATGAGAAAAAGGGCTATTTTGTCAAAATAATCTGTCATAAATATAGAAGTTTTAGTGTTTGGAAATTGAATTAGGCACTATAATGACTATTACACTACTATTTATCTTTTTGTTTTATTTAATGGAAACCGTGATTAAATATTGTTATTACTTAAATTATTTAAATTTGAATGTGACTCGAATCTAAAGTGGCTTGATTGCCGTTTAACATTTTGTACCTCACATATCCCTTTTTTTTTTTTTTTTTTTTTTTTTTTTTTTTTTTTTTTTTTATGTGCGGAAATCCCCTCGGATACCACCTCCTGGTGGCATGTCGGACTCGAACCGACTAAAACCGCACGCCGTCTCGGGTACTAGATGCCGGGGAACCAGGTGCACCCTAGAAAGGAAAACCCTGGAACCCCGACGTACCTCGGGCCACCTACCCTTTGTAGATGGCCCCCTCCTGTGTGAGAACCCCAATGTTCCCGTTACTGTCTCCCAGGGCGCGTACACTTCGCAGCGTCCGCGCCATCACCCGGGCCTGCTTCTGCTAGGGTGACACATGGCCTCATGTGTCACCCTCAGGCATGCGCTTATGGAGGACGGAGATCGTTCTGCGATCTCCGGCGCCTGAGTCGCCTGCGGTACCTGGCCCGTTCTCGGGCCTGGCGGTCCGGGAGAGTTCTAAACCTCTCCCGGTCCCGCTCCGCCGTCTCTTTGGCAAGCATAACTTGCTCGCAGAAAGAAACGGCGGAGTTCCACGCGCTCTCGCTCCGCAACATGGCCGCAATCATATTGCCGAGCGAGAGAACCACCACCTCGATGGCCGCCGCGAGATCACGCCTCGGCTCCCCCCACGCCGGACATTCTGCCAGCGTATGGAGCGCCGTGTCCACGGTCTGGCCATCGCAGTGGTGGCACTCAGGCGTTGGCTCCTTGCGGATCAGACACAGGTGCTCACCGAAGCATCCTTTCCCAGTGATCACCTGTGTCAGCCGGTATGAGAGGGTCCCATGACGCCTCTCGAGCCAATCCTCCATAATGGGTCTTACCGCCGCTATAACGGCGTGCCCAACCTCACATATCCCTAATATGTAGTTTTTATTATCACTCATAATTAAAAAATGTATAAACTAGTAAATGATAAACCAGGAAGGCTTTGAGCGGGAAATAAATAAATCTTCTCAATTTACGGATAATGAACTTAGACTTGAGGCGTTTTAATAATGCTTATGTTGCCTTGAACGAACGGAAATAACTTGCATCGGGGTCGCATCGATTTTATTCGTCTTTGAAGTCATTTGAGTGTAATAAGAACAATTGAAATTTATCTACTTTTTATGTTCCCAAGGATTATTAGTATTATTGACGGCATTAGATAAATATTGATATAAAATTGCGTTTGTGAGAAACAGTCATCATTCATTTAAAATCTATTATTACTGAGAAAGTTTTGGTAAGAAAAGTATTAGAAACATTCATAGAAAATATCTGAGAATATAACATACTAAGTAGTTTAGATTACCATGTTATATGTATCTAGTAACACACATATATTTATATCTAGTTTTGAATGACAATAAATTTGTGGATAAATTTTCGTAATAGATGAGATAAAATTAGTGAAATGTCTTTTATTACTCAGCAATGACTAATTAAATTCAGTGTTAATAATAAAAAAAATGTAATGTCAATCGAAGTCATCTTAAATAACACCACGAATGGATTATGTGATAAGTAGTTGATACATTTTACATTAGGCCAAAACCATACTGAGCCTTATACTAAATAGGCTTCTGACAAAATATTATGTATTTATATTTACATACCATGTATAAACTACACCTACACTCTACTATTTGTAGTAGGTGGGAATGGAACCCAACGACTACTGATTTAGTTTAGAAGTCAGTATCGCTAAACATTAAACAAACAATTATATCAAACAAATAAAGTTTCGAGTTTGGCCCAATGATGTAGAAGCATCTAAAAAGTGTATAGACCATAGCGTACCATGCTGCATTGTTACATTCGCAATGAGTATGGTGACCACTATTCGTGCATCTGCTCAAGCTTTTCATCTAGCAGAGAAGAGTCACTTTGGCAGGCCCATACATATTATACAGACCCGCGACTCTTATTATTTACATTCTCACTTTAAATCTTGCAATTTAAAATAATATTTTTTTTCCTAATTTACAGATTAGGTAGAAGAAAGGCGTTATTTGAAAAACGGAAAAGAATAAGTGACTACGCTTTAGTAATGGGAATGTTTGGTATTATAATTATGGTTATAGAAAATGAACTCTCAAGTGCCGGTGTATATACAAAGGTAACTATATTTTCTTAATTGGATTCTTATGTTCATAGCATAATGATGATTTTTAAATCTTTACATTATTTTGCAGGCATCAATATATTCGCAAGCGTTGAAGACGCTTATATCAATGTCGACTGTGATTTTACTTGGCCTAATCGTCGCGTATCACGCTTTAGAAGTACAGGTAACAAATTATACTTAAACTTTAGCCCCTCGATATTACGAAGTAGGATATTTCTTTCCTTAATTTTGCGTCTCCTGCAATTCGGTAAATCGATATTATAATTTTACGACAGCCTGGGTTATGGAAAAAAGTTAACGCTTTTGGCTCTTATTAGAAAAGTTGCAAGCATTAAACGTATTTAAGGTAATCGTAGGTATACAGAGATGTTTTTGGAATTCTAGATCAAAATTATAATACTGTCAAGACTTATATGTGTGTCATTTTCACCTTGGAAAAACGAATACAAGTCAGCTGCTTCGATCGTTTATTTAAGATTGAATATAATGGGTTTCAAATAGAACATTTTAATAAATTAAAGAAATTCATATTATTCATATGTGTGTGATCTGGTTTTCAGTTATTTATGATAGACAACTGCGCCGACGACTGGAGGATAGCAATGACATGGCAGCGGATAGCTCAAATTGGCCTCGAACTTGCTATTTGTGCCGTTCATCCTATTCCAGGACAGTATACCTTTACTTGGACCACTAAGTTGGCTAATAAAGGAGGTGTCATCGGCGTTGAAGTTGTAAGTATCGCGAGCCGGGATTTTAGATTTATTAATTAAATGAAAAGCTATTGTATTAATGCACCAGCTAAAATAGCCTGTAATTTTTTTAATGGCATTATTCGTTCTTATGATTTAAAGTAATTCTTTGTGAAATATCATTATTTTCATGTTATAATTCATTAGAAATGTTGTATTCTCTTTAATTCATTAACTATTTTTTTTATACTTTAGCTATGAACTATCTCGATTCGTTATGTAGTTTACTTTCAAACTGACATTTATTTTTATTTTCTCCTTAGGGCACGATGTATAAGCAAATTCAGGTCTGTATTTTGTTGAAGTTACAGATTTTTAAGTGATGTTAGAGTTTTCGTCTTGAGCATGTCCCATTTTTATGTAAGAATATATTCGCTGCATTGTGAATGTGATTTTGATGATATTAGTTTAGTTTTCATCATTCGTGTACTTTCCTGTCATTATTAAATCAGTCTTTTTTTGTGCATGTAGGACATAATATATTCAAAACTTAGTGCGTGTTCTTGGAGACATTTGTTCATAACAATGTTACTTTTCTGCTAGAGTTAGATGGTCAAAATTGAAAAGATTTCGCAAAAAGCATACGTAGGTGATGGAGCCATATTTATGTTCTTATTTCTGTAATCAGGAAATAACATCCACTGTCTTATTTTCCTTTAATATTTTATCTGCCAAAATGACTCTGCAAAGAAAAGCATAGGCAGAATTTAAGAGTGGTGGTCACCATCCTCAATGCGAATAAGAACAATGCAGCATGGTGGCCAGCACTATGGCGGCCTAGTGGGATTTTTTATCACGCCCCGCTTTAAGGACCCGGGATCGTAGTGGCACGGAAACACGTACGCTGTTAGTGATTTCCAGGTTTTAACCAGTCAACACAGGCAGAAATAATCGAAGCGATGAGTGCAAGAGCGTACATCTACTACACTGAAACGGTGACTTCCAAGACGTGTTTTCCTGTGGTGTCCAGTTGGAACAACTTTTCGGAGCACTCTCCATTATAAAGGAGTTAGTGGACTGCCATAGAGGCGATATCTCTACGCGTCTGTAGAGGCTCAAGGGACTCGGTGGCTTCAGGACTGCCGTCAATGCAGATTGCTCACCGCTGCAACCGGACATAGCGTCAAATAAATACTACGCGGCTCCATCGCAAAGGTGAGAACAGTTCTCCACACACAAGCGAACCTGGGTCTTATAGAGAAAACATAGATGCCCGGGCGAGAAAAACCGTCTCACTTTATTTAGAACACCTTATCTCCGCAAAATGCGGCCCAGATCATGGTCGGGTTGAGCAACAAGGTCCTGTCGTTTTTCTTCGATGTCTACTGGATTTGCTCTAGGTGTCCAAAATATCGTCCATGAACCTTGCTGTCGCCTGCATAGCAATAAATGTTACCAAGGGCTAACATGTCATTAATATGCAGAAGAAACTGTGTGAGAAACAGGACGAAATACTGCGGTACTCCTGCGTCAATCGACTGAAACTCGGAGGCCGCATCGTCACAAAGGTCTCTGGTGCAGGGCTGGTGTAGGAATGCGGCAACCCAATTGCAAAGTTTGGGGGGCAAGCCGAATGTCTTGGAGAGAAGCGAACGGTACCTATCAAAGGCCTGCGAACCCTATCCAGGTCTTGACCATGTCGAGACTGATGGTTAAAGATTCCCTGTGTCTGTCAATAGCCTCACCCCAATGGTGTGTGATGTACGCTAGAAGAGCACCCGTATCGGTTAACTCTAAAACCATACTGACGATTATTAAGTAAGTAGTGATCCTCCAGGTAGAGGACCAATTGTTTGTTAATGATCCGTTCAAGCACTTTGCACATTATGGAGGGGACGGTTTTCGGGCGGTAGTTGGCTGGGTTTAAACGGTCGCCTTTTTTGGGGATAGGCTGCACATTCGCCTCTCTACAGGCTTCCAGAACAGTTCCCGGGGAATACGGTGCCAATACAGGCGCATCAATACCGGAGACAACTCTGGTACACAATTCTTAAGAACCACTCAATATAGAGATAACTGGAATACCGTCAGGTCCACTGGTTTTCTGGACGTTGAGTGACCGAAGCTCCACACAGACTTCACTCAGCCGGATGCGAATATCCTCCATTATAGCGTCCCAGGTCGGAATGGTAGGTGGGTACATACCGCGATCATCGATTTGAAGTTAGCCGCAAAGAGATCAGGTAGAAATTTCGCTTTCTCTTGCGACTGATGGGCATCTGATCCATCGGGATATTTCAGTGGATTTAGGGGCAAAAGTTGGACTGCACTGGGTTACGGCTACCCGTAAGGTATGCGACGAGTTCGTGGCCGAGCCGCGCAATGCACTGGGCATCCGCTTTGATGTAAGCTTTCTTGCAATCCCTAATGGTTTTGTTAAACACTGTGTTTTTAGTGGATCCAGATTAGGGTCGCCGTAAGCGCGGGCCTTGGTCAATGAGTGGTAAGCCGATTGCTTTTGTGCAACAGTGTGGATGCACAGTGGTGGACACCAGATAGTGATCGGAGGATCCCAGTGGGGCGAGCACTAATACACTGTACTGCTCTTCATCAGAAGGTCCAGCAAGGAAGGCGAATTCATTATCAATGGACTGACCTAAAATATTGCTAAATAAACTAGTAGCTCGACTTCATGGCGCATCGTCAACACCGACCGTTATTTGAGTTCTGTTGCCTGTTAACACCTCAAAATAAAATAGTTTATATGTTCTGGTATCTTTAAAGTTATGCAGTGCTAAGACTACTTTAGTTTTAGATATTTATAACTCTACTAGCTGTTGCCTGCGGCTCCGCACGCGTTTATGTCGGTTTTTTCATGTTTTTTCGCGGTCGCGTATATGTGACTGATGCAAAAATTAGATAAAAACAATCCTTGATGCGGATTATATATCATTCTAAAATTTCAGCTCGATCGGTGCAGAACTTTTTGAGTTTTTGAAGCGTACACAAACCAACATAACATTTTTATATATATAGTTGTATACTGAATGATTCTTTTTAATCCTAGACGAGTTAGATGCCCGAAAAAGCTTCATTAAAGTAAAACACTTTCCTCTTACTACGTCACTTGTCAGTTGGAGTACAGGAACGACGGCAATTCGATGGCAAATTATTTGAAAAAAGACAACATTAGAAATTATTTTTTTATTTTAACAATCAACAAAAGCATAAAAAAATACATTAAGCGATTAAACAGTTTCCATATGAGCTTAAGAGCAATTCTTTACATCAAACGGTAGGATCTTGTTATGAACTCTAGAATCCCTCCTAATGAAGGGACAATTGCGGTGCTGTAGACATCTGGTCCGGATGGAGAACCATAGGCTGCCTAAAGCTCCAGAGCTCCAGCAAATGTAAGGTTGGTGGACAGAATTTGCGGTACAAAGATGTCATCTAGAGACATTTGTCTGACTGCAGAACACCTGTGGAAGATTGGGTGAGACTGTCGCTGGATCGGCCCGAGTGGAGATGACGGATCAAAGTTGGAACTAACAAGTTTGAGCAACATCGTCCAGTAGATCTTGACGCGAGACGGCACTTGCAAAAGACCCGACCGAAGCCCCTCTACAATTGCACACAAAATGAAAGCGGTCATCTTCGCTGAGTTGCCTGTAACCGCACTTCTAGTACAAATTTTGCCAGTCACATCCGTGCACACGCCAGGGAAAATTACCATAGGGTCGCTGTCGGCGGATTCGTCGAGGAGGACATCAATTACAGGTTGCCACAGATAGAAAATATATGTGAAATCAAAAAGTTGGAAGCATAAGGCATTCCTTTACTTAAAAAAACGTACATAATTAAAAGATGAGAAAAGCAAGTAAATACTAATCAGAAATTCCAAGATACTTCCGAATCCTACTAATATTATAAACGCGAAAGTTTGTGAGTTTGTAAGTGAGTATTTTTGTTGCTCTTTCATGCAAAAACGACTGAATAGATTTTGATGAAACTTTACAACATTATACAATGAAATATATAACTAACATACCTACTTAATTCGTGAGAAAATAAAAATTTGCTTGTCCTAGCTTAGCAGTAATTTTTTTTTAAAGATGATAAACTTAAATAATATATATCGATGTCCTTATTTTTACAAACAGAATTGTATTATTTTGGACCTCTTAGGTGTAAACAAGGAGTAAACTTTTTGTATCAAATCAGGTAGTTTCTCATGACATAAATGACAAATCAAATTTTACGTTGCTTTTTAGTGATGTTATGTTAAAATAAGTCGGTTTGTATAAAAGATTTAGAAAAAAAGCTCTTGTTTCCGCTCTAGCTCTTTGTTCGTTTAGTCTAAACCTACCCTCAGAGTAATGTTTTAATTGAGAAAGGTTGGTAAGTTACGGTTGATATCAGAATTTCATTGCAATATTTTACTAACTAGCTTGTTCGCCGAAATAATATTGATCAACGTTTTAGTCAAGCCATCTGAACGTCACCACAGCACATAGCACAATATAATTTGAAATGAATGTTTGATAATGTTGTAGTTACTGACGCAATTATTTCACCTTATCATGACTGACATCACTTGAAATGTTAAGGAACCGTTAAAGTTGTGTGTTAAAACGTGACAGTGCCTTAAGGTGGTGTTTTAATACCTTATTTGTTTGAGTCACGAAAATTTATATTGGAAAAACTATTTTATTCAGTGATATATTTTTCTGATTCCAGGTTCCATATGATGTTACGCTGTCTCTGCCAATGTTTTTTCGTCTATATTTAATATGCAGGGTCATGTTGCTTCACAGTAAATTGTTCACCGATGCGTCATCGAGGAGTATAGGAGCTTTAAACAGAATTAATTTTAACACTAGGTAAATATATTTGATGGCTATTTTTCTTTAGAAGTAAATGCTATAATGTAAGAAATGTCTTTGTCTTTTATAAATGTGTCACAAAAATTATAACGTACATGGCTATATAATATATGACAAGGGCACAGTAAGAATGTTATGTTATTTTCTTTTTCAGTAAAATATTATCAGCAGCAGAATTTTATAGTTCCAACGATGAATGTAGTATAATTTTAATTATCTATTTTAATTATCATGAAATAAAAGTTAAATAGATAATTTATATATAATTTCAAGTAGGAAATGTTAACAAATTCTTCAGACTCGTTAAGTGCAAATACTTAGTAAAATTTAGAACATTATTATCAAGTTCAATATTTTAAAATGAATATTTTTTTATTTATGACTAAATTTGAATTATTTTTTTTCATCTCATTCCAAATATTATATATGATTCCAAATCCGATTATATTTCATTCCTTTTACGATTATTTGTATTTAGGCTACGTATTTTTTCTAAATAATGTTTCTAACAATTTACTTTGGCCAATTTACAGGTTTGTCTTGAAAACCCTCATGACAATTTGTCCGGGCACCGTATTACTAGTTTTTATGGTATCTCTTTGGATAATTGCGAGTTGGACGCTCAGACAGTGTGAAAGGTTAGTACAGTTTGTATATGTGTTTTTAGTGAAATACAACTTTACTTGAGTAACGTTTTCTTTCAAATGTCGTGTGGGTGAAATACGGAATCATGTCAAAAATAATTTGTTCCTTTAACTCCTGCAAAATATTACCTACTTTGTCAATGAAAATTGATCGTTTTTTAACTTTGTATTTTTGCTTCATTGTTTTAGTTTGGTGTCTATATTCTGTGTTTCGTACATCAATTGTTTTTTTAATCACCAATGTTATTGCCTATGGGGGCATGCTATAATGCTTTTGTACTGTGTTGTTGTAAATATGTTTTATTTGGCTTTTAAATTCACTGTGTTTTTTGTTTTTGTTTTAAATGTTTATATATAAATAATTACGGAGAGTTATGTAGCGATGCTAGGTTCATAAACATCACTATAAGATACAAGAGTTTGACTTTGATTATTTTCGCAATAAAAAGCTTTTGTAAGATTATTCTGAACACAAGTGCTATTCAATGTTATGAATTTATGTATTAGATGTAGCAATTTGAATTAATCGATGTCACAAAGAGGATGCTTGTTATGATAGTTAATGCAAAAATATATAAAGAAGTGTAAAATTACTATGACTGCACCATTACACGAATTAACAGAACAGGCGCCGTGTTACTAAACAATTTTATAATGTGGAAACTATATAAAATTTTGCACGGCTTACTTTATAATGATATTACATTATATGACATACAAATGTAATATTTTTAAAAAGGATTTAATCACGCACAAAATGGCTCTAGGATATTCAAACACCTAATGTTAGATGAAGCTTCAAAGATACTTGCACAGATCTATTGCACCTTATCACGTTCACGCATCAGAACAAGTTACCTCTTCTTCTAAATCGAAGAAAGATGCTTGTGACTCTCTTTTTACATGTTTTCCTTCTGTCTTCTTTCCACTCTATCTACTAGATGTTTATCTGTGTTATCATGACCTTCACTTAAGGTTAAAATTTTAATTCACGCATGGCTACCAGTAAAATTATTACGTATTCAGACCAGATTAATGTTTAGAATGCACGTTGTATTTAAGAATTTCTATATAAGATTGTAGTACGTATTTCTGTTTAGTAAGAAGGTTTTGTGTTCCATTTGGCATGACAAAATTTTCTTTTACGTATAGGAATTCTAATAAAAAATAATTTTTTTAATAAATTTTATGAAATATGTATGAAATAACTGTCGAAAAACATTTGAAATAAAATTGCCACAATAAGAATAAATTTTCCCAATTGTTGAAAAAGGCAATTATTTATAATTTTGAATTACTTTGGTAAAGACAAACGGTTATCTGTGGTTCTTGTCGGGCATTTTGGCTCTCAGGTTCCACGACGAAGACCATGCCAATTTGCTAAACTCAATGTGGCTGACAGCTATAACCTTCCTCTGTGTTGGCTACGGTGACATAGTCCCCAACACCTATTGCGGCCGTGGCATTACCCTCACCTGCGGTATGGTGGTATGTATGAATAATATAGTAGGATACTTCGGTGGTTTGATCAAATTCATTTTTCATACGTTTTTTGTGGCTAGGATTGAGCTATACTAGGCATCGCAAGAATTTATATACTCAAATTCTACAGTTATAATTTAAAACGATTTAATTTAAGAATTACTAATATTATAAACTTGCTTTGTCTGGTAATACTCCATTATATCGGTAAAGGTGAGCCATTTTATGTGTTGTTAAAAATGTCAGGCAATCTTTAATGCAGTTAGCGGTTTATTCTATAATCAAAGTCAAACTCTAAGCAGACATCGGACGTCTTATTTTTGTTTTTGTTTTAACCTTGTTCACATTTAATACACATTCCGTGTAGGAGGCAACTTGCGTGAGATTGGTCGGTAGGTTGGATTTGTGAATAAATACTCATTTATGATCCACAATAATTTTTGGTGGACTCATCAATGAGTAAAGCGTTGAAATTTATTAACCATTCAGGTTTCACGATGAAGAACACGCTAACCTACTGAATGCGATGTGGCTCATTGCTATAACGTTTCTCTCCGTCGGTTTTGGTGACATAGTGCCAAACACTTATTGCGGCAGAGGTATTGCTGTTAGCACCGGCATTATGGTAAGTTCTTACAAGCAAACTTTATGACTGTATGTGTTGACTGACGTTATTGAATAAATTATAATGTACTGTTTAAACAAATTCTTTGTTCTCTATCAAATTGGTCCAGTCTCACTTCATTATTGAGGTAATCAAACTAAATTTACGAGGATGGTTTCACTTTCGCATATCTTCTTGTGCTTTCAAAATAAATCTAACAGTCAGTCAACACGAATATATCAATGTATCAACAATCACACACTACACTAAAATGCTTCACACTGTCAAAATTTAAGCTAACTTCACCAAGTGTTTCGGTGTACTAGATGTTATAATAGTTTGAAATTTTATTGATGTTCACAGATCCGTAATAAGAGACGTTGATGTTTCGATACAATGATGCAATATCAAGTGTATATGTTAATTTGACTCTTATTTACCACACATTTTGTAAATGGTTTCACCACTCTTTATAACTCACACTCAATTCACACAATATTTTTGTATAGGACTACCGGAATATTAAATTCGTAGTTTTTGCAGGCAACAGCATTATTTGGAATACTTATATCCATATTATAAGTACGATGATAACGATTTTTTAAATAAATTTTCGTCCATTTCCCTGTTAAAACCAGCTATTAGAAATAATATAATTTGTAGAATGGAATGCTTCATTTCTCCTTACTATTTCTAGTTCTCTCTTCACTTAAATTCTTATTCACTGGATTGCACAACAAGTTTGTTTTTAAAATGGCTCACTTTTCCTAAAATTATTTTAATACAGAAGTGTATAATAAATCGTATTGCACCTAAATAGTGTTTGTGTTAATGTTGATAAAATTAAATGGCATAAGTAATAGATGTACTTTTATAACGATAAAATAAAAATCATTTTGAGTTGGTTCAGTCTTGTGCACCTATTAGATGGAAAAGCACTAAAAAGGATGAATCATTGTCACAATGGGACAATATTTTTATGATAATTAAAATACATGGAACAATAAAAGAAGGAAAAGTAAGGTAAGATTGGTAAGAATTTTCCTTCTTTTATAATTCTTTCTATTAGTCATTTGCATTTTAGCACTAACTGTTTAAATAACATTTGTAATTTGCCTAATAATGAGATTAAAATAGAAAAATAAATAATATGCTATCAAAGAGGATAATCGAGATAATTCTAAACGATTCGCTTCGCCATTTCAAACAAACGTGTTCCTTTAAATTGTGTCTATTATCCTCCCATATACTTTAAAGTACTAAAAATCATTAAAATGAAATAAAATGATAGCACATTGCTGAAAAATATAGTTTGTTTTAGTTTTTAGCCTTCAAAATTGCCTTATTGGAATGTCAAGTTCTTGAATGCTTCTACACGTTCGCTTGCATTTTACATTAAGGTATTCACTTAACAGGGAGCTGGATGCACAGCGTTATTAGTCGCGGTTGTTTCAAGAAAATTAGAATTAACTAGAGCCGAGAAGCACGTTCATAACTTCATGATGGACACACAACTTACTAAAAGAGTAAGTATTGCTGTGATATAAGTATACATCAATCTGTATTAATCTAATTAACAGGGGGCGGGATGTACAGCATTATTAGTGACCGTTGCTTCAAGAAAATTAGAGTTAACTAGAGCGGAGAAACATGTCCATAACTTCATGATGGAGACACAACTTACAAAAAAGGTAAGGTGACTGTTACACAAGTAATAGTCAAAGGATACCAGGAAGGTAAGACCTGTAAGCTAGGTTAAGCCAAGTTTTAAAATCCTTAAATTAGACCAAACCAATAATAAAGATCTGCTTATTATTTGCGCTTGTCATTTTGACTTACACCAAACTAATAAATGATGGGGTTGAACACTAATATTATAGTAGTGCCAGTTTGCTAGAAAATAAAAATACTAATAAATTAATGAACAAGCAGAGATAGTGTTGAGTGAGCAGTATAGCTTGAACTACCTAAAGCTTTACAGAAAGCGTTGGACACTGTGTCTTTTAATTTATTCTATATTAGTAATTAATGTTATGACATCTAATGGAAAATGATTTCAGCTGAAAAATGCTGCAGCCAACGTGCTACGAGAGACATGGTTAATATACAAACATACTCGGCTCGTCAAACGAGTCCATCCTGGAAGAGTGAGGACGCATCAGAGAAAGTTTTTATTAGCTATTTATGCGTAAGTTTTCCAATTCACATTTTTTTTAATGCATTGTTATTAATACATTAGTATTTAGTGATTGCGTGTGGACTTTGTTATTTTAGTTGATTTACTCGATAGTTAGTATCTGTAGTTATGAATATTTCTGCCTATTGGGCTGTCAATGAAACAATCATCAATACATTATCAGGTCTTTATTTACACGTCAATTTATTAATAATAATTGATATGATTTTAGTAAATTATTTCTCTATTCATTACAAATCATTGAGTGTTGTTCACATAAGACCTGATAGAAAAATCGTGACCCCTGAGATCAAAACAAATATTTTTAAACAATCGTAACATTGCGATACATACGTTTTCAGGTTACGAAAAGTCAAGATGGATCAAAGAAAATTAATGGATAATGCCAACACAATAACAGATATGGCAAAGGTACGTTGACGCCCATGATATAATTTTAAGGCTATTGCTACACTCATACACCCATTAGAGATAGACTCTTAGCTAGCACATTACGAATGCAACAATTTAATAGTGATACATAGTAATATTAGTTTATTTAGAAATAGCTAATAGTTTTAGTCGACATTTTATGTTCGTAATAATAACTATTAGATGGAATCTAATTAGATGATTAGTTCTAGTATTTAAAGTTCTAAAGAATAGTCTTCAGGTACAGAAGCAAAATTGTTTCATGAGCATGATAAGTTAATCTAAACCCATTTCTTCACTTGCTTTGCGCATGCCCTGTCATGATTTTAATAGACATATTGATGAAACGCTGCATGATAAATCAAAAACAAAATTTATCTACATACACACCTAGAGGTAAAATTGTATTCCGAATAATTCATGCACGATACACATTGTTATTTTTATTAAAATAATACTTGTACTAGATATACTAGACATACACACACAAACACAGAGGTATGTTTAGAAACTACAATTAAGAATGAACTACAAAGCGATTGATATTAGGACCCCTTTCTTTTACAGACCCAGAACACAGTTTATGAGATAGTATCGGACATGAGTACGAGACAGGATACTATTGAAGAGAGGCTGACTAGTTTAGAAGAAAAACTTACATCATTACAAGTAAGGCTATCATCACTGGTAATTTTTGCCAAAGCTTATATCTATCAAGATTGTTGTCGGAAGCGATGACATTGATTTTTGGTTTTGAATAAGACATATCTTTTTTTACACATGTAAAAAAAGATATGTCTTATTTACACATGTTAAAAAAGATATGTCTACGTAGTACATCATTATGTTCATTAACAACTCATAACGTCCCACTGCTAGGCTCGTGTCTCCCCTCAGGAGGGTTAAGACTATACATCCCCACGCTGGCCAAGTGCGGGTTGGGGACTGGCAAGATAACGTTGTGACTCAACGTAATCTTGCCGTTGAGTGTTTCTAAGCCGCCCAAAGGTCTCCAACTAAACTTCACCACTTTTATCCTATGATAAAAAACGGGACGAACTGCTTAACATGACCTACGAATCACGAAGACGCTCATAGTATCAAGCCACCAGCGGTCACCTATCCAGGTACTGACCATGCCGTTGTTGCTTACCCTCAATGATTGTTTGTAATCACCGAGTGCAACTGGGCATAATATTATTGCATATCATTGTGTTAGTTAGAGACCTTGTAATAAATGGTACCAGATTATTAAAATCTCAAGTAGATGTTGTTGATGTTGTTGAGGATACTGAAGTATAGTACCAGAATTAGATAAAAACAATAAACATTAAATAAAATTTTAGCTTCAAATCATATCTACAAATAAATAATGTAATATTTAGTGACTGCTATAAGAGCTAAATACTTAAAAGAAATTAATATAATAGATGAACATTTTATTCCAATCGGTATTATCCACCGCTCATACAATGTAATATATTATTATAGACCTCTATAGAAAATTGGGTAGTTACATAATCGTGTAAATTCTGTCGTCGTTGTTCTGTTCTTTAAACTAAAACAAAATTATTTAAATTTAATATACTTCTTTCAAATTACGCTATGGTATTTTTAAAGCTCAGAAGTAAATATATTTAGTTTGACATAACCAAAGTTGATTAACTTAATTAATTAATTTTGGTAGTGTCTCACTTACTTACTTAACTTAGACCATATCTTTTCATTGACTATTATTTTGTTGAACATTCAAAATGTCTAAATAAAGTCAGACATGACATACTTAAATTAGACGTCGTCTAGCTACATGACGACTACAATGTGATTAATCTCTTGATGTATACATATGTACGGTCGACCAAATTGAAAGGTGACCCACTTTGACAATTATTCCTTTGTAATCATAAATGTAGTTAGGTTTTCTTCGCTATTTGCACATAGTACGTTTTAGATATAAACATAATTACGGGTTAGATGTCAATGCAATTTAAACCTTTGTGGTCACTAAACAAGATATATTTTTGATACAGCAGTCTTATTTGAATTTCGAATAATATAATCGTTTATAATCCAAACTCTTTTCATTGCGGAGAAAAAGTATTATAATTTTTTAAATGAAATGACATTATGTATGAGATGTCAAGTAGTAGTCAATCTGAAAATATTAAAATAAAAATCTAAGAATATATTTATATCTATAAACGAATCGTATAATGGCCAATTTGGTAGAACAAAGAGCTCGGATCGTAGTGCTCAGTGAGCAAGGTTGCGGCGTTAGAGAAATATCACGTGAGTTAAATATAAGTCGTAACACGGTCAGAACCTGGATCAGACGGCACGCTGAAGAGGGTATCCTTGAAGACCGACGACGACATAATCATGGGGTTCGTCGAATCACAAACCAACAGAGAACGGAAATGCAACACCATTACGAAGAACATCCTTTTACTCGTACCCGCTATTTTGCAGCACGTTACGACGTTTGTATCGAAACAATTAAAAATAATTTGCACCGCACTGGGCTGCATTACAGACATCATGCTAAGAAAGTTCATTTAACGGATGCACACAGAACTGTGAGATTGAATTTTGCATGTAATTATTTAGATTTCGACTGGACAAACACCATCTTTACAGACGAAAAATCATTTCGCTCTTCTCAACATGGTCGCTTAACTTTGTGGCGTTACGATAACACGCGATACACAGAGGACCACGTAGTGCCCAACCAATCATCTGGCCGTATTTCAGTTAACATGTGGGCATGGATGGATGCTGGAAACATAGGTGAACTTGTTCCTAATTCTCCTCGTCATAACGCTATCAACTATGTCGATTTATTGAAAGAATCAATGTTACCGACTTTGCGAACAGTTTACCCCCGTGAAGATGTGCCAGTATTCTCCTATGTTCATGATAACTGTCGAGTGCATACTGCCAGAATTGTCTCAAATTGGTTTACGGAGCATGAAGATAAATTTACTCTCATTCCATGGCCGTCTAGGTCACCAGATCTTAACCCAATAGAAAATTTATGGGGTTTGATGGTTCAAATGTGGGATAACAGGAACGAGAGGACTAAAGAAGCAATCGAGCTGCATTGTAACGAAATCTGGGATTTCATGAGGGGAAGTGACATTTGCAGTCGTCTAATCGGGTCTATGCGTAATCGATTATTAGACGTTATTGAAAACCATGTCGCTTACACTCGGTTTTAGGTTTAACCAGTAATCCTACAGACCCAAACAATTGGAACCATTATAACCCACAAATTAACTATTCAGAAGTTTTCTTTTTTATTCGCTTTACGAAGTGAATGCATGAAATAAACAAAGGTCTCTAATTTTACTGTTTTATTTTATTAATATGTATGACTAGCTGTCTTGACAGACTTCGCTCTGTCAAATAAATGCTTTTCTATTTTTGTTCTACACCTACCCTACGCTACCTTCACGGTACCTCTACCCTCCCACCTCAAGTCTACCCATTATCTACACTAATGTTATGAAGAGGAAAGATTAGTATTTTTGTATGTAACGAATAAACTCAAAAAGTACTGGCACGATTTTAAAAATTTTTTCACCATTCGAAAGCTACATTATCCACGAGTAACATAGGCTACATTTTATTTTGAAAAATAAATAGGGTTCCGTAAGATATTTGCGTTTTTCGTTTATATAATAGGAGCGGAGCACCAATGAAGAATGTTTCAAAAATGGGGGAAAATTTTCACGCTACGGGCAATAGAAGACGCAAACGAGGTTGCAGGGGTCAGCTAATTCGAAATAAACTCAATCCTATGTCTCAAACAAACATACAATTAAATCTTTCCTAATATACCTATAGCTAAGGACGTTCACTGGCTAACAAACTTTTTCGTGCAATACTTATCATAGTATACGTCTATGTCTATGTCATGGCTTTGTCAGAGTCAGAATGATAACGGTTCGTCACTTATGAAATGTATATTCAAGCTAATTTCAACCTAATGGTATAGAATAATTGTAGGAAAATGACTTTAAGGGGGGTCATGAATCCATTTGGTCCACTGTACTATAAAATGTATGTAATGTATGTTCTATAAAAAGAACTTCTTTACGTATTGTGGACTTTTTATGATGCTATCATCATCGTAAAAACGTGATTTTTACTATTCATATGAGTGGGAAGGTAATTATGTACATTAACATGTTTGTCTTATCTGGTATATAAAATTAAAATTAAACACTGTAATAATGAAATTTTGATTGACTTGTCAATAGGATAGGATTTTGGATACCACTTAATAAAAAAACTCAATTTTAGTGTAATGATTTCAAGAATAGAATGATACACAAAAATATGTATGAAGATAAAAAGAAAACACGTCGAAAATGTTTATCATATTTAATGGTTTATTTCATCAAAATTTCCTTACAATGAGCATTATAAAAATCCTAAGGTAAATAAATAAACTATAACCAAAATTGCTGCATTACAGTAAATCTTAACACAATCTTTAAATCGGACTTATATATTTGGGGCAATGGAGCTTAATTAAAATGAAATTAGAAATTTTACTTTTATATAATTTTTTTTCAGGAGCAAGTAAATAATCTGCCGGATGTGATGGCGCGGTGTCTGCAGCAGTGTTGGGAACGAGCAGAGCAACGGAGAAACTTCTTGCATCCCGACACTGCTGCAGTGCCTACACCGCCTTCATCGACAATTACCCCTTATACTAGGTACGTTCTAAGAACATGAACGTAATATTGTTACTAACGACTATATTTTTACACGCAAATTAAATTTCAATGGTTTCAATTGTAATTACTTTCATCTTATTTCTGTTTCAGAACGCTAGTGACAGCAACACATCCGTGGCCGCAGAGCCCAGTACTGCAGCCGGCAGGACGGACGCACTCAGCACCGGAAAGTACCACTACTCACACGCCTTCGCCGGCTCAGCCGCAGCCTTCAAGCCCTGCTCCACACGCATCTAGACCTCCTCTACCCAGCTGAGTACCGCCTTCCAACTCCGAACTTCTGTGCTGAACTCGACGAAACTCGGCGCCCATCCTCTGACCCCCCCTTTACAACTACGCTCCAAAGAGGTTGACGAGGAAGTTGTTTTACTACAAGAAACAGATTTTTGAAAATACAAGTTCAATGAGCGCTTTGCATGAAAAATACTAAATTTAACATAAGTTCTCAAACCTCTGAACGCAAAGTTCTCTTGTACAGTAGCACTCAAGCACGCGTCAAATGTAATAGTTCACTCGTTTTAATTTATTTCTATACCTAATTTTATCAATTTGATAACGAGATTATATAATATTAGTATTGATGCTAACAATGGTTCTAAACAAATTTGTATTTTCATACAAAGTATTATGTTTGTACTATCTTCGAAATCTTTGTCTTCTGTTGGTGAAGAAGGGAAAAACCAAAGTGAAACGATTTTCTCGACATGCCGATGGACCACGTCGCGGTGCGAGATAAGGTCAGCCGTAGTTTTCTTCGCTGTTCCCCAGTTTCGGATGTGCCAGACTGTTCTTTAGTGATATTGTTTAGATAGTGAAATGAAATGAGGCGGTACGGACTTGCTGTTGTGATTATACAAAATGCTTTATCGATAGACGCTTTAGCTAATTACGTTAGACGATATTTTGAATACCTATCAACTTAGGTAATTATTACCTACACGTCTTTACACGACGTTCAAGGAACCAAACAACATTGTTTTGTAAGCAGATTGTGTTTAGACAACGTTTTTTTGTAAAACCCTCAAAATCGGGAAGTCTCGAAACGAATTTATAAATAGTCAAACGGATGCACAGATATTTTAATGTATAGCGCAGTAAATATACATAGTGACTATTATAGTAATAGTTACACATAGATTTGTATTTGTCTTACGCGGCCTGTGTAGAAGACGGTTGTATGACAACTTACTTTTTAAGTACACATAGTGGTCACTATGGATTGGTTTTAGTTCCTCTAAAACAATCTTATTTATCACTGTATTGAATACACACCAAAAATTGTCATAGTAAATAAATCACCATTCTGTTGAATTTTCGTTTGAAATTGAGTTTTAAAGTTGTGAATTGAATTCGACATGTACCATGATAAGACCACAATTATTATATTTAATTTATTCAGGAATGACAAGCACTATTTAAATATCTTTAACACAAGTATTAAAATAAAATAAAAGTCCGTCAAGACGTATGTCAATAGCATACAAGACATGAAGTACTAATTTCGAGAAATTAAACATACGAGAAGACACTGTATAAATTAGATGTTTGTGAAATGGCCAGTGACTACAAAGATAAACCAGAAATGCCTTTTTGATCAACATTTAAAACTGCTGAAGATACTTGTGGTCAGATCATTGTTTTACAACTAAAACTTAATTTCACAGTATAATATTCTAAGATGAACCTGTATACACACTTATAGATATAATATATTTTAATATAATTAGTTAAATTGAATTGTTACTACCTGCCTATTGACATGTAGATTGTAAACATTTTTTGTAAGAATTAGATTAAGTAAAGCTTTTTATAAGATATAAGATTGATGGCTGTCTAAATAGTGCCTAAAACACTACGAAATTTCGATAATTCAGTTTTATTATTCTAATAACTTATGAATGTAAATAGGTAAACTAAAGTTTGAGAGCGTAATATATAGTAAAAATCTGAATTGTAGCTGTACGGTACGTGTGATGGGATCAATTTGTTTGTATATTTGAGTTAAAACATTCTTTTGAATTTCATAAATGAAGTTGGACTAGTTTTGATAAATGAAAATATCTAAGAGAGCATCACACTGTAACAGGTAAATCGGTAAGAACAGATGACGGGAAACTTTGCTCAAATACAATCTACGCTGATAAGTCCACATTTAAGTTGGACTTCGTTTCAATCATTAAAGTTTGTGTTGCAGCCCACGCATACTAAATAAATAAAATAGATAGACTAGACCAATATTGTAATAAATAGAAAAGAAGATAGATCAAAACCAAATAGACTTATTATTAAGAGAGATTTTCACCGAAATAGCACCTTACGAAACAGTAGTCCATAAAAATATTATTAGATATTTATTTGTTGCTTTTTGCTCTTATATGGATTTACTAATACTGATGTTATTTTGATCAGTTATAAAATCTTTCTACGTGGTAACGGATTAAAAATACAGTGTCAGTACCCATACAGTATTCCTCCGATGGATAACGTAAAAAGACTAAAGGATTAAACTATGCAGGACAACATAAATTAAAAGAGAAGGAAATCTTAAAAACTAACTCTATTGCTGGCCAGTGTGAAATAACAGACCAAATACTAAGGAGAGGTCTACGTCTAGAAGGGGACTGTAATTAAAAGTTTTTAATGGAACTCATTTGAAAAGAAAATACTGGGAATGTAATAATTGACATAATACATATTATATTACGCAAAAGAGTAGTGATCAAGAAATGAATGTATAACATTGTTTTCAGTAAAAATAACCAGTGAATTATTTAAAGGGAAAAAAGGTTTTTAAATTTAGAGAAATAAATTTGCGTACTTTTCATCAGTAGGTACAGATCTAAAGTGAGTCAGCATAAGAGCAATTTGCGAACAATTTGTTTACTTTTAAAAATAGTAACTGTATTTAGGTAGGGTATAAAATAATCCTATAGCTTAATTGCTCGTAATACTATACAAAACACCAACTAGTATATTTAGATATACAACAGATTTAATGTAGATATTAAATATTTCCTGCATTATATTTATCAATAATATCTTACCCATCTTGTTAAAACTTTTCCTAAAATTTTTCATAAACAGTGTTTTAAACTACTTTCTATATTCCCTAGTATTTGTAACTACCTCTACATATTACAGTAACTGCCACCTAGCCATTTTTGGTTCTTATAGAATTATTGTTATTTAACACCAACTTTTCAGTTTTTTCCCCCCATAGCCTGTATTTCAAACCTTCTTATATTACTTTATCGTTTTACAAGGCGCACAATACATATAACATAGAGTGGCATTTTAATAAAAGTAGGATATTTGAATTTGTCAGTCTTTACCTAACAGTAGCCTAATGAATTGTCCCCATTATAAAGAATTTTAACAAGTCTAGTCACTAAGGTTAATTGCTTAATAGTATATTTACTTAGAACAGTAGATCACGAAAGTGTTTTAATTATATTTTATCATTCTAACTCTTTTTCCTACTGATTAAAATAATTTAGATCCCTTTATGATATTCGAAACATGACTACTAACTGTCAAACACTTTTGCGAGTGAGTCCCAAGTTTAGCTAAATCCAAAGTGTAAAACTTATTTAAAAATAAGAAATTGACCAAAATGTTGTTTAAGAAACGTAGAATTTGTAAATAGTAAGTAAAAGATCATTAAGACATTATGTAAAAAAACAATTATGTAAATACCAGTTGTATTTGCGAATTTTAATGTACATAAGATAAAAAAATATAAAATATATGGTTCCAGTAAAATTATTTTTAAATAATTACGTTCAAATATATAAGAAAATTTTAAGTTGTATGCCAATGGATTGTTCTATGCGGTGCGTAACAAAAGAAATGAAACTTTTGTGATCATTGTTATTGAAATGAAAGTGTAACTTCGATTATATGAGCTGTAGTATTTTTTAAATATGTATTTTATTTAAACCCTTTAATAATATTTTATGAAAAATAATGCATTCCATCAAAACCTATAAAATACCGGTAAGATCAATAAGTTTACCTATATATTTTAAGTCAACGTTAAAGAAATTTAATGATCTTGATTTATCTTACAACATTAAAAAAAAATCGATATCAATTTGTTAATACATTCATGTTATGGAGAGCTTCAAGCGTGAATAATAAAGTTATTAAATGCAAATTGTCAATTTATCTCTTTTAAAACCACGTTCTACCTACGATTTAACCTTATATATTATAGATTAGTTTACTCATGAAATACGGCTTTTGGTGCAAATAAACACGTAAAAACCTTGTGACAACTACACGTGTACAGCGATATTTAAAAAAAGAAACAGAAGGTCGCTGGTGCACTTTTCTTTTTTTGGTGGGCAAACGAGCAGGCGTATCGCCTGATGGTAAGCGATTATCGCCGTCCATGGACACCCGCAACACCAGAGGCGTTACAAGTGCATTGCCGGCCTTTTAGGAAAAAGTAAGTAATTTAATAAGCAGTAGGGTGATGGATTAACAACCAGGATATTTATACGAATATATGGTGTACCTATACATTACTAGCTATTTTCAAATGGAAGTACAATTTATTTTGAATTAATTTGATTCAAATACCAAAGAAATGACTGCACATAAAATTAATAGAAATATCAAATATCAGACCTGACAATGCTATTGAATAGGCTTTTACGGTGCTTAAATGGAGAGGTGAGACTGTATTTAATTGCAGCCGCGACCTTTGCAATCGACTACCAATACTGGATCTGCATAGTCAACCTAATAATTTAGAAAAGGGAATTCAAAATTAGTTCTCGAATAAGGCAGTTGACTCATTATCGGTTACAAAATTTCTGCTTTATGTCTGAAACATTTAAGGTATTTAATCACGACAAACCTCAACAAGTTGCGACCACCTAAAAGCCAATAAGTTTGTCGAATAAGCGACAAAAGCAACTGTGGACCACAGTGTAAAAGTTTTAGATGTTGTATGTGAAATAAATGTTTAGTGAAACTATGTTTACTACATATTATTATAGCGATAGGATGTTTAGTATTTAAATTATAGGGAGAGTTTTCAAGCCACGTTTTGTAACCACGTGGATGAGGTCATCTCCGTCTAGAAAAGGAATCAGGGGAAGTAACCTACTCTTGCGTGGAATTTTTTTACTAGACTTTAAGCAATATTACTCTTGGAAAAGGGGAAACATTTCGAGCTGTGAATGATGAATAATAAATTCAGTCGTTGAAAGATCGCCATGCAATTTGATTTCATTTCTTAAATTATGTATTTACTAGACGCGGCCGGAGAATTTGTTTTATAATAATAAAACTCCAAATTTCTCCGGCCGCGCCTCTCTGTCTGCTCGCGATAAATTTAAAAAAGATGATTATTCAAAATGCACAGATTTCCATGCGGTTTTCCCCCATAGCTAGAGTGATTCTTGCGGAAGGTTTATGATTTGTTTAGTTTTTGATTACATTACCTAAAATATAACGATATCTGTTGGAAAAAGTTATGCTATTAGTTATATTTTCAACGGAAACGCTACCTGAACCTTTTGAGATATAATAAAATAATGCATGGTAGATTTTTTTTCCTTCAATAAATCGACAAAAAAATTTCGCTATATATATTTGAAAGATAAATTTCTATGCCTATTACCTATATGTTTTAAAAATTGATCGCGTATGATGCGGTAATTACAACGCTAACTAAATGGATACAGTTCTAAACCTAATAATTTTAAATCTTTAAAAAATTAACATATTTACTGGCAATGCATTGTGAAATTGTTTTTTTACCAAAATTCGCTTGCAACTCTTTTACTTTTCAAATTCAAACGGCTATAATCTCTGGTAAACTAGCTAGTTTGGAATGAAATTTAATAAAGCGCGATGCTTTTCGCACGGAGAATCATATGTTACTCTATATTTTTACCAGTGATCGAGCTAAACTTATTGTTGTTAATAAAGAAACATTTAAATTTGATTTTTTTTTCAAGTTTATACTCTAAAAGTAATCTAAACTAAAATCATCAAGAGGAAAGATTTATTTTTTTGTTAGATTTAACTCAAACTCAACCGATTCCAAAGCTCTTTCACTATTAAATAGCTATAACTTAATGAAGTAACATTCGCTGAACTTTATTTTCCGTAAAGAACCCGTCCGGAAGCCGAAGCGGGTTGCTAGTTGTTCATATGTAAATATCGTTTGTATTTTTTGTTTTTGTTGTTGTTGTTGTTGATTGTGCAAGAGCAATCTTCCTGCAGTGGCAAATATTTTGTGACTGAGTCTAGTAACTGAAGACCAGGATAACGTATCATCAATTTAGATCCCTAAGTTTTTTACTTTTTTACTGTGTGGGATAGGTGTGCTATTGCAAGTGACTTGAGGCAATTTCGTCCAATCAATTTTAGACAGCATTCGCGAGTTTCCAATAATATAAATAAAAATAATGACCTGAGTCTTGAATGGAATAATTTTCAGGCAAAAGAAGATACTCATCTTAAAAAAAAATCCAGGTCGTCATTGGTGGTATTAACAATATCATTCAGACTAATTTATAGTTTAATGACGTTATTGTCCATATATACATTTGAGACCGTACTGTGTACACCTGCATTCTGGCAAATAAAGGATTATTATTATTACGCTCTTTAACTTCAATTGTCTATGAGTGTTATCCGTCCCTTTTTTATTAGAAAACCTTTTTGACATCCACACGTATAGTCATTGCATTTAGGCTATTGTAACAATTTAACAAGGCAAACAATATTTCGTAAGCTTTAATTACACGAAGACGATACTATCACAATCTAGACGTTCATACTCTCTCATGAACTTTAAATATTTATTTTTAATACATGATCACGTTTAAAACGTCTTTTTAAGGATAAACTAAGATTTTTAGCTGTTTCATGTGAATTACCTAAAGTAGTAGGATTTTATTTTGATGGCATTGTGACAACAAATCTGCCGTCTTTGTTACGAATTGTAGTTTCAGTAAAATGCTATTTACACATTTTCTGATCAAGAGATTATATTTCTTAGATTTTTTTCCTAAATCTATGGTACTACTGGTACAAAGACGGTTGCACAAGGGAGGAGGTCAGGAACCCTGCTCCCTGCACCCCGCGCCATGTCTCCCGTGAATGTGGTGCTTGTTTCAGTGCGCCGACAGCGATATTCACTTGGGGGGTGCCAAAATTCAACTTTATTGGATATCAATCAATCTCACGGTTCATCTGCCTTAAGTTAATAAATCATAAATATTTTTTCGTTCCTAGCCGTCATAAAGTCAAGGTCCTAATGATTAAATGTTTTGATATATCTTAAACCTTTAAACGAGTAATTCTTGTATATATATAATCTGAATCTCGGAAACGGTTCATGCATAGTCTCGGAGCCCATAAATCAATTTATATTTGCCGAGATGTTTTGTAATATTCGGCTTAATAAAGGATATACCGGTATTTATTTACGAATGCAGTCAACGATTCAATTATGAATACAATAAAAAAACGAGAATACCTTATGGTGGGATAAGTAATTGTCTATAGTCTATGCGGTTAGATTAGGGCGTTTAATTTATTATTTACGTATGTAAATACAAGATATGAAAATGCTACTAATCCTGTTATTTAAGTGTAATTATAACTTTACAACATGCGATTACTACCATATAGGCATAATAAGATTAGGAGGAACTTGTTGTAAAATCTTATAAAGAAAGTAATGTACGAGTACTAAAAGAACTTATACATAAATACAGGAAATGCTTACGTTTAATATTGTAACTTACAATATAGCTTATTGATCAGCTCATTAAAGCTCCGTATATCGAGTATCGAAAAAGAACATTTGTAGGAAAATTGCTTTATGCAAATAAAAAATGGGTTCATCCCTTATCGTTCCTTTGAGTCCCTTGGTTTAATTTATTACTGGTGTTATACATACTGACAGGGAAAAGTAATATAAGTGTATAGAAAATTTACATCAGTATGTTTATATTTTTGGTAATAAAGAAAAAAATCATTTGGAGACGTGTAGGCTATATCAGGCGCTCACATCCCAGTTGCACTAGTTGATTAGAAACAATCACCGAGGGTTAGCAACGACGACGCGATCAGACGCTGACGCAGACGCTGCTACCAACGGTCACTCATCAAGGTACCTTGATGAGTGACCGTTGGTAGCAGCGTCTCCGTAATTAAGAGGACACGTTAAGTAGTCAGTTCCGGTTGTTATCATAGGATAACAGTCGTGAAGCTTAGTTAAAGGCCTTTCGGCGACTTAAAAACATCCAACGCCAAGATTGACGTAACCACAACGTTGTCTTAATAATCAGCTCATTGGAGTCCACTAATGGACATAAATCTCTTCCAAGGAACATCGCAGAGCCCGGTCTGTTGCTTATTGCATCCAGTCGCTGCCAGCCCTCCTATGGAAGTCGTCCCGCTATCTGGCCAGAGGGCGTCGCACACTACGTGTGGCAAGACGCGGTCTCCATTCCAGAACGCCCTGTAGGCAGAACGTTGTCTTGCCAATCCCCAAACCGCAATAGACCAGGGCCGCAGCGTGGGGCTATGTCGGACTCGAACCGACTAAAAACCGCATACTGTCTCGGGTACTAGAAGCCAGGGAACCAGGTGCACCCTCGGAAAGAAATCACTGGAATCCCGACATACTTTAAATAACTATTTTATTCAAGGATCCAATTATCAGTTCACAAACATATATCTATTTAGTTTGACTTCTTTGTAATCTGTCTTTAAGATCCATACATTAATTTTAGTGTAAGATGTTTGTGTTTGTGTAGTCTAAAGCTTCAGGAGGTTGATCAGTTTTGGAATTTATGTTACTTATTTGTATTTACTTGGTGCTCAGCGTGGCTTCGCTCTGAGAATAATAAAGGTGTAGATGGTGAAATATAATTTTGTGTTGTTTTGTTATTATTTTACCCAAATCACCTTTTATTTATATTTTTTCCTTAACATAAACTAAAGTATGATCAGGATTAGTTCAAGCCTCGATTAAAAGAGAAACAAAAATATTGAACTCTATAAAATTATTGAAAGTGAACAAAAATATTTTATTTCGTTCGTCTATATTTAGTTCTATGAAAGATTCATAATTTTCTTTAATCCTGTTTTATCATAAAGGGGGACATATGAGAAGACAGCTCAGTTCATGATAAGTGTCAATCTCTGTCTCGAATCAAGGACACAATCATTATTTTCTTTTTTTTAGGGTGTCCATGGGCGGCGGTAATCGCTTACGTTCAGGCGATAAGTCTGCTCGTTTGCCCCTATTTAAAAAAAAAACTAGTAAACCTATATAAACTCTCTCAGTTGAAGTAACTTCAAATATATCAAAGGGCAAAAATATCAAAATCATGCTTTCCGGTGTAATAAACATGTCCTGATTTATCTGAAAATTCAACTCTACAGTCAAACCTGCCAGGTTATGCATTCAAATACCCTACCGTGTATAAGTTTGCAACTACCTACATTCACTAGTAGCTTAGACTAATGCTCTAGCACTATATAAATAAAAAAATACTTTAATTACTCCCTTCCTCTACAACACAACAACACGTGCCGGCCTTGGAGTCACCGCTTTAGAGTGGTAGACATACGCTTTCGAACTCATCGATTCGATTTTTTCTTCCTGTGCCAAGCGGTTAAAACCTGGAATTCACTACCAGCGCATGCTTTGCCATCCCACTTTGATCCTGGGACCATTTAAGCGGGGCGGGAGAAAGCATCTCACCAGGCCGCCATAGTGCTGGTTATCAAACTCCTTCGTTCGTTCGGTCCTTGTTCGCATTGAGGATGGTGACCACCACTCTTGGATTCTGCTTGCGCTTTCTATCAGTCGGAGCAGAGTCATTTTGGCAGCTTAAATAAAAAAAGAAAATATTATAGCAATCATGAAACTCCAACAGAACTTACAATGGTCATATAATGGGTTTTGTTAATAATAAAGTTGAAAAGGGTAATAAAACAGACAATGATTTAGAATACTTTGAGAAAAACCCATAAAATTTAAATTTATTGGTAACTTCCCATCTTTTTGCATTTAATCTGTATTTATACCTCAGTCGGCGTAGCGACTACAATTTTACTGCGGTCGTAACCTTTACCATTTCTTTAAATCGTTTCTATTTCTTACTTTAAGAGGCTTTAAATTAACTATTAGTGCAAAGAAAAAAGCGAGTACAGTGATTTTCACTACACTCCAGTGAGATTTTTAAAGCCGTCTAAAATTCAGAGAGCGTTTTAATAAGCTCGATTGTTCGTAGAGAATTTTTCTGTATGTGCATTTCATATTACAAATGCATGCATGCTTTTTTTTAAAACATTACTGTTTTAATTTTCATGCTAGCTCTTGCTCAAGTTTTCGACGGTTACGACTTGCGACGGTTATCGCCGTAAAAATTAGCCAACGTTTACTTATTGAAAACATAGTTTGCTATTGGTAAAGGATTTTTGAAAGCAGTTTATCCGTCAAAACGTAACATACAAACAAACTCACATTTGCGTTTATAATAAAAACAAATGTAGGTACGTAGGTAAATTTAAGTATTAATGTGTACATTTGTCTATGTCAGAGTCAAAACAGATGTAATAAAAATCATGTAAATGATCTGTGGTGAATAACACGGACTAGAAACAATAGCAAATGACTCCATAATGTATATTGTACATTATCATGTGTGTTTTAAATCTTTTCATAGAAAATTCGCGTATCATTTCATTATCACCCAATTGCAGTCCACTACATGTAAAAATTTAATGAAATATAGTAATGTAATTGATAATGTTGTATTTATTGTCAGTTATGTTAGTGGCAGTTTAATTTAATTATTATTTTGAAATATTTTTATTATTAGATTGTTATGGATGTTTATGACAACGTGGCCCTCGCCGCGACGGTGGAAAACACCATCGTCTTCCATAATCCGAGCTGCTATTAAAAAAATATTAAAAAAAAACACGAATCGTACCCGAGATATCTTCATCTGCAGTCACTTATGCTAACCATTAGACCAACGAGGCTTTCCACATTCTTTACAAAGTTTAACGATATTTTTTCTAAGTACATGTTTCTTGTAATTTTGAAACACAGTACACAAATTACTTCCAAGCCAACAATCAGTTGGTAATTGACTGATATCTGTGTACGTCAATTTTGATTGATTGTAATTAATTAACTTAGCCCTCGCTCATGTATGATTAATATATTCGAGACACGACGACAGACTGACGTGTTTGTTCATTTTAGAAATATGTTTGTATACGGTATCCTATTCAGGGTTATATATACTGTTTAACGTTTACTAATATCGTCATTTATGAATATGTTTATATATTTTGTGTTTATAGTAACAACATTTAAAAATAATTAATTTCGTTTTAGTTGTACTTACCCTTTTTTATTTTGAAAACAACTGAACTGAAATAAAACTAAAAACAATAGGCATTTTACTATAACTACCGATCTGGCCCAGTTTCACAAGGAATTTTTAGAATACAATTTTCGTGAAATGAAATAAAATCGTTTATAATAACGTTAAATGAACACTTTTGCAAAAAAAGTTTTTGAGCAGATGAGCTCAGCCTTTTCTAACTGAGAATAAGGGGCGAAACAAACTCTGGGATCATCGTCTCGTTTAAAGTACAGATGTCAAAAACCCTCCTCTTGAATCACTCTATCTATCACTGAAAACTGCATTATAATCTTTAGAGTATTTTATAAGTAATAAGCGAACATGCAGCGGCAGTGACTTCATTTTATACTTGTGATAAAACATGACACATCACACACATCACACATAAAAACAGAATAAAAATCAATGAGTTCCAATTTCAGTGTTTGAATTCGTGTTTTTATCGTGGCAAACGGCATATTATTTCAATATTAAATATAATGTAATTGAAGTTTTATTAATTTTTATTATTCAATACATTATATACATACACTAAAGACTCAAAGATAATTGACTATGCACTATATTATTTTGGATCGGATAGACGTTAGCCATAAATCAGACCTAAATTTTTTAATATATTTTCTAAATAATTTACGACCACAAATATTTTATTATCCTTCGCTCTTAGTACATACCTATTACAATGTTTATTCAAAAATATTCTCCGATTAGCTTAAAACAATTAGTTATTATTACTTATATTTGTTTATACTATAAAACTAAACACTCTAATGGAGTTCCATGTCCTCGTAGCACACATCGTAGCTGGTGTTGTTTTATTTGTAAAGGTTTCAAAAGATGTTTGAAATGAAATTGGTAACTAGTTTTAGGAATTACAGCACAAAACAATTTGTTATAAGCTCTTTGAATTGTTATTCTTTTTTTATTACGTTAGATTACATCTAGTCTTATATATAAAATTCTCGTGTCACGGGGTGCGTAATCGAACTCCTCCGAAACGGCTCGACCGATTTTGATGAAATTTTTTGTGATTATCCGGTATCTATGAGAATCGGTTGTAATCTATTTTTCATCCCCCTAAATGTTAGGGGTAGTCCACCCCTAATTTTTTTTTTCTTTTTTTTGACAAAATTTTTAATTTCTATTTTTTTATGATGCAGCATTAGAAAATACATACAACCCTAGATTTTCAACCCTCTACGATCAACCCCTATTTTTCCATCGCGATTTTTATTGACCCATCTTTACAACATATATTCCCTTTTATAATAATAAATAAATAATAATAATAAATAAATAAATATTTCGGACATCTATTTAACACACAACGCCATCTAGTCCCAAGCTAAGCAGTGCTTGTGTTATGGGTACTAGACAACTGATATAAATACTTATATATACTTTTTTTTTTGTAAATACATACATACTATACATAGAAAACACCCAAACTCCGAAACAAATATTTGTAGATTCCACAAACATTTGGTCCGACCCAGGATTTGAACCCGAGACCTCAAGCTTAGCAGTCGCATACGCGTACCACTACGCCACCGAGGCAGTCAAAAGGCAAAGCAACGTTTGCCGGGACAGCTAGTATTTTATAACATTTAAAGTTTTTAGTTTTTTATAAAAGTTAAAGGGAAACAATTATGTTAAAATGTGAAGCGTAATGTTGAAGCAAATATGAGCAAGTGCATTATTGAGTATTGTAGTAAACAAATGCGAAAACAGATAAACTGCGAGTAGAATTCGAATGAAAATAGAACCCTTTTATTGGAGTTTTATCTACACACTTGTTTTTTATGCAATTTCCGGACACCCATTTCTTCCGTTATATCACTATTCCGTTGAGTTTGTATGACAGATTTTTAAACAACCACGTCTGGTTTTAGAAAGTCTTTTAAAGTCAGTCAATTTACTTAGTGAATTATGTTACTATCATTTCATTTCAAAAACTTTTCTGTTTTTATCTGTTTACATGTATCATACTAATAGTACCTAAATTATATGTGCTTCGTAAAATGGACATTCAGAATCTGCTTTTGCATAGAGAATAAATATGACCTTCCCGGTTATAAATATGACCAGGAAAATATGACCGTAATACATTTTTGTATAACCTTTTGGTGTTGCAGTACGTGACAGTATATTGTGCCATTTATTTTACGTGGGAGTAAGACCATGACGTAGATCTGTGTAATACGTGTCAACTTAATCTTTCGTCAACCAAAATGACTTTGAGGAATTTTTGTTTCACAATTCCTAATTTAACTGATATTGATCTGATTAAAAATATTTTATAAACCAGTGTTAATAAATTTTGTTTTAATTATAACTGACTGCGCTCCGTTTCCTTTACAACAACAACCGTGGGCAATAATACCGCAAGGTGAACCTAGTCTAAAAGAAAAAAAACTAATTTGCTCCTTATGTCATCAGCTAACTGTAGTGTAGTGAAAGTCCCAACAAAATAGGTATATCCGTTCGAAGATTAGTCCGATCATACAGACAGACGGAAAAAAATAAAAAGATTTTTTGATTTAAGTACCACAATATACTTTCACATGCGACTGTCTCGTTGGTCTAGTGGTTAGCGTAAGCGACTGCAGATAAAGAAGGGTTTGATTCCCGGGTCGAGAGCACGTCAAGCCGTCGGTCCCGGTTATCATGAACATCTATGGCAATCGTTATTGGGAAGTCAGTCCCCTCAAATATGCTGACAACTAGTTCAACCTTCGAATTGTTCAACATTCAGGGTTACGGAGGTCAGATGCCAATTGCTCTGTGCAAAAACTGAGATTATTGAGAATAATAAAGGCTCTATAAACTATAAACCACTAGTTCAATTTGATAAAAAAATATCTCTCACAAAGGATAAGTTGGTAATATACTTTAGGTAGGTATATACTGTTTCTGACTAGAAAAAATATATGTACTAAAATATATTTTTTTTTTTTTATGTATGCTTATATATATTCTTATTACTTAATTTTTATTTCATTTTTGTCTGTTTTAAAATGATTTATTCAAAGTGTAGTGCACCCTTACATGCATGTCCGCACCACCTGAAGGTAGACTGTTAGAGAATGCCTATGGTATTAAGTCCGCCATTGTACATCTTGTGCATAAAGTTGTAAAATAAATAAATAAAATATAACTCATATTGACTTTGTTAAACTAGTTCTGAATATATAGAAATTTCTAATAGCTCTAACAACATAACTTTATTTCTTTTAGTATTATAACAACGCCCTTTGAATGTAACTTTTTTGTCAACCTTCTTCATAATGTTTATAAAAGCGTAATAATTACATAACAAACATAAAAGTAATGTTGAAAGTCAAAGATATTTTTCTTTATGAGATAAATGATGTGTACTGTACACTAATCGATTTACTTCATTTAATTTACTTAGCCCTACACAAACTAATGTCGAAGGTTGCGTCACTGACGTGAATAACCTTTCGTAATCCATTGGCATTTCTTTCATTGCGGATTGTTTATTTTAGCCGTGCCAACAATCTTCGTGACAAACTGTTAAAAGAAATGAGAAAATATATTTTCCGTAAACTGTTGATAACCCAGGTTAGAAGCAATATAAATATCGTTGGTTAATCCTAATGTTAAAGTTGATCCTATTCAATCTTAAGATTATATGATGATGTAAACGTAGATGCAAGTTTTCTTAAACAAAGAAATCTAATTATTAAATGAATAATTTTAAGAAATAAGGATATTATGATTGATAGATGACAGATAGATTTTATCTAAAGTAATGGATTTCCCAACATATGAAACCTAAGGAGAAGAAATCGGTCTTCTTTATTGGGTTCTTTTCTCAAGATCAATTCATCAATTTCAACTATTTTATAACATTATCTAAAAGATACACTTGATTCTACAGTAAAACTATACATCTTAAAACTATATTTCTAAACCGCATTCTAAATAAAACAAACCGAAAACTATTTTAAACAAACCTACCCCAAAATACTCAGTAAATATTGTTTAATAATAGACCTCAATGAAATAATCATGCAATTTGCATAATATCTGACAATTTGACATTAAAATACTTGACACACAATCACACTTGACCTTAGGACTTAGAACGATTTAACGTTAAAAAACCTTCCACAAAAGAAAATCGAAACAAATGTTGAAAGCTTTCCACTTTATTGGCGTCGTATATTGATTTTGTAAAGCACAGCTATTAAACACTCAAAACCTTTTTACAGTTTTTCTATAAGATCAAGTCAATATTTTCAGAAGAGTGATAAGAACAATCGCTTCAGTTTAACTGAATAAAAGAATAAATAAAGAAATAATTTCTTATAAATATTGTTACGAGCTGTATATTAAATAAATTAAAGTTAAGAAAAGTATAGTGTCAATGACTTCGAATGCTGTAGGGAGCGACTGTATCAGTCGTAATATGATTCTTCCCATCCCAGATCAAATTCTACCCGTGATACCACCTTACACACATACCCATATCCTTAATTATTCCATATCCGTCAATACCTTTCCATCTGCTTGGTAACAAGCTCGAGTTATTCCGCTCCCCGAGAAAAGTAATCCTACTACCCTCACAGATTACCGTCCCATTTCAATTCTCTCGTTTCTCTCCAAAGTCTTCGAGCGTCTCACTCACAGACAGCTAAGGTCATTCCTTTCAAGAAATGGTCTCCTTAATCAACTCCAGTCTGGTTTCCGCCCAAGCCATAGTACTACAACGGCTCTAGTCCACATTACAGATGATGTTAGGTCGGGTATGGAGGACGGAAAGCTAACGGTATTTGCCTTGCTAGACTTCAGCAACGCTTTTAATACTTTGGATTTCGAAGTCTTGTTGGGTATTCTGTTCTCTTAACATATCTCCATCAGCTATTGACTGGTTTCGTAGTTACCTGTATGGTCACCAGCAGCGTGCTTGTATTGAAAATACTTACTCCTCTTGGTGCACTACAACTGAAGGCGTGCCTCAGGGCGGCGTTTTATCACCTTTACTTTTCTTAGTTTTTATTAACTCAATCACAAATCAATTACTTTCTTCCTACCATCTTTACGCAGACGATTTACAAATTTATTCACAAGGTACTCCAAATGAATTAACAGAAGTAGTGAATACAATTAACAGAGATTTTATGAAAATATGTGACTGGAGCGAAGTGTTTGGACTGAGTGTGAATCCGACTAAAACGCAGGTCATCATAGTGGGTAGCCCCGGGATACACTGTAGATTAAACTTCCAGCAGATACCAAACATTGTTTGCAGCGGCTCGATTGTTCCCTTCAGTGAGAATGTAAAAAACTTGGGGATACTTATGGATAGGTATCTATCCTGGGGCCCCCAGATTGGGGAAGTTAGCCGCAAACTATTTGCGGCAGCGGGGTCTCTGCGAAGGTTGCGAAACTTTCTTCCCATAAATACTAAAATTGCGCTCGCACGATATCTTCTTCTTCCCATCCTTGACTATGGTGATGTCAGCTATTTAGATCTCACCGAAGACCAGCTAAATAAACTTGAGCGACTCCAAAATCTTTGTATTAGATTCATATTTGGACTTCGCAAGTATGACCGTATCTCAGAGTTTCATTCTAAACTCAAGTGGCTTCCAATACACTTTCGCCGGAATGTACATATTCTTTCTCTTTTATACAGTGTTCTGTTTCATCTCATACCCCCTTTTATTTTAAAAAAACGCTTTCAGTTTTTACACAACACTCATTGCAGGGACCTGAGATCATCAGAGAATTTGAAACTCGAAATGCCAAAACGTTCCACCCGGTTAACAGACAAATCTTTTACTGTGCAAGCAGTGAGACTTTGGAACGATTTGCCTGAAACAATCCGTCGCGCTAAAACCTTGGTTGTATTTATAAAGCTGGTGAAGGATTATTATCTGTCATTATAATTATGTACTTGTTATATATATATATATGTATATATATATTTATATGTATATTATATTTTAGTGTGTGTATTTATGTGTATGTATATATGAGTATATTTATATGTGTAATATGAGTAGATGTGTAAGTACTTATATGTAAAAGTTGAATATTTTGAATTTGGTGTTTTTTTTATATTCATATGGTAAATCTAAAACTTATGCACCCTTCTACTGCTACCCTAAATAATCTCACTTACCTTAATATACGTACAAAGGTTGTCTGTAAGAGATCACCATGAGCGATAAGACCGCCAATTGTCACATTTGTATATTACAACTCCTTTTTGTCTATCTGTTATTGTATAAAATAAAGTAGTCGATTGATTACCAAAAATATGACACAATATTTATTAACAACACTTTTTACAATTACAAATCACTCGTTAGTCGCACTAGAAGATCTCTTTGATGTTTATTCGCTGTATCTTGAAACAATACTGCCCGTACGGCTAACACGTTCCGCTTTTATATGGCTGTCGAGATAACTGGAATGTACTGGAATATTCGATCGATGGTTCGAGACTAAATAGATTATTCTAGAGCTACTTGTAGCGCCATCTAGCGTCCAGAAAATCGTCATAGTGTCCACAGTTGCGCGCTTCCCGACGATTCTCTTGTCGTCTAGATTGTTCCCGTACAAACGAGATCCATCTCGTTATGGCGCAACAATATTAACAGCCTTTAACAACCCACTGCTGAACATAGGCCTCTTCTAATCCATAAAGTTTTGTCCTACTATACCGCACTGGCCAGTTAGGTAGGTATAGGGTTTGCCTCAAGTTGGTACCCGTTTTAGTGTGGGCAGGCGCTGGGAGGGGTCCGGTCGTGTTAATAACTGCAGTTCCCGGACCCCTCCCTTCTCAGGCGCAGAGTGGCACACCGCGTGGTTTTAGTCGGTTCGATTCCGACACACCGCCCCGCCGCAAACCCCTGTGGGGTGACGGCCCGAGGGGGTTTCCACACGTAAAAAAAAGGGTTTGCGTTAACTTAACCTTCAATTGTCTTGCATAGTTTGCTCCCTTAACTTACGAGACCAATGGAAAGAATAGGCGTGGTGACACCTCGTTCTTAATCCGTCACCAAACGGAGATTTTTTTTCAACTTATTGAAATTGTTTTTTCACGTCAGTACATTCTCAACATTCCTTAGCAAACCAAGAGGCTTCAGTACTTTTTATTTAAAAAAAAGGAAGACTGAATATGTCACTATGTAAACACTGAACCTATAAAATATTGGGCGACCTCGTCAATCACGGAACCAGCTTTATTTGAAAAGATGTCTTCTTATATCCATACATATTGGTTTTTCTGTGGTCTGACATTTGTTTCTTGCAATGATTTACATTTATGTGACAAATATTATAATAATAGGAGTCTTGACAATTTTCATAGTATTTTTGAGTATTAGTTACTCTCTTTATTTCTCGTTTAAACAGATTATTTTAATCATCGTCATTTTTGGCATCTACTGTCGGCCATAGGCTTCTTCCAGTGTTCACCTCTGATGCCTTTTTAAATGCGTATTAAAACGTAACATATTGGTAACAAAAAACACTTTACACATTACGAGTGACTGACAAGTGTATTAAGTGTAGCCATTGACGAAATAAAATTGATTCTATTTATGATCGTTCTTTATTATTTGGAACTAATTTATTTTTAATTACTGATTTCCTGTAGTGAATACTTTAATGAAATTATATACGAATATTAGTGTTTATGTAATGAATTGAAGTTACTGTAATATGGAATTTACTTTTTGATTATATATTTTAACTTATTTGCATCATAATTATTTCATATGGCAATTAAAATTCTTTCAAAGTAAACTCAAGTCGCAAGCATCGTTTAATATGTTATTTTGTGAGTTTTTCTTCTAATCTGCTACGGACTGTTTGTTTGGATTGTATATATATATATATATATATTGGTTTTGGTTTGTATATATATATATATATATATACAAACAAATAATGTATTATCAGCATAAAGTCGACGTAAGTTACGTTTTGTTCCACTTAAAAGATGTTACTCGTATTTTTAATGTTTCGATTTAAATAAAGATTTCACGACTTTTACCTTTGCATTTAGTATCATAAAAATGGTTAATACAAGTTTGAAAGTTCTCTTTTGTGTATAATAAATCCGTATAACAAACAGTGTGTGTTATAAAAAGTTGTGACCATATTTTTAACCCGTAAATCCTCTAAAAACGTTAAGCGCTAACAAGGATATAAAGTATAGCAGATAATAGGATTATATTTGTGTATGAAAAAGGTTTGATATATAATTATAGGTTTAAAATATAAAGGATATTATGTCTTGATATTTCAAAAAATCTCCTTCTAAAAGAAATAAAATTATTAAAATTGATAATAAATATTATCCTTCCCGGGCAGGCCTTGACAGTAGCCGGGTAAAAAAGGTGTATTTAAGTTCTGAATGTGTGAAGGATTTGTTTTGCAGTTTAATTTTAATGACTGATAATGAAGCTAGCCTTTCCATACAGACGGCATACGAGCAACAGCCATCGTGTTACCTTACCGGTATTAGTGAAGATAGATAGATGTGGCTAACCCCAAGCGTGACACTACCGCCAGCAGGATATTTGGGTAGGCCGGGTAATACTTAAAACCACCAGAAAGATACTTAATATGAATTTATATTACAAACCTAGATTATACTCACATTTACATACACAAAAGGAATTAACATTATTTGTTTCTTACTTAGCAGTGCTTGAGGTCTCCTGTTCGATTCCTGGCTCAGATTAAATGTTTGTATGTACGATCTACAAATATTTTTTTCGGAGTTTGGGTGTTTTTGTTGTATAATATGTATGAATTTAAATAAAAAACGTAATTATATCAGTTGTCAAGTACCCATAGTCCAAGTCATTGTTGGTTTAAGACTAGATGGCGTTGCGTATAAGATGTCTGAAATATATTTTTATTACTTTTTAAGTAACATTTGTGTGTGTGGTGGACTGACTATACATAGAAACTGAACAAAGTATTACAACAATGTTTTGTACTTAAAACAGATACAGGTATTTAAAAGTTTTATCAGTACTCATGTTTGTCATTTCATCGTAAGTATCGTGTAAGTAGATTCCCACAGAAAAAAAAACTACAAAAAACACGCGTGCACTCTCATTCGCTTCCCGATGAACAGTGAAGCGTGCAAGTGTTGTGCGTAGCCGAGCGCTCGCACTGAAACACTTTGATCTGTACCACGAAAACCGAAAACAAACGGATTAGTGGCAGACGCGTCTAACGACGATAAATACCTCCCACAGACGAACAAAGCCCTCCGTATTCACGTCATCGACATGACATCCACAGATGAAGCTGTCTACGTGTCGGGGACGCTTAACAGACAGACAGACTTACTAATTTATAATATGTAGTATCAATGTTATATACTGAGTGTAATACTTTAAATGAAATAGTAGTAAAACTATCCTGTACGTTATATGCATACCATAGAGTAAATTTTAAAAGTTATGCAGGTTTAAGTTGAGTTTCTTCCAGTGTATGAACGAAAATGTTGACATCAGTAAGTTTCATAAGAACTTTTCGACGTGATAAAGTTACTGAAATGATAAATTTAGAAAAAAAAAACGCTTATTCGTTCACTTTGTATATTGTGACTTGACAAATGTCCGAGCTATTCAGATAAATAATACGGATAGTAAGTTTTCAAGAGAGTAAGAGCAGAGATAATCATCGTCTAACATATTGTTTTCTTTGGTTACTCTACTTTTCTATTCTATACATATTTACAGTATTATATATATTATAAATACATATATATATATATATATATATATGTATTATACACATGTATTACGAGTCCACGTACAACGACCCAATTAAGAGGCTAAGTGCGGAAATAGAAAATGTATTACGAGATTCATATACGTTGAAGGAAATGCTTTAGACATTTTTGACTCATTCACAATTATAAGAGTATTCTAATAATAGAATCATCTTAGGTGATTTGTTTGTTTGTATTATGTTGAAGTTCAGTTTTAGTACTTACTTTTTTATATATAAAGAAAACTTTCATGATAAAACTAAATCATCTTATTATATTAAACATTTGTAGATTGGTATTGGAACAATTGAAGTGAGAGGATTAGTCCTTTTGTCCATGTATTTTGTCCAATATGCTCAAGATACAGTGTCAAAAACCTGTTGAGAGGAATATATTGACATAATTATTGCGAAACAAAATTCAGGTGTGACAGAAGACACGATTAATATTAGGTCCCCGAGAGAGCCATGCCTCAGCGCATTTGAGTCGTCTTACCAGAACGATGTGGCATTATAAAAAAATCTTTTGATTAACATGTTATCAGGATTACCTACTGGGGACACACATATGCTTTTTATATTTCATATGTAAATTTTTCGACGTAGCCGCTTACTACAAAGTTGGCCTTTTACTCGTTGACTGATATCATATAATTATAAATAGTTTTACAAAGATGTTTCCTTTACGTTCCTACTTAGGGTGAACATATTGGGGTGCGAGGTCGGGAACCTCCACGTGGTGCACCCTGGGGAACGAAGACGGCAGCGCCTTTCCCGCTGAGCGAGAGAGACGCTGCCGCCTACGGCCAATTCCGGCCGAGGAGGTGGGAATGATCCTCTGGAGGATTGTTTGGAAGCTTTCCGCGTGTCCCTCCGTTTAGCGGAGGGCACAGTGGAGAGCACGCTATGGGGCGAACGGGTTCTCTACCGCTGGCTTTGACCAGGGGTGGTGGGCATTGGTCTGGTGCAGACCACCGTCCGGCCAAGTCGTAAACCTGACTGGTAGCAGTCAGGAACGACGGCTCTCCGAGGGCTACGAGGAAGGAAACCTCTATAAAAAACCTAGGGGCGGACAGATCCGGTCTGGTGCAGACCCTGTCCGGCCCAGCCGTAATCCTGAACGGACAGGACCGGTAGCTCTTCGGAGCTGTGAGGACGTAAACCTCTATAAAAAAAAATCCCCAAGCCCACGCTCTGACGCCTGGCAATGAGCTGAGTCACTGGAGGGAGTCCAGTGCCGAGGGCGTCACATTGTTGTCGGAGGACATTAAACTCAAAATTTATGGCATGGGCAAAATTACGGATAAAACTACCCAGGAGGGTCCCAGACGCACTGCGCCTGGGGAATCCCTCCCGGAGCCAACAGGCTCCGGCAGCTCCCAGTCGTATTCTGGGGGGAGCAACCACTGCCTAACCCGCCCGTCACCGAGCGGTAAATCCGGTGACGAAAATATCGCGAAGGACGCGGAAAGACGTGAGGTAGACTCGGACACTGCCTCAGAAAGGAGTGATTCAAGCACCCCAATGGTGTCAGCTGCAGAGCGGTTCAAACTGCGGGGCTCGCAAAGCCGGAAAAGGCGCCAGCTCGTCTTAAGTGACATAAGACCGCTGGAATCGGTCTCTAGTGATGAGGGCCCGTCACCCAAAGTGGGTACAAGCAATCGAGGGACTCGTCGTGGCGTAGGCCGACCTCCAAAGACTGGACGTGTCACCCAAACGCGGCAAACCAGCGGATCTGTGGCAGAAAAAACGGCCGAGCGAGAGCTTTTGCTAAAGGCCCTCCTAGAAAAGGTACAGTTTGACAGACCGAGTACCTCCGACACCAGGGGCGGTAGCTCACAGCTGGAGGAGCCATGCAGCAAAGCGGGGAATGCCGTAGATCGTATCGAAGAAGCAATCGGCGTAGCCGGTGGCTTAATTCAGGCAAATTTAGAATCCGGCGGCCCTGAACAAAACGACCTAATATCGGTTTTAGGAAAGATTGTCGAAGCGGGAAGACTCTTAGTAGCCGAAAACAGGGCACACGTAAGGGAGAAAGCCCGCCTAGAGGAAGATCTCGCAGAAGCCAGAAAGAGAGCGTTGGGTTCCGCTCGTTCTAACGCTGGTATCACACTGGCGTCATCGACTTCAGTGGGATCGCCCTCCCGGGTGGAGCCGGACATAGTACGTCTCATGGCGGAAATGGAGGAGCGATTGATGAAGCGCATCTCTGTATTAGAGAGCGTTCACTATCGCCCACCTCTGGCGCCGCCAAGGGTAAGTTATGTGGCCGCAGCTAAGGCGGGCTCAGCAGCCCAGTCGGCAGCTGGAGTGGCCAGGCCAGCGACAAAAACAACCCAGAAGCACACCCAGAGGAAAGGTAAAGAGAAGGTGAACTCAACCAACTCCTCAACTCCAGCCCCAGTCCCAGCTGATGCCGCGCAGCGCCCGTTGGAAGGTGGCTGGATGGTAGTCGGGGGAAAGGAAAAAGAGAGGAAAAAGAGACGGAAGGCCGCCAAAAAAGCGGCGAAAAGGGCCAAAGGGTATGAGCAATGGCTCGCTCAGTTGGCCGTCGTCGTCGACGCCTGTCGTCCTCACCCGGTTCTTGTGGTCGGGAACTTTAACGCCTGGTCAGAGGCATGGGGTTCCCAGCACACGAACCCGAGGGGCAGAGCTCTGGAGAATTGGGCTGAAAGACTCGGCCTAGTTCTCCTTAATCAGAGGGCCGTGCCCACGTTCGTGACGGCGAGGGGCAGTTCAATCGTGGACATTTCGTTCGCATGCCCTTCGCTGGCGCGCCGTGTTCAGGACTGGCGCGTCATGGTGGGAGAGGAGACTGGTTCGGATCACCGGTATATTCGGTTTGATGTCTCCGCTCCCACGGGTGACGCGCCGGCCGCACCGGCTCCATCTGAGCCACGTTGGGCGCTCAAGCGTTTAAATCGGGAGATCCTCCTGGAAGCCGCCATCGTACAGGCCTGGGCCCCAGCGCCGGACAGGCCTGTTGATGTGGATGCTGAGGCGCAATGGTTCCGGGAGGCTATGACCCGCGTCTGTGATGCGGCGATGCCTAGGGTTCAGCCCAATACTGCGAGGCGTCGGGTCTACTGGTGGTCGCCAGAGATTGCAAGCTTGCGGCAAGCCTGCGTGACTGCGCGCCGTCAGTGGTCCCGGTTCTGCAGGAGGCGTCGCCGTTCTGAAGATGCGGTCACCCGAGAGGCGGAGCTGTTGGTGGAATACAGGGGCGCCAAGAGAACCCTTCAGGCCGCGATAAAGCGGGCCAAGAGTGAGGCCCGCCGCGAGTTGCTGGAGACACTGGAGCGGGATCCATGGGGGCGCCCTTACCGCATGGTTAGGGGCAAGATGCGCCCATGGGCCCCGCCGTTGACCCGGTGTCTTCAGCCAGACCTGCTAGAGGGGGTCGTCGGCACCCTGTTTCCATCGCGGCTGGTGGAGCACATTCCACCACAGATGGATCCGCCTACGACGCCTGAAGCGCCTAACGTGGATAACGACGACGTGCCTGAGTGACCTCAGGCTCGGGCAGAACTAGCGCTGGCGGTGCAACGGCTAAAAGCTAAAAGCACCGCCCCAGGACCCGATGGCATTCCAGGCCGAGCGTGGGTCCTGGCTCTAGATGACGAGGCGCCGGCTCTCGAGCCCCGACTGAGAGGGTTGTTCAGCGCATGTCTCGAGCAGGGCCAGTTTCCGAAATTGTGGAAGACGGCGAAACTGGTCCTCATCCGAAAGGAGGGGCGCCCGGTGGATTCACCATCCGCCTACCGGCCCATAGTGTTGCTTGACGAGGCATGCAAGCTCTTTGAAAGAGTAATTGCATGGCGCCTCGTCAAGCATCTCTTCAGGGTGGGGCCGGATCTGGCAGACAACCAGTATGGTTTCCGTCAGGGGCGCTCCACCGTGGATGCGATCATGCGCGTGAAAGCTCTGGCGGAGGAAGCAGTTTCCCGGGGCGAGGTGGTATTGGCGGTGTCTCTGGACATCGCTAACGCATTTAACACTTTGCCCTGGAGTTGCATTAGGGAGGCACTAGTGTATCACCGAGTTCCTCCCTACCTCCGCCGCCTTTCTAGGGTGTACCTGGTTCCCCGGCATCTAGTACCCAAGACGGCGTGCGGTTTTAGTCGGTTCGAGTCCGACATGCCACCAGGAGGTGGTATCCGAGGGGATTTCCGCACGAAGGAAAAAAAAAAAAAAAAAAAAAAGGGTGAACATATTAAAAAAACTCAAATATTCAAAATCATAATAGATAGTTAATGTATGTTACTGTCTGAATCTTGTTCAATATTAGTAAATTAACCAGTGAATAATTTCAGTTACGTTAACTGTATAAGGATCGAATATTCACGCCGCCTTTGTATGTGTCAGACCCAAGAAGTTTGTTACATAACTTCAACAGTTCGTATTATTTTAAGATACTCTGACATGTAACACTCGGCTCGTATAATCTCTCGGTGGGAAAGTTGTTTGTAACTTAATCTTATTAGAACAGCTGCACTGCCGAGATGAAATTTGGTATAGTCATGCATACTATAACATACCGTCTTATTATCTGTTTGTCTATTTCTAAATTATACTTTTGCGATTAAACCGTCTCACCGTTTTTAATTAAATTTGGAAAGGCATAGAATATTCTATACCTCAATTACCGGCGGAGCCGAGGACAAATCAGTAGACAAAATAGATTTTACTCGTAATATAAAGGCGTAAAATGCAACTTCGAATATCAAAAAATGCAATTAAACTCATTTATTACAAAGATATTAAGTTAAGTTTTCAAACGTAATTTCTTTACCTTTTAAAGATTAAAAAACTTAGTATTAAAATTTAACCACTTTAATATTAAATGCTTTATTGTACACCACATTACTTACAAAGGTAACTTAAAGCTAGGAGGTACATTTGGCGGCTTATCACCCGAAGACAATCTCTTACAGGCAACTATTTACAGCCACTTTATATTTAAGGTTAAGTTTAAAGTATTTTATTAGTGCTAGTTTTGACAATATTATACATGAAAAAAGCAATATATGTTTATAATTTATACTTGACTATTTATCTTTCAAAACAAAATTTTTACAGACAGACGGTATGAAAAAACCGGATGGTTTCACTTATTTATAACTAAAACTACACAAATGTATATACGACGTATCAGACGTGTTCAGTCGGTGTTGTCATCGGAACTAAACCATTGATATGAAGTTAAAGTTATTTTGATTAGTTCGTTAGTTAGAGTGTTAGTTTTATTTATTTAATTTAAACTTTATTGTACACCACTACAGTAAACATTTAAACAGAGATACATATACGGACACCAACATCAGGCGGTCTTATCGCTCACAGCGATCACTTCCAGACAACTTTTGTACGGATATTATAAAAGGTCCTCTGGGTAGTCGGCGGTGTACTTCAACAGATCTATGTGAAAATACACATAAAGCTACTTATACATTTATACCTACCTATACATATATACCTACTTACACTAATATATACTACATATACTACATACATACTAACTCGTATATAAATACATACACAAATATTACCATAATTACCACATCTTAAAAACCATGACGTACCACACATTTACCACAGTGTTCCTGTACTGGATACTTTACATGGTCAAGTAATAAATAGTGACATTTTTCTTAAAGGTATTCAGAGATTTAGATTTTCTTATTGTCTTAGGTAGGTTATTCCATAATCTAACGGCTTGCACCGAGAGCGACTTATCAGTAAATTTTGTAGTATGCAGAGGCATCTTCAGTTTTAGATTCTCCGACGATCTCAGGAGCCTGCAATGTGAATTGTCAAGGAATTTAAAACGTTGTCTAAGATAGGACGGTGAATGTGGGAGGAACAGGGTACTGTATAGAATGGAGAGAATATGAACATTCCGGCGAAGGCGTATAGGTAACCATTTGAGCTTAACACGAAACTTAGAGATATGGTCATATTTACGTAAACCAAATATGAACCTTATGCAGACATTTTGGAGACGTTCAAGTTGGTTCAATTGTTCTTCGGTAAGATCTAGATAGCTAACATCACCATTGTCAAGGATAGGAAGGAGAAGGGATTGTGCTAGGGCGATTTTCGTCTTGGTAGGAAGAAAGTTACGAAGTCTACGCAGCGACCCCGCTGCAGCAAATAACTTTCGACTAACTTCACCAATCTGAGGAGCCCAGGACATGTACTTGTCCATATAGATTCCAAGGTTTTTAATTTTGTCACTATATGGAATATTGGTCCCATCGCAAGAAATAGCAGGTAGTTAAAGCCAATTTATTGAGGAGTTCGTTCTTGGACTACCTATTATCATTACCTGCGTCTTTGTTGGATTCAACTTCAACCCATATTCCCTACCCCAAGCACAAATTTGCACCAAATCTTTATTAACATTGGCGATAGCTTCGCTCAGTTTAGTCGTAGAAGCTTTGGTGTAGATTTAAAGGTCATCTGCATAAAGACGGTACGAAGAAAATAATCGACCTGTGATTTAGTTGATAAAAACTGTGAAAAGTAATGGAGATAGCACGCCGCCCAGAGGTACGCCTGCAGATGTATGACACCAAGAGGAATAATTATTTTCAATGCAAGATCGCTGTTGCCGACCATACAGGTAGCTATGAAACCAGTCAATTGCTGATGGAGATATGTTAAGAGAGCGCAATATTCCGAGCAAGATATCAAAGTCAACAGTATTGAAGACGTTGCTGAAATCGAGCAAGGCCAGTATCGTCAACTTTCCTTCCTCCATGTGAAATCTGATGTCCTCCGTAACATTAAGGAGTGCAGTGGTAGTTCTGTGGCCGGGTCGAAAACCCGATTGGAGAGGATTTAGGAGGCAATTCCGTGAGAGAAATGAGCTGAGCTGCGTGTAGATAAGATGTTCAAGTACTTTAGAGATAAAGGGGAGAATGGATATTGGACGGTAGTCTAAAAGGGAAGAAGAATTACATTTTTTAGGAAGGGGAATGATTTGAGTCATTTTCCACGCAGATGGAAAAACGCTTTTGGATACAGAATAGTTCAGGATATGGCAAATCACAGGTAGAATTTTATCGAGGTTAGGGAGTACCATATTACGGCTGATATTGTCAGTTCCTACAGCATTAGAAGTTATAGACATTACGCTCCTCTTGACATCACAAGCAGAAAATTAACGAAAAGTAAATGTCAGCTAGAAGTCGGTAGAGATGAAAGATAATTTAGCGTAGTAGTTTTAATAGTCCCCCCAAAATTGGAGGAAGCAGAAAAAAATGTATTTAAGGAATTGATATCAACATTTTTTGAAACAGAATTTGAGCGTGTTTTACCGACCCCTAATGACTTAAGAAATTTCCAGAATTTAATTGAGTCACCGTTTTCGATAGATTCATGAATATGTCGGCGTTGAGCATTCCTACACACCTTTTTGCAGTGATTCCTAATATGACCAAATCTATCCCAGTTCGAGGTAGTAGCGTTATGCTTGTTTTATACGAGTATATTTAAGAGCTTGCACAAGTGAATCTACTCTGCCTCTCTCTAATAGAAAGCATAAACAGAATATTAAAGAGTAGTGGTCATCATAATTATTGTAAATGCAGATAATGCAACAATTCAGTATAGCGACTCACACTACGGCTGCCTATTGACATGAATGCTTCTACATCGAAGCACGAATACTGGTGGTAATTATTAACAAAATAAAAGATAAATAAGTACCTATCCCATTTTTCCCTTATAGTAAAGTGTGTGTGTAAAGATAAACAATGAATGACGTCATTCAGAACAGGAAACTAACCTTTTATTTGAAAAGCATATTACGGTAAACAACGTCGGAGACGTTTTATCGAAGGGTAGCTTATAGTACTTATACATTTCATATTCTGAACACAACAGGGTCTTGAAAACCATTTCAAGACTTTCTATCGAATTTCAGTGTCAGTTTTAGTCTCAAGTTTGTACGAATATATTGTGAACATAATGTCTGATATGGCAAACTTAAGTAAAGCAGCGTCGGTTAGACGATAATATGAAAGCCTTCAATTGTATTATAGTAGAACTAGTCAGGTGGGCTTCCGTATTGCGTTAAATAAAATCATCCAAGCAAGTATCGAATCGTATTATATCGCAAAGTTAATGAAAACTTTAGTAATAATCACAGATCCATATTATTTATAATATTATACACGAAGGCCGGAATATTCCACAAGGATGCTTTGTAGGTTTCATTGAAAACTAGTATTTATCATACTAATCTTCTTTCAGTGGTAGTTTGGGCAGTTATAATATTTATTTATTCCATTTAAGTATATTAGTTTTCTAAGAGCTGTTAGTGTGTCAATACACGGTATGATAATCCATTATAATATAACTATTTTTAACCAAATATTTCTAGTCCAGCTTTGAGCTGAAGATACTATAAATTTTGTTTACAAATCAAAGGTTTATAAATCAATTTTTATCTGAATTTCACTGTCTGTATAGCATATACTTATATTCTTAGCATTAGACACTTTTGTTGGGACAATAAATGATGTAAATTATAATATTTTATTTATTTATTTATTTATTTAAATCTTTATGCACAAAAGTGGCAAAGGCGGACTTAATGCCAAAGGCATTTTCTGCCAGTCGACCTTAGGGTGATGCAGAGCTAGCCATGGTAGATGCACAGAAATAACTGTAATTGAAAAATAGAAAAGAAAAAATATAAATATACATACATACATTAAGTAATAGTGATACTGATTCTAATATAATAAATAAATGTTTATATACATATTTTTACAATTATACATATATAAATATACATAATATAAATTTTAGAAAGGGAGAGTATGAAATTAAGGTGGTTCTGACAGTGCGTTTAGAAAATGTTTCCGCAACATATATTTGAAAGCTTGCCGTGTTTTTGCCATTCTGATCTCAAGAGGGAGTGCGTTCCAAAGCAGGACAGACTGTATGAGGAAAGTGGAGTGTACAAAGTCAGAGCTGTGTGTGGGACAGTGAAGTAGTAGGTTGTTTGAAGACCTGAGGTTCTTAGCGTGGTTTGCACCTAAATATTGTAGTTGTGTAGTTAAGTAGGAAGGAGAATTTGGAGAGAACTGTATAGAGTATAGGGTAGTCAATGCACGTATCTGCCTACGTGTGCGAATAGGAAACCAATTCAAAATGGTGCGATACTGAGATACGTGATCATATTTGCGTAAATTGAAAACGAATCGAATGCAATTGTTGAGAAGACGGTCGAGCTTATTGAGCAGATCTGCATTCAGGTCAAAGTAACACATATCACCATAGTCAATTATTGGGAATATTAGGGTCTGAACAAGCATTACCTTAGTTTTTGATGGAAGGAAGTTCTTCAGTCTGTGGAGGACCCGCAACGAGCCTGTGACTTTTTGACACACGGATGCAACTTGTTTTTTCCAGCTGAGAGTCGTGTCAATGTACAATCCGAGGTCCTTCACACTTTCACAATATGTAATAACTATGCCATTGTACGTAATTGGTGGAAGTAAAGCAAGGTTGAGCTGGCTGATATTACGATTGCTACCAATGATTATAGCCTGACATTTGTTTGGATTAACTGCTACACCAAACATATCGGACCAGTGTTTAATAGCTGCCAGGTCACTATTTACAATAGAAATCGCGGACGATACATTGCACAACTCTGTTTGATAGATAACTGCAAGTCATCAGCGTATAGATGATAGGAACACTGAAGCTTTAGGGTAATAATGTTAATGAAAATGGAAAATAGGAGAGGTGAGAGAATACCGCCTTGAGGGACGCCAGCAGCAAGACCACACCAATCAGAGGAAGAATCCTCCACACTAACTGATTGCTGACGATAATATTTTGATGGCAATTAAGTGAATCCATTGTTATAAAGAGGAATAGACAAAGATTTTTAACTATTATGAAAGAATATGTTTGGACTCTGTAAGTTAGTCAGCCTATTGCCGTCCACTGCTGAACGAAGGCCTCCCCCAAAGAGCGCCAACCATCCCGGTCCTGGGCAGTCCGCATCCACCCGCCGCCAGCCACTTTCCTCAAGTCATCGGTCCATCGTGCCGCAGGGCGCCCTACAATTGCGATTGCCTATTCGTGGTCTCCACTCTAACAGCGTCGTCGTCGTCGGTCGGCTCCAGCGACCTTCAGTCCGCCTAGAGACATAACCGGCCCACTTCCACTTCAGAGTGCTTATATTCCGTGCGATATCGGTTACTCCAGTTCTCTTTCGAATTGTCTCATTGCGAATTCTATCGACAAGAGAAACACCCAACATCGCACGCTCCATCGCACGCTGAGCTACTTTAAACTTGTGGACCAGTCCAACGGTGAGTGTCCACGTCTCGGCTCCCTATGTCATTACGGGCAGGACGCACTGGTTGAAAACCTTGGCTTTCAGTGATTGCGAGATCGACGACTCGAAGATATGACGAAGCTTCCCATATGCCGCCCAGCCTAGACGAATCCTTCTATCAGCCTCCCGATCGAAGTTGTGCCGGCCGAGTTGGATGGTTTGGCCAAGATAGACGTATTCCTGCACAACCCCGATAATAACGCCGTTAACGACTACGGGGCTCGGAGATACGTGCATATTATGCATTATTTTGGTCTTGTCGATGTTCACCCGGAGTCCCACCCAAAATGATGACTAAAGATTTAGTTAAAAAAGATAAATTGCTAAGAAATAAATTGTCGGAATAAAGAATAAAAACTTACTAATTCAATTCAATAATTGTTTGAAACCAGACAGATTCATTTTACATAAAACTTCGTTAGCACATTTTCAGAACCTTTGAGAGTTTGGGATTTCCAATTGTGCCTAATCTAAATACATAGAAAAAAGATCTCACTACTTTGATCATGTTTGTCCTATTATTATTTATTGATTTTGATGTTGGAAAAGGCTCTAAGAGGCGTTTAATAATCTATAAAGGCCCAAAACTGCGTAAACAACTTTTCAGAATGTATTCATACCTAAAAAAATATTACTATTACACTTTTTTGATATTACAGATAAATAAAAAAAGTTAATTTTAATAATTCATAATTCGATTGGATCGTTATCGGTTAGTCCTAATTTCTTTTTAATTTGCATACTATACTCGATTGTTAAAAGTTTTTCAAACTAATTAAAATAAGATAATAATAATTACACATTTTTCAAATGATAGTCTGGTACCAATTAAATATTCAATTTAATGGAAATTGAACCAATGAACCCCATGAGTCATTGCTACTACTACACAGACAGACCTGTTCTACAATTAATTTTCATTTAATTCTAATAGTAATTTTTATTTAATATTCATTAAAAGTGTTTAAATTAGTGAATCATTTGGAGGTACGATGACACCAAATCGATTAGGAGGAAAACATAAATAACGAGGTCGTTTTCATTGTCATCGTTATCACATGAACATCAGTCTAGCTCCCTTATTTGTTGTAAATTCGTGAATCTATAATAGGGCAATGACATTGAAAATAGATGAGGAAAATATGTCAATACAACTCGATCCTCGACACTATTTCCTCTCTAATGTGGCAAGGGAGACGATAGCTGGTCCATGCATCATTTTCGTGAACAGGTGCTGCTTGGGGTGACGTACGCTTACCTGCAACTGTAGCCTCTTAATCCAGTCACGAATTATTTTTAACAGTAGATTTAGCACGTAATCATTCAAGGTGCACATGTAAGTAGATGTGCACCTTGTGTTTTCACAGATTTGAGTGTTTTCACTATATTTACCTTGACAATCCAGTACATACTGTGGCGTCTCTTTGTGTGGATCTATGATTTTTAACTGTAGCTTTAATTTAACATTTATAAATATTACTTAGTATCTCAATTGAATTAATAATTTTGATTTGATTTGAAAGATTCGGGTTCAAATATTGCAGAAGTGATAAATTAGATAGATTTTCTTTTTTACACTTTACGCGTTTAATCTTTCAATCCTCTCTAATTTTGTGTAAATATTATTAACAGTAAATATTTTTGGACATGGTATTAATTGCTTTGTGGGCTACGGTATTTCGGCCACAGCCAGTCCAAATTACAGGTATGCTCAAACTGATTTATAAATACTCTTTTATTTACATTATCTTGCTTTCTTTTTAGTTCTATAGCTTAGGAGTTTTCTTATCTAAGATAGCTCGACCGGAGTGATACACAGAAAACAATTTTTTCGTTTTCAAATCTCAAGCTCAACAACAACAACATAGGATTAGATCACAACACACCGCACAAAGGAGACATGGCAAGATATTTCTGTTTTTTAAGTGGCCTTTTATATTCGTATGATCCGTGGTTTGCCGAATATGCCATAAAAACTTTTCGTAACACTTTTTCCTGATTTTTTTGTGAAAAGTTCTAATTCTTATCAGAAAAAAATCAAAGAAAAATTTCTAAGTGCCCGTCTGATAGTAATTTATTGATTTGTTTCCAATTGCATCTTATATATTATTTAAATAAATGGTAGATTATGCTTGCGAATCTGCAAAATCTTAATTGTCAAGATAAATATCGAAATAAACAATATTTTTTTAAGATAATTAAGATAATCTTGAAGGTAAGATTTGTTTGGAAAGGTGACTAAAAACAGAATAAATAATAAATTTTACGCGAAAGACAGTTATGCAGGTTAATTCACTACTTAAACAAATTATTTTAAAACAAACGAAACTCTACCTATAATATTTTTTCCTTAGAATAATTGGGCGGGTTTAAGAATGATTTAGTCATTTTTACTTATATCCTTATTGTATAAAATAGATACTATTGTTGACTATTGTGAATGCATTGGTGACAATGATGGCTTTACATTGGTTAAATAGTGAATGACGACCTTCAGTCTTTCGCGGGTTACCGCAATGAGATGTCGTCCATCTAGCGACAGATAAAACATCGAGCGAAAGTTGATACCTACTAAGTGGGGTGTGTTCAAAAAATTTTTGTTGTTTTTATGTACAAATAATAATAGTGCTAAGTAAAATTAAGACTTCATTTTTTCGATTGTATGTGGTGTGTAGGAATTAATAAGGTTAGTTAATATTTGAAATTAATTTAATAATTTGATAAAGTTTGAGAATAATGAAGGGGAATTTTGAGAGGCAAACTTTTTGAATAAAGCAAGATTCAACTCCTAACAAAACTTAGGAGTTTAGCATGAGTTTTATTTGTAATTAAGATTATAGCCTTAAAACTTTGTCTAAAAAAGGACCATAAACAATATAATTTCATTCATTAGTCTAATATTATGACAGTTGTAGGGTGTGTTGTGTATACTGAAATAAGTGTACACAACAGAGCTAGTACTCAAAAATTGGTGTAAATAATTTAATGTATAAGGATTACATAGTTGAAACTAAAATTTGGCTTGATACTATAAGGGTAAAGAGCTTGAATATTGGAATTTCTTAATTATACCTTAACATTTTAGTGAGTGACTAAATCAAAGTTCAAAGTAAAAGAAATAAGTATAATTACAAGCTTAAACCGATTAGTATTTTATTTCGCGCAAGGAAGGGTGTATAGTGTTCCCATTAGATACTTGAGACCCCAAGCCAATCTCATTTGCAAATGGTACACCTTCTGATGGACGACATAAGCTCTGGCAAATAAAAGATTCCGACTATCGCCAATCTAATAGACTCACCGCCTATTACGTGGGTCCAAAATACTAGGGAAAAGTCGTCGTTAAATATGTCTGCTCCTTCGGGATAAAAGGCGTTATTTTATGTATGTATACAAAATGCGATTCTATTCATAAATCTTGTTAATATTATACTTTAAGTAGACGAATGTGGTCCTAACTCTGGCATGTGAGGTTATAAATTAGTTTATTAATAGCAGCACTGAGTGTAATTATTTATTTTTTAGTTTTAGTAAATCACTTAATAAGGCATATGTCGTTCGCGCACCTGTATACTCGTATATCAGCAACCTACCACACGTCAAAATTCATCTTACTTTTTTAAATAAACTGTTAATATTTTTTATTTCTGGGTGCGTTGATATATGTTAATATTAAAGTAACATCAAATTCCCTAGTGTTCAAGTAGCATTAAGCTCAACATGTTATATTATTTTAATGAACAGAGAGATGGCGCTGTATACTATTACATGGTGATTATAAGTCGATGTTAAGATGTGAAGCGGGTCATTACCTCTTTTGTTAATTATAGTATCCTGTAGAAATTTATCCTACCAAGTTCATAACGACCTCACACACAAGCTACTATCTGTTTTTTGTCTTTCTCACTCTCTCTTACACACAAGTCCACACAACATAATAACTCACAAGAAAAGGAAACTGGTTTATTACCTTTAATTAATTTTCATAAGATCATTAAATCTTCCTATGAGGGAAAGTTGTCCTGAAAATTTGAGAGTGAAAACCACAAAATAAGTTTCCAGCCCCATGCTGAAAGGAAATAAATTGGCATTAGTAGAATACGTAGGGAATGTAGAACTATTGGCATTAAATATTGAATACATCGTGTGTATCTAGCTAGAACATGCGACTCGTTTAACTTTGGCTTCTGGTATATATACTTTATGGAATATTGTGGGAACATACTCGTAATTCAAACTTGCTTGTACATCTTATTTTTACCTGCTATGAAATGATCACTGCAAATATGGTCGTCGGGTCTATAAAATGCAGCGCAAATAAAATAGATTTAATTCATATTGTAGTTAAGGGTTATGTTTAATATCGCTCACTTCATTTCTTTTTACAGCAGCCATTTTCCATTTAAATCTAATTTCCAGGTCGCTTTGAGACAAACATAAAATTTACACTGACTATTTCTGCTGTTATTTTTACAGTTTACAACAAAACAACAATAATAACCTATTGCTATAGCAACATTGATAAGTTTCACTAAGCCCCTATTGTTTTATTGTGGAATAAGGGCCAAACGGGCAGATGTCATCACTGCCCATGGACACCCACTTCCCCGGATGCGTAATAAGTGCGTTGGCGTCGGCCCACTCATGCCAATTTCGTTGCACATTTCTGAAACGGCATGCACTCTATGTTCGTTTCCTATACCCCCACCATACACTTCGCACGTATCCAATAGTATAGTTCATTAATATAAAAAAGAAATTAAAAAAGACACGTCTGTGGTTTGTTTCAGTATTTCATCCCAGAGTGAGTCTTAGGAAATGCTGGCACCTTTGACTTCTAAAAATGTTTGTTTATTAACATACAACATAAATATTACTAAGTTTTATATTACAAATCTCTGGAACTATTATGTAATTCATATATTCGACTCGTCTTGTTCTATATGCCTAGCTTCCTTAAATATAATACAAGCATTATTATTCTGTAAGTGACCTACATTGACAGGCTTCCTGGTCTAGTGGGTGCTAAAACAGAGGTTTGATTCTTACAGAAGAAGATCTTTGTGTGATGATCATTTGTTCTGTGTCTAGGTGTAATTTATCTATGATATGTAGGACTAGAGGATTTAGAAATACATTGGTATGTTTAAGAGTAGTCTGATTATCACAGTACAGACATTGCCTAGTTTGAGATCAGATAGTTTTGTGTGAGGATGTGTACGGATATTATTGTTTCTTATTATTAAGACAAAAAGAACAGAGGTAAAATTTAATACTTACTGCTAATAGAATTGTTTTCGTATACACCTAAGATGTGTAAAAAAATATTACCTTTCCTTTTAGGCCTTTCACGCAACATAAAGTTACCCTTGTAAACATTTTTATTTTGAAAGTATTCTCCTTGTGTGTGAAACCTAACCAAACACCCGAAGCAAATGGTAGTGTACTTACTGATTGTCTAAGAGCTTTACAAATATGCTTCACATTTTGTTTGCAAATATATCAGTCATATTATGGCATGTACTCGTGTTACATCAGACAGTGAACTGATGAAGTGTTTCCCAAAAATATTGACAATTGTCTTCCTTAGTTTATGCACAGCAGCGGACTGTTACCAACTATTAATATGATATCAACAGTCTGTAACAATCCGCTGCTGGATATATATTGACTCTTAGAAAGGAGATTTTGGATGTGTATCACTCCAAACGTGAAGAAATCACGGAATGTCTTTAAGACATTTATAATAGGGAGGGATGTAAATTATTGACTCACCTATTGTAAGGTACTTAACTAGCGCCGAATTACTAACCACTGATGAAACTTAGATAAATTTTCGTATTTAGGTTAAAACTTGTGTTACTGTAATTGTATGTTTTTTAGGAAAAAAAATTCAATAGACGCGGTTTAGTTGCCACTTCAATTGCCTTTTAGAGTGAGGTTTGGCGTGGAGAGGTCGACCGTGCTATACTAGGCCGAGTGCTCTTTTACGGCGACATCGTAGCTAGATGGACGTGGTAAAACTGCTGTCGCTATTTGACATGGAGCGTATGACGGCCGGTACCGAGAGATATATAGTCGAGGTCTTGGGCCAGCATTCGGGCAGGTATACCGTCCAACCCGGGAGTGGTGTTCTTTTAACGGATCAGCAGAACAGCCGCTCTTACCGATTCCTTGACGGGAGGAACATCATCCTCTCTGCCACATCATCTCTGACCGAGTAGACCATCGACGATTATATTTACCTCGACCTTTAACTCAACCTTTCGCATACGCTCACTAAATAATACGAATTAGTTCCAAACCCCAGTTTAATTTGTTCTTGGATCAAATTATACACTCGAGTTAAAATTGTTCATTAAATAATAGTTGTTTAAAGGACTGTAAAATGTAGTCAATTTTACTTTACTTAATGATAACTTTCTTTCGCAAAGCCAGATAAGAGTAAGAAGAGTAGGTAAATGAATATTTAGATATAGACATTGGCTGCAAAACCAATATATTATAACATTCAACACTTGTTTTTACCCAAATACGGCGAAGTTAAAAGGAAGGATAATAGTTTTGGCAGTCTGTATGTTTGTATATTCCACCGTACGGCCTGCCGATTCGAAATTATAGCCCGAGTGAGATAGGCTATATAAATTTCATTAAAAGTTTTTTCGTAGTTGGGTTGTAGTTTTTAAACATTTGCCAACACCAAAAAAAAATTTCTTTCTAAGGAGAGGGCTATGCCCAGCAGTGGGCTGTTAAATGTTATCGGTAATGAAACTTTTTTTATTATTATTATTACTTATTGTTATATAGCGGGCAAACGAGCAGATATAATTAGAAGACATAAATAGAAATTATTGAGAAGTGGGATGCCAGGAGCCTTTGATACATAAGGAGAAAATAAATTCATTCCGTTCACAATCCAGAAAATCGTTTGTGATTCTGTTGTTTGACGTGTTGGTAACTTACAAATTGATGTCTCGTAACAAAGTCGTTTATTTGTACAAGAAAAAAATATTTTGTTAATGTAAAGTCTATACAAGAAAATAAATTTAGATGCCAAAGTATTGGTTTTTCCAAACACTAGATTGTGTGAAATTTGACTCTGCATTATCTATATTAAGTTATTAATTAATTATAACATTATGCTCTAGTTATATGTAATGTTGTAACTTGTTCTTTACTGATGTAGTTTTTCGGTCCTTCGCTATGTTGTAACTCTTGCTCTGACACGACTGAGTCCAACCCGGCTCACTGACAGACATTAAGTTTAATAAGCATTTGTTTGTTTCAGAACTATGTAATGTATGGTAATGAAATAATTATAATTAGATGGTTTCTAACCACGAGAAAATTTTGAGTTTATCTAGACCCGAACGTAGCTGGGTACTCTGTGACGACGTTGTGTCGACGACGGCATATCGAGTCACTAAGAAGCTCATATCAGAGAATGAACAGAAACGTTAAATAAAATAATGTATCATGCAACAAATATTGCGCTTAAGTTATGTAAATTGAGTAAATAGCGAGGTGATGACTATTTACCAATTACTTTTACCTTTATCGTTCCGCCTTCTAAAGTGTCTTTTCTTCACTCACACAATGGGATTCATTTATTAACCGACTTCGAAAAAGGAGGAGGTTATCAATTCGACTGATTTTTTTATGTTTGTTACGTCATAATTTTCGACAGGGTGAACCGATTTTGATGATTATTTTATATTGGAAAGCTGGTGCTTTCCGTGTGGTCCTATTTTTGGTTCAGTTCTTGATACGGTTGTTTTTTTGTTAAAATACGTGATTATTTATGTTGCACTCATCTAACATATAATTCAATGGTATTCTATTCTAGATATTGTCTAGGAGTTGTATAAGAAAAATCTAGTAATTGTGTAATATAATAAATGAATATGTTGTCCAATAATTCAAAAGTAGAGATCACATTACAAATAAAATTCCAGATCGAAAATTTATAAATTAATACATAAAAATGTACTACTTTTTTAGGAAATTTGGTGTAAATAATCTTGTCAAGTTAATAACAATTAGGTTTTTAACTTTACAAGTGTAGAAACCTAATTTTAAACATTCATTTGCTTAATATTTGATTTTGTAGAGGTCATATACATGAGCCGTCACGGCCTGTGTAACCACACAGAAAATCACTACTGAGCAATTGTTTACTCGAATGTAGTCGGTCACTCGGTGAAATGTACTCGGGTACCCGGGTGTGTGAGGTTGTTGGAATACTAAAAGGCCGACCACGTATTTTGCCTTTCGAGTGGCCGTTTTTTATGAGCAACGGTAGTCATTTACCATAAAGGGCCTCGTCTTCTTGTTCGTATAAAATAATAGTAGTTATTCCAGTGTCCCAATTGCTTTAATCCTGAGAGAAAGCTTGAGATAAAGGACATGGCCATGGACACGCGCCATTTTGGATAAACGTTCCTTTCCCTGTAAAGCTAAAATATTCATGCTCCATTATTCTGACTGTTAAATGATTATTCATTATCGAAATCATAATAATATTCATATTTTGTTGATTACTCGTATGCTATGAAATATTTATATCTACAAAACTTTTTCCAAACGTTTATACGACGCAACAAAACGACAGGACAGGTTCGACATTCGCGGTTTTTTTTTGTCATAGCGGTATAGCAACAGGACGGTTAAGACATGTGTCATTCTTAGTTATTTCTTTCCAAAGACTGCTTGTACTCTGACTAACAATTCAGCTATGTACTTATATAAAATAAATTATGATAACATTCATATACATAAAACAAGATTTGTAGAAGCAAGTATTATTTCCATTTAACCTTTAACTGGTGACAAGCGGTCTCACAGGCCTATCGGGGTCAGTAAACAATCATTTCACCAACTTCGCCGTGCTTACTACAAACAATGTTATTACATTTAATTAAAAATTCTTCATAAAAAAATATGTTTAGAGTTCATTGATTATTTTTTTTTCATCAATATAAATATGAGTTGATGATTTATATATTATTAATCGTTGACAGACAAGAGGGAGGCCTGGGTTTACTAACAATGTTATTCTTCACAGTACAAAAAAATATTAACTCTCATGATTTCTGGAGTCTTGATAATTGGCTACATGGTCATCCATCCATTGATAATGGCAAGCGTATTTTACCACGCAGAGTAATCTGGCTACTACTGAGTTATGAGTCCGAAAAGGTTCATGACCAAGACATGTTTTTGTTAATTTCTAAGAAATCTGAAGTTACTGTGTACTACTGTGTATCTATTACTGTTAATTTTAGAGCATACTAAATTCAAAATAAAGAAAAATTCGTTAATGTTCATGAATGTTTAGATATCAGGCAGAGTGCCTAAGGTAAATTGGCCATCTCCTTTGATACGTGATTTCTTTAAACCCTAGCAATAAGTATTTTCAATTTATTCAAAGAAATGTTAATGTTAACAAGTTTTATATAGTCTTGTAAACCTTGAGGTTAATTTTTTTATTAAAATGTCATCATCCTTTTTAAGGGCTTTTTTTTCTCGGCCAATATGACCTAATGGAACGAGCAGAATCCAGGATCGGTGGTCACCATCCTCAATGCTGATAGGGACAATGCAGCATGGTGACTCACACTATGGCGGCCTAATGAGATGCTGTTTCACGCTCCGCTTAAAGGACCCGGGTTCCATAGTTCACATCTCGGCTCCCTTATAGTTTCATCATGTACGTCCGTCCGTCTTTAGCTTACCTTCTAAACGGTTATTGCTAGAAATATGAAATTTTGCATTTAAGTGCGAAACTGATATGTGTATAAAATTTACAACGTCGACAAAGTGTTAAAATAAAATGATGAAAAATATTCGCCTCTACCCCATATGGGTATCCTTAGATAGATCTTTTAAAAGCGTTGAGATTTTGCTAAGATGATTTTCGGATTTAGGTATCCCTTTGCAAGATATTAAACTTTAAAGATATTTTTTTGTTAGCGCTGGTAGAAAAAAAAAAAAAAATATGACGGTGAGTGACGGTGGTCCATGTCATGAACTTTGAAGGGAAAACTAATGACTTAAATAACGTTGATACTTCAGGAGTATAGTAGAGGCAAACGTGTGAAATGTGTTTACTTGGAAAACTTTCTATAAATATAGCGGAGTAATAAGTAATAGTATTAATAAAAGTAGAGTAATAAATACCACCCATCTTAAAAATCCACGTGCCATTATGAATGACTGCGTGACCCTATTCTGTGTGTGACCTGACACGCATTTAGCCTGGTTTTTAAATACTATTTTTCACTGTGTGAATATTGTAGGCGTAATAGTAAATAAAATTCATGTTATTTGTAATCTTCGTAAAAGCATACCAAGGCTTTTTACGCGTCATTTGAAAGGAAGCGGGAGCAAGAGTTCCTTCCTGTCACGCGAAAAATACGTTTCCAAAGGTATTGTTTAGCTGCTTTCCTGTACGTTTGACGTGCGCAACATTCATTTTAAGAATATATATATATACATATTAAGAATTTAAGTATGCCGCACCATTTCCATTTATGAAATTAATATTTACGCCGCGAAAAAAAGTAAGTCTCGCTGGCCACACTCACTTATTAAAACTGCTTTTTACAATGAGCACAATGTCCCATTCTACTTTCGAAAACCATGTATTGTAAAAAAATATCACACAAATCATTTTTACAATAAAAGGCAGCCTCTTGTTTCAACACTGTTAGATTTTTTCGCATATTTTTTATTATATCGCGGAGTTAGAAATATACATAAAAGACTATTATAAAAATACATACATATACTACAATGATATAAAACTACATAATATTTTCAGCATTAATGTATTGAAATGTCTTTTCTGTTGTCTTTTAATTGAATTAGTTTGTAAAAAGTGTTATCTCGTGCATCATTCGTACTCCAAATATATTCAAGCATACGTAATCCGGTTATTTGGTAAGTCAGCTTTTAAATGCATTTGCATTCTGCATTCCATCTATTTTGTGTTGGTTGGTTACTGTATAGTCGATTCTAATTAACAGATCTTTAACTCGTGCACTGGGGTAAATTATAATGACTTTTCTGTCAATAATGTTCTCTCAGATCATGTTATGTAAATCTATCCCCTTCATAGTTATTGCATTTACAAGAGGGCAATTAATTCTAGTCCGTATTAATATATGATAGTAAAATAATAATATTGCGTAGTAACGGCTATCGTTAGACCGATCTTAAAATATTCAGAGAGTATAACAGCTAGTTTTGGCCTCACTGATTCTGATAACTATGAAATGTTTTACAATTTTTTTTAGAAGCTTGTTACTAAACAAGCTAGCTAAAGTGTTCGTTTAAAAAAATCTCTAAATTATACAGGATTTGTTTAGTGTATACACTTAAGTTCCATCTTTTAATTCAAAAAGGTTATGGTTAACAAACTTACAAAATTATAGAGTTTATATGTAATCGAAACAATTTTAGGAATGTCATAGAACAGAATGCAATGATTTTGAATAAACATTATTATCGCAACTAGCTTTTAGCTAGTATAAAAATAATAATCAATAGGTTTATCGAAAACATAAATCAATATATCAGTATCAAAAAAAGATAGGTAGATAGTTTAATCTTTATTGTATGCTTATCTCATACTTCGTATACATTGGTAATAACAGTAAATTAGTTTGTAGTACAAGCAACAAAAATATAGCCACAGGTCATCTTTTGGATAAACAAGGACATTATGGATAGTATCTGTGTTCGGCCACGTGTACGTAGGTACCTAGGCTTTTCCAAAAATTGATAGCCACAGAATAAATACAATCTCTTCTTTCATAAAACTATTTTGGATTGAAGGCTACTTTTAACACAAACCTCCTTTGTAAAATTCACTGGCCAACTATGTGTAGTTTTTGTAAATATGTTTAAAGATTATCTGTCACTCTTTTATTGGACGTCTCGTGGGAAGCTTTTCGTGCTATTTTATTATTATAAACGAGGATTAAATTTTAAGAAATCGCAAGGAAATTTTAAAGCTGTTTTGGGGAGTCTGGTCCTGCGTTAGCAATATTTACTTATTGGTTTCATGAATTTAAACGTGGTCGAAAGAACTTAAACTTTGACCCTGATGGAAACGACATCAGGGTAGAGTGGCTATTGCGAGAAAATAGACATATTACATATCGAGAGACACTAACAGACGGTTTCCACCATCCTGCATGAACACTACCCACCTCATATTAAGCCTGCTTTACGATGGATACCTCATTCTCTCACCGATGAGCAAAAATGCCATCGTGTTGATTGGTGCAAATTTATATTGCAAAAGTTCGAAGGAGGCACTTCACGAAACGTATCCTATATTCTTACAACTGACAAATCATGAATATATAGCTACGATCATCTCACGAAGCAGAAATCCACGCAATGAATGTTTGAAGAGGACGATTTTCCCACAAAATTTGGGGCGGTTTTTTTTCGACGCTATGGACCAGTAACAGTAATTTCGCTAGAAGACCGTAGAACAGTTACTAGTGAATGGTATAGCGAAGGTTTTTCTGCCATAAGCTTTCGGGTGTAGGATAGCGAGTACCTAAGGAGCGGCATCTATGGCATTCTTTTTCACCAACATAACACGCCTGCTCTTCCACTTCGGGGGTACAATGTTCCACCATCCTCCATACAGTCCAGATTTAGCTCCATGCGATTTTTTTTATTTACCACGTTAAAAAAAATGCTTCGTGAGCGAAATTTTGCACTTTTACTTTTAAATGTTTTGAAAGCTGGTTCACCCGAATGCATAAATGCATTGGGATTGGAGTGGGATATTTGCACAAATCTGAAATTTGGGAGGTGTAACATATTATGTTTAGTCTCATTATTAAAACTGAAGCGCTTTACGAAACAAGGCGATATAATTGTGAAAACTCATTAAATAAATGTTAAAATAAGATTGTTTGCACACTTCGAAGAATTTTTAGTTAAGGCAGTGCACGTTTTTTTGGGGATTTTGTGACAGCCACATCTAGAAATGGTCATGGAAAATTTCAAGAAAAGAGTAGTGGTCCCTCATCAGGGCCGTTAATCATTTGACGTATATTTTGTTTCATACTGAGTCAGAACATGTCTTCATTACAATCCCAAAAAAATTATCACAATTCACTAAAACTACGATTTTTTATTGAAAATGATAAAGTACTCACTTACTGGGACAGCCTTTATTTTAATGTAATGTGTCCTTGTCGATAACGTCCTACATGAATTTGCTCCTTATCAAAACCTACCTATAGAAGTTTCCACTTAAAAAAGTGATATTTTTATTTCTTTTTTTTTAACTTGAAATAGTGGTTTGATGGTAATTCTTTCGTTACTATCGACTGAGTGAGTAAAGTTATCGGTATGTAATTTTAATTATAGTATATAGTGTGTTTTTTTGCAAGATGAAGAAGAAGTTAGTAGCTGGACTGAGCGGTATAATATTCGTTAAACGACTACAACCTACGGAAGATTCATTTTCTTATTACCCTGACCTTCTCTGATATAACGTTAGTGTCGATAAAAAAGAGGTGGAATTAATATAAGCTGAAAAAGTATTAGAACAAGTTAATGTTGTAGGTTTTAATAGGTATGTCGTTTTCGCCTAAACGGGTGTCATTTATTTTATCATGTCTAGACCCAATGGACATTAATTACAATATCTATATAATATTTGGATGCCAAGAGACTACATTTTATTTTCGCCTCCACTAAATCCCCTTACCCACTAAAATGGAGATTAATATAAAGTAGATTGTACACAGAAATTTGTAGAACATAGTGTACAAAATTGTAGTAGTGTATTATTTAAATATTTACTTTGTAGTCGTAATAGATAAATATGTCTGCAAATAAATTCCTATAATATCATAGTATATGACTTCTCCAAAAAAAAATCATTGCCGGAAATAAACCGTCCTTATCTTATATAAGGGAAGTTTATTTCAGGCAAAAAAGTTAAATTACCTAACCTGACCGAGTCAAAACTTTTGACAATATTGTAAACAGTATTCGTCATCAAGTGGTTGAAATTCGACCACAATGCCTAAAATTGTGTTTTATTTAGCTCTCTGCTCTCCTCTTCCATATTAACTTTAACTGCGTCAAAGTTTATACTCCTCCGTATCCGTATTTTATACGTATTGTAGGTTAATTATTTATTAAACTTAAATATTCGTTACGTACAGAAAGTGATTTTTTGTAGTTTTTTTTCCCTGTATTATATATTATTTCCGAATCAACCAACCATAGCTGTGAATAAAAAGTAAACATTGAACTCATATAACATCGACAAATATTATCACAAGCAAAATCCACTGTATAAAAAAGCACTGTCATTGAATTGACATGTAATAGATGTTCGATTCAACATCATATGTATGTACTTACCAATTTAGTTATGATTTTTGTGTTGCTTGTAAAGTTTGAATTCATAGCCTGAAAAGTGAATAGCTGTTTTTGAAAAAAACTATAATTTTAAAAAGTAATGCGTGAAGCTAATAGGTAGTTTTCATCTTACATCTTTTAATGTTTGATACCAACCAAAAATAGTTGGATTTCGCCCGCTGATTGACTATTAGTTAAAAACGAATTCACTTTACATGCTAGTTATTTTAGTTTAACAAACGCGGAGTACTATAACGTATTCATTTCAATAAAACAATACAAAATAACTAAAGTGAAATATTCGTCACACAGAGAATTACACTTCACAGATGTGTCACGTACGTCAATCTTCCCTTTCTTTACCGATATTATCTGAAAAAGTACCAAAAATAGAATGGACGAGACTATTTTTGTAAGTTGAGTTACTACTCATACTATTGTCTGAAAATTAGTGTATTCTTGGTTTTTTTTTTATCCGAATGTGGCGAAGTCAATAGGAAGGGTAATCAATTTGGCGGTCTATGTAAGTAAGTATGTGTGTTATGTGTGGTTATAATGAATGCAGTGTCAATAGATTCTTAATAATGGCCCGGGGGACAGAGGCTATATAAATTTTATTAAAAGTTAGACCTAGTCGGGTCATACTTTTTAAATCTATTTTCTTGTTAAATTGTGAAGATAAATTCTGCTTTAATATACCAAGTGCAGTAATTACCTGCTTATTTTGAATCAACATTTTTTACGTAAGATTATTTTCAATTTAATTTGATATATTAATTTAAAAATGTCAAATTTATTTTTAATTACTTTTTGGATTGCATACTACAATAAATACATTATATACTGTACTTGAGCTATGCAATACGTAGAAATTCAACATTTCAATTATGCCTAGAATCAAATAACAGACGTTAGATAAACTACAAAATACAGCTGTCTCAATCTTTCAGGGTAGTATTCTGGGATGTCTATTTTATTATTGACATAAATGACCTCAGGTTGAGGTGACTGATCACTCATCTAGCCTTAATTAATGGAAATTTAATTATCTCTTCATGAAGATTAGATTAACTGAAAAAATAACAATTCTATTGAAACCAAAAAGTTAACGTTATTTTACTAACATCATAAAGTAAATTTTTTGTATCTATAAAGATATGCTAAACCTACTGCTTACACTCCCTTATCCATCTATGTATGAAACATCCTTTATCAATGATTGCCACCCATTTCTTCCTTACCTACCTTTTTATTTTTTATTGTATAGGGAGCAAACGAGCATACGTATCGTCTGATGGTAAGCGATAACCGCCGCCCATGACACCGCAAAACCAGAGGCGTTACAAGTGCGTTGTCGGCCTTTTAGGAAGGAGTACGCTCTTTTCTTGAAGGTTTGAAGATCGTATTGGTCCGGGAACACGGCAGGCGACAGTTTATTCTATAGCTTTGTTGTTTGCAGAAAGTTTCGGGAAAAGCGCACAGTAATGGACTGCCAACCATCTAGATTATTGGTATGAAATTTCTGTCGCTTAGGAGAATGGCCACTAATCCCTAAAGTGCCTGTCTGAGTGTTTATAAACCTAAACTTGAAGTTACCTAAATGTATATATGCCTCTATATAACTGACCGAGAATATAAACATGAGTATGTAATGTAATTTAAATATAATAAGCAGCATTAATTGCTTCTTATATTCAAATGTCACATATTTTTTGTGGAAGTAAGTAATATTTTTTTGAAATATGACGAATGGAATAATCGTATTATCTCAGAGCTCGTCGTATAAAAACGGCATCAGAGTATAGCAATTAAATTATACTTCATTCCTGTGAGCATGTTTTTATACAAAACCATCAAGGGCCTTTAACAGTTCACAACTAGATATATTACTATACCAGGCTGTTTAGACGGGTAGACATGGGGTTTATTATAAGTTTTCCTTTTCCTTTTCAATGATATTAGTTTAATATTCTTAATCCGTTACCACACGGAGACCCATATATACAAATAACTTTAATTTAGCCTTATTCTAAAATGTCTAAGGAAGTAATGGTACCTATGGGTTTTTTTTTATTATGGAATTGGAGGCAAACGAGCAGACGTATCACCGTAAGTAAGCAATTACGGCTGCCGATGGACCCTCGCAACACCAGAGACGTCACAAGTTCGTTGCCGGATTTTGGGTGTATTGTTGATGATTCTTCTTTAAAAAAATCATAATCTTAGAACATTACATTATTATTACGATTTGTAACCTGTCTGATTTGTTGACGATATTTTTAACCATAGTTGATGTCTTTTCAATATAAACATGGAATTTAAATTATTGAACGCTCTTGATTGACGTATATCAAATGAATCACTTGGCCCAATTGTTTTGATTCTATCTTAACTGTACTTTAAAGTAGACGATAATGCCTGAGTATGTTTTGTCATTTTTCTCAGGGCTGAACTAACGAACTGAACTACAGTTAGGATAGGCCAAACTCATCTTCTCAAATGAAGTTTAACAATCAAAAGTGTGCATGTAACCTAAATGCAGAATTAATGGTTCCTTTTCGTTGTTTTCCATTTCATTTCATTTTAAGCTAACAATATTGTTTTATAAATGATAGAATATACGATACTTATAATATTACTGTATCATACATATTTAGCTATTTATTTTAAAATAATAAAAACTTCGAAGTTCTGCGTAGGTCATTTCATTTTACAATTTTAATAGTAAAACAATACTCAGCAAGAATTGTTGATCAGACACAGGTGCTTTTCGAAGCATCCTTTCCCAGTGATCAGTAAATGGAGGGACATAACACCCGTTCCTACACAAACACATAGTAAGCGCGCTATTCACGGCTTCGTAGTCATTTTACACTGTTTAAATATTGATAAAATAATTTTTTAACATAACATTGATATTTGTAATGGTTGTTTAATGTATGTACATACATTAATAAAAAGTAAAGTATTATTTTAAATCAAAAAAGTACATGTATTTTTGTAAAATTAATTCAAACCCTTGTATAATACGATAATAAGACTTGCTTATAGATTTACTAGCTGACCCGGAAAACGTTATTTTGCTAAAAAATTATATTTAGGGATCCCTATTATTTATAAGTATGAAAAATAGATGTTGGTCGATTCCCAGAGATTCCGGATATGCACACAATGTCCAGCCGTTACGGAGGAGTTTGGTAACAAACACCGCGACACGAAAATATTATAATATGTTAGTTATTGATCTGAAGGACCTGAGTTACTTATTTACCGATTTTTTTTTGTTACAGAATCTCCAAGAACTCTATAAACTCTATAAAAACGTATGACGAAACATGGACTACTTCGGCAACAGTACCATATTATATGAAAACGACAATCCAATACACCCAATCAAGCTTCTACTATATAAAAAAATCACTTCAGGGGAAAACATAGTAAACAGCTCCCTTTGGGCAATAGAGAAATGCGTGGACACATTGTTTATTAACGATACAATAGAAAATAATATTACTCAGTGGGTATTTTTTTACAATGGTACAAATATTACATGTTTACCACACGCCCCTGTTTTGACTAAGAGTACAATAATTAGGGTCACTGTATTGTTTGGAATGGCTGTCTTATCATTAATTGGTAATTTGGCAACAATTATAAGTATACATCGAGGGAAGAAAGGTCGTGGGAGAGCAAGACTTTCATGGACAGCCGTTTACAGTTTAATATTTCAATTGAGTATAGCAGACTTATTAGTGACAGCATTCTGTTTAGCTGGAGAAGCAGCGTGGTCGCTTACAGTGGAATGGTACGGCGGAAATATTGGTTGTAAATTATTCAAGTTTTTCCAGATGTTTTCGTTGTATTTAAGTACTTTTGTGTTAGTGCTGATTGGAGTTGATAGATGGCTGGCAGTAAAATATCCTATGAGAAGTATGGATACAGCGACAAGAAGTAGAACACTCGTGATCATAGTGTGGGTGTTAAGTATCGTACTGAGTATACCGCAGGTTGGTAACTTTCTCATCAACTTCAACCTTTTCTTAGCAATTAATATGGAGTTTACGAAGTCATTAAATAACTCAGTAAAGTGTTATAAGTAAAAGCTTTACTTTGTGGATTGACATTTGGCAATTAAAACTTATATCAGACTTGTTTATTGCGGGTAAATAATTTAAAAGTTCATTAGATGTATTGCTTGCTTTACTTAACACATCTGTGCAACAAGAAAGTTTATATATATTATATACATATATGTATATAATTAGCCCACTGGTAACACCAATAAAATAACTGCATCGTTTTTTTATGGAATTGGGGGCAAACGAGCATACATATCGCCTGATGGTAAGCCATTATCGTTGCCCATAAACACCCGCAATTTGGTTTCACCCTCCAAATGACCACGAAACTGTATTTCACTGGATATGTCGACACCAAGTATTCCAATGTTTGCTGAGGCAGATAAGGGCGTGTCTTTAAACCGGGGGCATAAACATTGGTCATGGTCATGGTTGGCAAAAAACTGCCGTGTGTCGTAACACACGGCAGTTTTTTAGCGGTGAATACGCAAATTTGTGTCTCTGTGGAGTTGAATTGGACTAAATTACTTCTACCCTAATCTGAGACCATTTCCAAAGAGGTCTCAATTCCAGACACAAGTTTGTGTTTCTATGTTCGTACATACGTATGTTAAAATATTATAATAATTATAGTATATTTTGTAAATAACTATAGAATATATCTATATTAAAGTTAAATTTGAAAGTGAATGTCGGTCTTTGGACTATATATACTACGCGAAAACGAAAACCATTAATTATATATCTTTCGATAAATTTTGATATGACACCAATGTTGGTTTAATTTTATCAACATAATTAATTTAACTTTTCTAAGATAAACAGGTCTGAACTGAAGATGACTGCACGGTTGGCCGAGTGGTTTCAGCGGTCGCCATGCCGCTTGCTACTGCGCCAAGTGTCTTGGGTTCAAATCCCACGCGGTACAACACTTTGTGTGATCCACGAATTGTTGTCCCGAGTCTGGATGTTCTTTGTGTCCGTTTCATGTATGTTTGTAAAGTCCCCCACGACACAGGATGTTTATTCCTAATGTGGGAGTTGTCTTTTTTAACAATTTTTAACAACTTATAATACAACTTATAAAGGGCGTGTATATTTTCGACCTTGAATTCCAACCCTTAGGCCACAAGTATGTACCATTCCAAGATAAAGTTAAGTAACCACCCATTCCACTTGTAGTACATGTTTAATAGTATGTTTTTTCTGCAGGTCATAATATTCAACGTGGTCAGAGGTCCTTTCTTAGAAGAATTTTACCAGTGCGTGACTCATGGGTTCTACACAGAGCCTTGGCAGGAACCGACATATACCATTTTAACTTTTCTTTTAATGTTTATTCTTCCGTTAGTCATCCTTGTGTCAACGTATGTTTCCACAGTGAGGACAATTGCTCGTAAGTATATTTCTTTAGCTATATGGTTACTTATAACATATAATTAAAAAACTTTCTATCTCAAATAAAGGTCATATATTATATGTATTAATTACAGTCTATATTATGTGGGTTAACATATAAGGCAAACTTTATTTAAATAAAAATATTGATAGATAGGTCTGACCGTCTGATAATCTGACTGCCTCGGTAGCGCAAGTGGTAGCGTATGGGGTTTCGGTTTCGATTCCCGGATCCGACCAAATGTTTGTATGATCTGCAAATATTTATCTCGGAGTTTGGGTGTTTTCTATGTATAATATGTATGTATTTTCAAAAAGATGTACATTTGTATTTATATCAGTTATCTAGTAAGCATAACACAAGCTCTGCTTTGCTTGGTACTAGTTGACGTTGTGTGTTTGATATCCTTATTCACGGGTGGCCAACCGACAAAGCTTACTCAGCTAAAATATAATACTGTGTGTCTACAATATCCTTGAGTGAGATTTACCCGTTGTTTAAACAATCTGATCTATTTAAACTAACTTAAACTACTATGTATAACCATTACATATAATCAAACATTGCTTAGTTTGTAGTCGACTTGTTTTGCAAAATAAATTATCTTAATAACTCCCAAAAAAAAATACAATACCTTATTTTAAGGTATGTGACGGTTATTTCAAAACTGAAAGTTTTCAATTGCTTGAAAATCAAAAGGGTACTAACTTGATATCAAAAGTAAATTCGTACCTGCTGAGTTATGATTTTTTTGGTCTTATGTTGTTTACTTATTCGTATGGCCTTTGAAAACTTTCAAATAGAGCCTTCGTTGCTTTTCTATTATTATTATTTTTTTATTATTTGGGAGTTTACAGCTAAATTTACAATATGAATATAACATGTAGAAAGAACACAGTGCTGTCAAATAAAATAAACTGTAAAATATAACAGAATGTAGATTGCTAAAACAATATTTCTGGTTCATGAGACATAAATAGACTTTTAATATTTTTTGGGCTATCGAAGAGTAAATCAATGCATTCCAAATGGTTTAGCTCATTAAGTAACCTGGGAACTCGCGATAGGAAGCTATTATACCGATAATTACTGTGGCAAAGTGGTACATGGAGTAGGTTTTTGGATTTAATTTAAAAAATGAAATAGGACAATCTAGCTTGCTCTGAGCTGTATTTAAAAGAAAGCAAATATCAGATACTTTTCTACGAGAGAAAAGAGGTAAAACGTGAAGTTGAATACATTGTTGAAGGACAAGTTAAGATTTCCATGTCACAACATACTTAACTTTTGACTTGTTCAGGTACTACCAAAAACCAATTCTATTAAATACTGACAGTCATTTTACTCGGTGTACTCGTTACTGAATTATATAACTCAAATGACACCGATCATTTGTGCTCGTGGATTGTTTAATAGCAATTTCATTGGTTTTTGTAGATAAAGTATCTTACTTGATTTATGAGAAACGTCCAGCGGTCTAAATTTGACCATATTTTTTTGATTTACATTTTTTATCTATATTATATACCTTTGTGCATTTTTTGTCCACATAAACTTTAACTACGTGAAATTTCACACTCTTCCGATTTTTTTGTTTTGTTCTAGAAAGCCAAAAACTATTCCAGCCAGAAGTTAAATGTCAAGAGAAATCTCATAGCAACATCGATTTTAAACACAGCGAGAGCAGAAATGAAAAATTACATCGAGCTAAAATTAAGTCTTTAAGAATGTCTGTAGTGATTGTCGCTGCATTCATAATTTGGTGGACTCCATACTATGTGATGATGATGATTTTTATGTTCTGGAATCCAGATAAAGAAGTAAGTATTATTTACAGTTACCTACTCCTACCTAAAAAAAGTGCATTTTTGATATTTTGGAATGGTTAGAGAATAATTTTGTACGAATTGCTTTCATTGTCAGTATAAAAGTACTATTATTTATGTGGTGGAATACAATATTCATTTATTGTGCTATCGTACACAAACATGACAATTTATATTACATACACACATGAACATTCGCGCAAGCGCCCTGCGCCGCCTGTCCTCTCTCCATCCGTCTTACGAATTTTCGATCAGGTCACGTGACCTGACGCGAGTTTATACGTCCTCTCTCCATCCGTCTTACGAATTTTCGATCAGGTCACGTGACCTGACGTGAGTTTATACATTTTTACCCATTCCAAAAAAGTACACAGCGCCGCTAAAGAAGTTTTCACTTCAAAAATGATCACGTTTTGGAGTTAAATTTGAATGAATTTTTGTATGATTATTTCATTACGACATATTTTTTTTTGTTTACATTGCTTACATTTTTTTTGGGTATATTAATCTAAATATGCAACGACCTGATGATAACATTAATGAAACAAAATACACTTCTCAGTGCTGATATAACTATGGCTTCAATGAGTGGTCATTTAAGAGTAAAGCAATGAAGAAGATTTGAAATAAAGTCTTTATTTATTCTTTATAACTACAATGTAATATTTTATGGCGAAAACAAACTAATAAATTTGCCATCATGTATCTTAACAAATTAAATGCACAACGATTAATAGCTAAGAAAGACACATCTACAGGAATCGAACGTACATGGGCTAATGTTATTTCTGTAAGATCGTATAAAGAGACTGTTTTAAAGACTAAAATGCTTATTTTTTTAACATACATTTCGATTTTAGCGAAGTTATTCTCATGGCTACGTAGAAACTAGTTTAACTTCTATATTTTAGAAACAAGCTCAATATTGTAATTTACTGTTACTTATATTTAAAAAAAATATAATTACTAGCTGACCCGACAAACGTTGCTTTGCCATAAAAAGTAATATATGTTGTAGAGGTGGGTCAATAAAAATCGCGATGGAAAAATAGGGGTTGATCGTAGAGGGTTGAAAATTCAGGGTTGTATGTATTTTCTAATGCTGTATCATAAAAAAAAAATAAAAAAAAAATAGGGGGTACCCTTAGCATTTAGGGGGATGAAAAATAGACGTTGGCCGATTCTCAGACCTACCTTAAATGCTCACAAAATTTCATGAAAATCGGTCTAGCAGTTTTGGAGGAGTATGGTAACTAACATTGTGACACGAGAATTTTATATATAAGATTTAGGTTTTGTTTTTGTAGTTCATGAATATTTTCTTTGATAAATCCTGATATTAAAATGAGTTTGAGGTGTCTAAGTAACTAAATGTAATATCATTCTTACTCTATGTATGTACATACATAGAGTAAAACAAGTATTCAATATAGTAGGACAAGAAGAACATATGTATGTGTGTACATACATAGAGTAAGTAAGTAAACTCACAATAAACAGTTATTGTGAGTTTTATGCAGTAGTACTTAAATACATCAAACAATCATTTCAGTTATTTAAAGTTAGAAAATCACAGAGATGGAATGCTCTAACCACCTTGGCTACTACCAATTGGTATCTATTTTCAGATTACAAAAATTAACTCCGTTTTTTTTTAACAGTTGGCTGAGGAACTACGGAATGGGATCTTCTTCTTTGGAATGTCAAACAGTCTAGTCAATCCTGTGATATACGGAGCATTTCATTTGTGGCCTAAGAAAAAAGTTTATAGACGTAACAACAGGTACAAACATTTCTTTCATTTTTATTTTAGTCTTAAATAAACATATTATCTAATAGAACATTAATGATTAGCTACTTGCGTAAAGTTCTAGTCGCAATTATATTAATAAAAACAGTAAATTAAATAATATTACACAAGCTATCTATTTCGGGGATTTTCAATTTATCGTGGGAGAGCCACGCTTGAATGTCATGAATGGGCAAGCTCAACTGGAGTGATACCACGGCCTCGCAAAAAACCGGTGTGAAATAGCGCTTGCGCTGTGTTTCAGCGATTGAGTGAGTACACCGGAAGTCCATACCTGGCCGTCCATAAAAGCCGGCAACGTAATTGTGACGGCGGTAATCGCTTACCATCAGGTGATACGTCTGCTCATATGCCCCCAATTCCATAAAAAACCTCTAAGATTTGAAAGTTTGTTGTAGACCTGAACAAAAATAAGTTCTTACAGAGTTGGATAGGTATATTTTAGTAAATAATAATAAATGATGCCCTAAATAAACATTTATAATAAGCGTTCATGATTTTTCTCCTACTTACTGAAAAGAAAACAGGAATTTCTTCAAAGACAAAATTATTTTTAATTATAATCTAATATTTCACAGCAGAAGAGTTTCTTTAATAAACGTGCAATTTCTGTATTTTAACGTTAAAAGCCCTGACTAATGAAGATATGTTTGTAAGACGTGTGTAATTCAAAAGTACGTGTTCACTAAGTGCATTAGTGACTAATTAATAACGGCGCAAGGTAGCAATTTAATAATGGCATAAAGGCAACTTTTGTAAGCCGCTTATAAGTTAATCCCTTTCATATTATTCGATGTTTCCTTATTTACCCATTCAATCCTTTTCTATTTTATTATATGCTCCCATCATCCCATGGTACTTTTTTCCTCTAATTTATATTACCATCGATTCAAGATATTTTAAAAGAAACAGCCAAACTTATAACCTTAAAAGCGCGATCTTATTTAATGTTTGGACTATAATATTTTTCAAGTAAAGTAGAATTGAGTAAGTGTGATCATTTAATATATTTATTATTAATTTAGATACCGAAGTTCTCAAAAGTGCCCGTTAAATTGCATCCAAATGAATTAGAAACCTTATTTTCAATGCAATAAATATTTACTTGAATAAATGAATCCATAGTTTCTTCCCACGCGTAAGTTAATGTGACCGTTTTATATAACACAATTTGTATAATGAAACAAACACGTTAATTAAGTATATTTAACGACTAATGAACTCCATCTGAAACTTTTACATCAAAATTAACTCGTTCAGTTAGCAGCTGTGTTTCGCCGCCAAAAACTTTGTTTTTCCAAGTCATACTTCTCCAGGCAAGTGGAAAACTTCACTCATTCTTTTAATAAAGTTTTATTTGTAAGCTTCCAGTACTATTTCTACTGTATTAATTTCAACTAAGATATTATTAGTTGCATTACACTTTAATGAACTCTTAGAACATGATGCAATTTGTTTCGTTTGTATTATTTGTGAAAAATTAGTACTTTACAGCTATTGCACTCGTTTGCTGCATTTTGTATAATACTTTTATATGTGTGGTACCAAATAAGAAGTCAGGCATCGGCTCTTCGTTACTGTACTTAGCAGTTAAAACTTGGAACTCTAATCTGCACACATGTGTCCCTCCTACTATGATCCCGGTTCTTTTAAACGGGGCATGACAAAGAATCTTACTAGGTCGCCATGGTGTGAGCAAGTGTGGTACCCTCCTTCCCCTCCACAGGGTGGTACAGGAAATAAAAAAATCTGTGTCCTCGTCAGTGCAGAGCGTTTCTTTTTGTTTTGAAGTCATTTGATAATGCTTTTATATCTTACATTATTGTATTATATTGTCATATAATATTATAGTACATTTATAAACATAAATAAAGTATCGGAAAGTTCACAAAACGTATGTTAGATTTTTAAAATAATGTCTATACATTAAAGCTGCACGGTTGGCCTAGTGGTTTAAGCGGTCACTACGCCGTTTGCTACTGCGCCAAGTGCCGTGGGTTCAAATCCCACGTGGGACATCACTTTGTGTGATCCACAAAATATTGTCCTGAGTCTGGGTGTTCTTTGTGTCCGTTACATGTATGTTTGTAAAGTCCCCCGCGACACAGGATGTATATTCCTAATGCGGGTGTTACCTTTAAAAAAAAAAAAAAGTCTATCAAACATAAATAATAAAGTCATTCACATTGAAATGTAGTTCAATTCATACGTTTATATCAAAGCAATAAGTCCTAGTAAAATGTTTTGCAATAAGTTTAGTAATTGACTCTCAAGCTATTGCATCAAAAGCATCAGAATGTTAAATGTTAAACTAATTTATGAGCGATATTAAGACGTCTTGTCATTAATATTACTGAGTCTGAATATAAGTGCGTGTAGTTAAGTATAAGACTTATGTACAGAAAGATTCAATATAGCAGGACAAGAAGAACCTCCTCATTCCCATTAACTTATATATACACGGAGCTATATCTGTATAACCTGTCTACTTTAAGAATATCTATAGGAACTATTGTTGATTTAGAGGTTTGGAGCTCTGGTATGACTCACTAATTTACCTAAATACGGAAAATTGTGTTTAAGTTTTCTATAGTTTTAATTCTGAATATTCGATAAATAATATTCTCTGATATTTATCCGATAAAATTGAGTATAATAGAAGAGCCGTAGAATATTTTTGGTGTTAAAATTACAACTTCACACTATGTATCTTTGCTACTACGTTTCTGTACGCCAAAAACTTAGAAAAAGTGTGAACAATGAAAATGAAATGAATAGCTAAGAAATAGGAGAAATCTTAGAGGATTGATTGACAAACGCAACTAAACAATACAAGGTAGCTTAGCTTTACCACACTTTTTATTTTCACAAAATGTTCCCTGTATAGATTTTTTTTATTGAATAGTACGCAAACGAACAGACGTATCACCTGATGGTAAGCGATTACCGCCGCCCATGGACACCTGCAACACCAGAGGCGTCACAAGTGCGTTGCCGACCGTTGGATGATAGGGAGAGGGATAGGGGAGGGGTTGGGATATGGGCCTCCGGTATCCTCACTCACTCGGTGAAACACAGCGCAAGAACTACTTCACACCGGTTTTCTGTGGGGCTGTGGTATCACTCAGGTCGAGCCGGCCCATTCATGCTGATGCGTGGCTCTCCCACGGTAATATATATAATAGATATCCCAATTTTAAACTGCTTCGGTTGCTTCTATTACGATTGATGATTAATTAGGTAATTATAAATTATCAATATCGAAAGATACTCTAACATCATTACGTATACTGTCACATTTAGTATATAACAGTATACGTAATGATGCAAATGCTTAAAGCAATCCAATAAAATTTTGCCACTTTAGGTTTGCGTTTAAATCTGGTAACATTAAATATTAAACTTTTACATAACTAAACTTCTTGATTACTTTGCTGCAGCTTGCCTTTTGACTAGCGTGAGGTTAAAAGTTATTTAAATAAATGTCAAAATTAAAAGCATTTGGATTTAAAATAATTATTACATTTTAAAATATTTTTGTTCCAGGGAATCCGTAGGCCTTCATGCGTCTTTTCTTCGCCGAGGTGAAAACAATACTTCCTCGATGCGATTAACTATGCGATACTCTGCGAAATATTCAAACGTTCAAAATGTTAGTTTATTATAACGAGTGCGAAAAACTAGGATCAATCAAACCATTCAAGAAGAGACAGTGGAATTAGGTAGCCACAGACAATTGAAGACTTGCAGAGATTGTCAAGAAAATTGTAAAGTGTAAATACTTCTGTATTGACCTATTTGTATGATTATACTGTAATCAATGTTATTTGTGTAATATATGTATATCAATTGAATAAAATTGTTCTAAAAACATATTTTCTTTAATCTATACTAATAATAAAGCTGAAGAGTTTGTTTGTTTGAACGCGCTAATCTCAGGAACCGCTGGTCCGATTTGAAAAATTCTTTCAGTGTTATATAGTCCATTTATCGAGAAAGGCTATAGGTTATATATAATTACGCTACTAATAATAGGAGCGGAGCACTAATGAAGAATGTTTAAAAAACGGAGGCAAATTTTCACGCTACGGACAATATAAGACGCAAACGAGGTTGCGTGAGTTAGCTAGTACAACTAGTACAATTTATATATATATTTAAATAAATTGTAATGGTATGACAATCTGTATTATTATAAATGTGAACGGAAGTTTGTTTGTTACGCTTTCACGTGAAAACTACTTCACCGATCGTCATGAAACTTTGTATGAATTTCCTGGAGGTATTAGAAGAAACATAGGATATTTTTTTTAAATGCGAGCGAACTTGCGGGTGAAGACTAATAAGTTAAAAATACGTTACGCATAGTTGCATCGTATACGAATACACATTCATTATGCAGAATAGTTTCGTATTAAAGATTGCCTTTCTCATGCAGATTTTATCATATACCATTAATCATTATTGTCAATTTTTTAGCCATTGCGATAAAAGCAGTGAATTATTTGTAGCTCAATTAACAATGAGTACAACGAAGAATAAGTGGGAGTAATTGCTGAAGCTTACTTCTTACAGATCATTGACTATCAATCTTAAGACCAGTATCATTTGATTAAGACATCGAGCAAAGTCAAAGGTCAAAGACATGTCACGAGAGTTACAAACGATCTCGAATGTTTCCGTACAGAAATATTTTTGAAATAAAACGACGTGTTCGGTTTACGAAGAATGAGAGAGAGAGAGAGAGATTTATTTCTAGTAATTCAGAAAACTATATTTTTATTACTTGGCAATAGAGTGCAATGAGAGTTGTTATCACATATTTTTATTAATTATCAACAATTTCACAAAATAATTCCAAAGCAACATCACATATTTCAAGTTACAGATTTGTACTCGTATGATAAAGTACTTTTAATAAGAAATATGACAAGTTCTTTAGTTGCCAATCTAAGTAAGCAAACAAACCATTTATTACTCAGAACTCTTACAATAGTTTTGCTACTTCGATGAATGCTTACAAAAATAAAGAAGTTTTTCTTAAGAAATGCTTACTTGTTATGAAAATCTCAATGCAATAATAAATATACCATCTATACATATATATATATATATATATATATATATATATATATATATATATGTTTCTAATACATTTTCAATAATGTTTATTTCATAGAGTTTAGACGTGAGAGTATACGAAAAATGAATGATGAGGTAAGAATATTTTATTGGGATTACTTTATACCAATATTAAAATACGGGCCACAATTTTATAGCTATTATAAATAACATTACGACAATTTCTTACGTTCACACTTCCAATTTATTAGTTTTAATCTTTTACTGATAATAAGACAATATAATGAAGTTAGAAACTCATTTCTTTAGAAGACCTAGAAATTAAATGATTTTTTTTAATCAGTACTCGAATTGAATACTAATGTCTCAAAACTAGACTAATCTACTAAGAGAAGCATATTGTGAAATTAAATTAGCTTGATTTCATTAATTATTCTGCTCATTTTATTTATGAAGGTTACTGAAATGAAACAGTGTAAAAGTAAGGTACGTGTAGTGGCTTTCTTTAGCTAACGCTGTGACGAAACGTGAAGTTAGAAGATAAAGCATAAATATAATATTTCTAGTGAGTAATCAGATAAAAATATGTACATTTAATATATTTAAGATATATTACATTGTATTAAAATCATGGCAAAATATTAAAGGGCAAACATCGATATGTAAATTATGCATGCAAAGATCAATACAATTGCTACGTGTTAGAGATCGGCGGATTTGAGAAATAAACCTTCCGACGCATAGAAGAGACTATATTAAGGAACACTCTTAAAATCACAATATTACTTCGAATAATAGTCCTTAATTGTCGTCGACGTCACTATGGTAATCACTGATATCATTTCAATATTTATCGCACTGTAGCTCAAACTAAATAGAACTGCGGCCCGCGAGAGTTCTTATTTATACCCATTAATATTATTAGGATTAATAAGATAATTTGGGAACCGTCGTCGGTTTTTCTCATCATTGACCCCACAGTCTAAAGACGAAAGTCTTCAATGAGTGCGTCCTACCAGTAATGACATACGGAGCCGAAACGTCGACGCTTACGGTACGGTTGGTCAACAAGTTCAAAGTCGGTCAGCGTGCTATGGGAAGGGCTATGCTCGGCGTTTCTCTAAGAGACCGCATCAGAAACGAGGTGATCCGTCAAGGAACTAGGGTCATTGACATAGCCCACAAGATTAGCAACCTGAAGTGGCAGTGGGCTCGCCATTTTTGCCGTAGAACCGATAACCATTGGGGTAAATGGGTTCTTGAATGGAGACCGCGTCTCGGCAAACGTAGTGTAGGACGTCGACAGGCCAGGTGGTGTGATGATTTGCGCAAGACGGATAGCAGGAGCTGGATGCGAGAAGCCGAGGATCGAACTAAGTGGCGTGCAATCTGAGAGGCCTACGTCCAGCAGTGGACTGCTGATGATGATGATGAATATTATTACTAGCACATTATAGAAGTAACTGATACATACAAAGTCATTCATCGTATCAAGGACGCGCCCGCCGGCAAAAGCGCTGCACAACATTCATTTGATATTCGACGCTATGTTTATCGATATAAGGTTTATTATTCCGTGCCTCAGGAGATCAACGAGAACTTTTGTGTTCGTTGTGTATGTGGACACGTCTCAAGCGTTGTTCGCGAATAATCTTTCTTCGTAACATATTTTTTCGAAATCAGAGGGAATCATAAATTCAGTCTAAAATGAACTCTGAAAAATGAATAATTCGTTTTTCATTTGAAAGTAAAAATAACATTCATTTACGTCAACAATTTGTTACAACTGATGAAATATTATTTTGTCAAATATCAAAATGCCCAACGCCAAAAAGGTACACTTTTTGGATGAGATATATTTTTATCGCACAAAATATTGTTTCAAACATGGTTACTAAGATATAGACACCCACTAAGGTTCCTTTTCCTTTTTATTTTTTAGTTATTTTTCACATAAAATGGAATGTAGTTGACTTACATTTACGAGTATATAAGAACTAAATTCATATTATATTTAAAACCAAAACTTAGCATCTGCACTATTGATGTGACTATATTTCTTTCTGTCTTCAGCTAATCACATTGGCTGGTGATGTGCTTTAAATGAATAAGTTGAGTCCCACTTATACCGAAGTGATAGAGTAAGTTGGTTATTTCAATAGAACTTAATTGCATTCAAGTAAGATGACAATCCAACTATTACGAGTTGGAGTGCATATAGAAGACTTAATATTGAAACTGATGCTTACTTCTGTAGTAGTTTATAAGGCTTACTATTTTCACTAAAATATATTTGAATGAAGAGATTAATGGATAACTAAAGTGGTAAAATTGAAAATACTTCTGAAGTGTCTAATATTTGTATTGGAAGAACAATATCCATCTGTCAAATGGAACTAATCAGTCAGTAATTCAGTACAAACAATGAGACCTTCAGATTTTACATAGCCATACGAATATTCTTAGAAACTACTACTACTTTATCGTGTAAATTAGGTTAATTGTCCGCCTAAAATTATATTAAATATAAATCCCTTACAAATAACTGTTCCTATTTAAAGGAAAAACAGGAACCCAGTCTTATTTAAAGCAATAGCAGACTGAAAAGCTTGGTGCTTTATTTAAAATTACTAGATTTCATGTCAGTGTTACCATGATGATAATTAAAACTAATAAACATGTTTCTTAATGACTTTAATATGTTGCGAGGCGACGTTTATCTTGGCGGATGTGTAACAATTAATGGCAAATTCATCCAACTATTCCCAAATACGGTATAATAACCTATTTTCTCAAGTTTAGGTGAATGCTTTTGTTTCCAGTGATACAAACGGTAGCTTAAACCGTTTCTAGCAATAGCATTTTATTTATCAATGTAGAATAGATACCTACAAGGTTTTGATTTTGTAGGGTCCTCAGCATCTCATTTAGTTATCAAATAAATACAACTATACCATTCATGCAACTTCAAAAATATTAGCAAATACGAAAACTATGTAGAATAGTTTAATTTTTTATTTATTTGGACTTTATGATTAATAATTCAATAAATTATTTCATAATGATGAATGAATGGATCAAATATGTTTCAACCGTTTCAATTATTAACTAAGGATCTAAAATAAAGAATTTCGGTGATCGTATACAATTGTATAATGCATTTTCATTTCAAAGGTGTGACATTTAAACATGAACAATTTTATTTTTGTATATAGGCGTATCACAAAAAGATGTGGTTCTGTTTTAGAATTATTTAAAGGCATTAAGATGAAACAATTCATCTTTCATAATAAAAATTGAATGGAACTATTCCGTGGAAGAGGACTCTCATAAAGCAACCTCAAGAGCAAATTTAAAAAAATACTTATTAAATTATATATATATAAGAGTCTAAGAACGAAGAAAAGTAATAATATGACGGGGTATAGCATAGACCGATCCTAAATGAAACTGGCACAAGTGTAGATGATGAAAACCGGATTCAGATGTACTCGTGCTTGTAATGTGTTTCATACTACCATGTTTAATATTAGGTCTTTACCTATGAAATTGCCGTTTTGTATGCAATAAGTGAAAGTACTTATTTTTTTAAACTTTTTTATTTCTGTTATTCGAAGTAATCACCCATGCAATCGACGCATCTTTGCCAACGCATTGGCAGTTTATTGATGCCCTTCTTGTAAAAATCAGCTGGACAGGAGGCAACAAACTCTTCAAAGGCATTTTGTACTGCCTCTCGGGAATTGAATTTATTACCAACTAAAAAGTTGTCTAAATTTTGGAAAAAGTAATAGTCGGTAGGTGCAAGGTCTGGTGAGTATGGCGGATGAGGGAGAGCTTCCATCCCCAGCTCTTGCAGCTTGGAGACTGTCTGTTGCGCAGTACGGGGTCGCGCGTTGTCGTGAAGGAGCAGTGGGGACGACCGATTGACCAAAGCTGGTTGCAGATGTGCAAGATTCTCCATCATTCTCTCCAGTTCTTCACAGTACACATCTGCATTAATGCTCATGCCGTTTTGTAAAAAGCTGTGGTGAATCATACCCACACTAGACCACCAAACAGTGACCATCACCTTTTTAGGGGTCATTTTTGGTTTAGGGCATTGCTTTGGTGCTGAACCAGGGTCTAACCAACTTGCTGAGCGCTTTCGATTGTCGAACAGAATCCATTTTTCGTCGCACGTAACTATTCGTTTAAAAATTCCTTCATTTCTTTGCCTGTTGAGCAGCGAAAGGCAGGTCTCGACGCGTACGTTGCGCTGGCGATCGTTAAGGTCGTGGGGCACCCATCTATTAAGCTATTATACCTTGCCAATTTGTCGCAAATGGATCAATATTGTTTTGATGCTTACATTAAAAGCTGCTGCTAGCTCAGCTGTAGATTGAGTTTCGTCAGCTTCCACAATCGCCTTTAATTCATTATTGTTAACCAAAGTCTCCGGACGACCACGAGCTTCATTTTTCAAGTCAAAATTTCCAGAACGGAACCGGGAAAACCAATAAAGGGTTGTGCGTTCGTTTGTACAGTTCTCTCCGTAAAAGTTTTTGATGTTACGTGCCGTTTGTGTCGCGTTGGTGCCACGACGAAACTCATATTCCATAATTACACGAATTTTTAAAGTATCCATTATGACGAAAAATGTTCAAATGTAATGAAAATACAACGCTAATCAAAAAGCAAAAGACTGAGTTTGTAAATAAAATGTCATGGTTTTAAAACAAAATTAATTTGAATTTAGAATACAGAGCCATTACAAACTTTTTTTTATTTGAAATGACCAGTACTGAAGAAACGCAATTTCATAGGTAAAGACCTATTATTTGCTCTCATATATTTACGTACATAACAAATTAGTTTTAATATCACCATGCAATCCATGTCACAAGATGGCGTTGGTAATAATAAGTAGTATAGAATGCATTTTTCTCTGACCATTTATGAATATCATGCTGTTCATGAATGAAAGGTGCCGTATATTGGAATTGGGTTATTTTCGAGAAGAGTGTAATCACGGCATAACATAAAATTAGATTAAAATAATATTTTTTTGGCTTTTCACTGACGGAGGGATAATACTAGATCACTTAACTCTAGATAGGCGAAGCATGACTTCAAAGATGCACTCAAAGTCAATATCAATCATCATCAACTCGCAGTGACAATTGACTACTGGATATAAGCCTCTTCCAAGAAAGTTTTTATCTCAATAACATTTCTAATACCAAAATAGCAAAGTAGTTTGCATGAATATTTTTACATGATGAATGGGACTTGAAGCAGCGTAATTCAATTAATTTCATAAAGTTAAGTGTTATAAAGAAAGTTTAAGAATTTGTTCAGGTAAAATATGACGTTACCGTGACTACACGTTTTCCTTGAAAGGTGATTTGGTCCATAAATTTCTAGTAGACGGTTGGAACATGTAGAGTATAATTTTGTAGAATTAATAACTTCAGCCTTTGTTTAAAATACAAACTTATATATATGTGTTTTTTTACGTACGTAATTCGTTCACAAATACTGGTTGGTTGGAATAGTTTATTAATATATCTTCTTCTAAATAATAAAATATCTAGCTTTTTAGACTCAATAGAAAAATGTCTCAGTAATTACGGTTTGTATAAATTATAAATTTTGTTGTAGATAAAACATTAACATTAAAAAGTAGTACCTTTTAAAGTATATTAATATTTAACATTTTTAACAATAGAAATTTACTATTTTCGTGAAACACACAAGAAAAAAGCTTTCAGTATAAGCTTAAATCCATTTCTTGGGATCACGCCTGGTAACTGTGATTTTCGGGTCATATTTTTCCGTAATAATTAAATAGACATTTTATAACTTCATATTGTAAAAATTACCTTAAAAAATAATGTTCAAAATCCTTTTTACAAAACATCTCAAATTTCACTCCTTCTCGAATATTGAAATTAAATCAACACCCCGAAGTTTTCCCTTTTTTTCTTAATTTCAATCATTGTTGTATATTCTTAGCGGCTTCAAAATATTCAATGACATGGTCCTAGTAAATTTTATTATTATGGATTTCTTGTTTTACATTGCGACTCTTTATCTTGTGTATTTTATATTTTCATCGTCAGTTTATATCCAACTATGTAGCAGGGAAAATAAAAAAAAATGTATGAAGAGTGTAGTCAATACTACGTATAATGTAACGTTAAATATTTTATTCTCCGTGGTAAAAGCTGTCGCTACGATAACAAATGTTGCTATGCATAACACTCTGGTTGATTATCTGTTAATCTACTTAATCTTGATCATTCGGCTTAAGCGGGAACGGAGGAAAGATTACATTGTTTTCGAGAAAGCATTGTTAATAAATAATCTTAATCTCATAAACCGATGCAGTTGTCATATAAAATGGAAAGCAGTATCGCCAAAACGTATAGACAAATCAAATCTATCTGTTTGTTATTATTTTGCATTAATAAACTTATCATCTTTATTGGAATTACATTCCAGATATACGCAAAATATAACACAATATTCGTCATCCAATCACACTTAAATCCGACAAATCTTATTCTCGTATCGTAGTATCATAACCAGGAAGGCAGCTAATCCTTATGTCAAAGGGCACATTGGTGATCATTAAATAGCTGTCATAAAATCTTGTTGTCATTAAATCGTCAAAACGGGCAAATCGTATATGATATTGCGACATATTATCGTTTACCATGTCATACATGCTTAGACTGCTGAGGTTATCGGGAACTTCGATCATAGATGCAGACTGCTAAAAATATAACAGTAAAATAAAATTCAAATTACTGTAAGGTATGCTCTATAGTAGTCTACAGTCACTTAGGTATACCTAATTGTCTAAAATAGTGAATTAGACTCATTTGTAGTATCTGAAGTGTTTCTTGCCAATAGTAATAAAATGTTTCGTGTTTTCGTTTAACATTGAAACCTTTTTTCTTTGATTCTTCCTTTTTGCCTTACGTCATTCTTTGATACCAACTATCTTAATAGTTGTAATTCATTCTTTAAAATATACACGTTCACCGAAAAACTAATGGCTATTACTTATTCTGAAGATCATTACAAGGAAAGTGAGCAACGAAAATGTACGACGAAGACGAGCCGTAATCCTGCCTATCAACAACCATGATTACTCTACGCTGCGTTGAGTTTAACTAAGACGACGAGTGATTTTCTAAATTTTTCTTCAAGAATAGTGTTAATCGTGTAACACCTGTCTTTACGTATGAATCTTATTTGAATACTACAGTGTTAAAAATCTAACAGAGAGTACAACTATGGTAATGACTGCACGGTTGGCCGAGTGGTGTCAGCGGTCGCCATGCCGCTTGCTACTGCGCCAAGTGTCGTGGGTTCAAATCCCACGCGGTACCTACAACACTTTGTGTGATCCACGAATTGTTGTCTCGAGTCTGGATGTTCTTTGTGTCCGTTTCATATATGTTTGTAAAGTCCCCCACGACACAGGATGTTTATTCCTAATGTGGGAGTTGTCACTTTAAACAAAAAAAAAAAAAAAATTGGTTTTCAATTTCACCATGGTATAATCTATAGACCTATGAAAGATGTACGTGATACTGTTCCATTTAAAATTCGTAAAAATCTATAATTTAATATCCAGACTCATAGTTGTTTTACTAAATTCAAACTTTATACTAAATATATTTAGAAAAGTTTCGCTTGTTGTTTACTTCATTTTCTGAATAAATTTGGATTATAACCAAGCCTCGTTTAATCCTAAACCCAAGGTGGGAATAAGGTCACTTCTGCGAATATGTTATAATTAACATATTATTTAACATATACTAATCGAATATCAAAAGGGATTTTAAGAAAACAACTGAATCATCCACTCATTCTTCAAAAATTATTTCGCATGGTAATAATAATAATCGCTTTATTGTACACTAGATAACTCACAAAAATAACTTAAAGCTAAGAGGTAGAATTATTGGCCTCATCGCCCGAAGCAATCTCTAACAGGCAACTATTGATGACATAATATTAAATATTATCCACCACCATCATTAGCATAATTTCCTTCCCTTTTCATAAATGAATTTAGGGTATAGGTATAGAGGTATAGAATCGTAGAAGAAAATTCATTGCATAGGCAATGAATTTTCTTCTACGATTCTCCTCTATCATTGCCTGTTCTTTTCTTCTCCATTGTTCTATTCTTATTTTCTCCTCTATCAATACCTGCTCATGTTCTCTTTTACACTATCCATTCATTTTTATTTGGTCGACTTCTAGTCTTATATTCGTCGACTTCCATACTTAAAACTTTCTACACTATATTTGATCATCATGATAACCTACGTACTGTAGCGCTAGTGTACTTTCAGACTTCCTCTAATGTAGTCATTCCTTACCTTATCTTATATATTGAAGCGTATGCGACTGCTGTGATTGAAGTCTCGGGTTCGAATCCCGGGTCGAACTAACTGTTTGCTTGATCTGCAAATGTTTTATTCGGAGTTTAGGTATTTTCTTCTCTCTTCCTAGCCTTATCCAAAGATTATTTGGGGTCGGCTACTAGTTCCACCTGTATAACCTGAATAACAGTTTTTCCACGAAGCAACCGGAATCAGACCTCTGCAACCCTGAGGGTGAACTGAATTCGAAGGTTGAAATTAGCGTCAATATGTTTGAGGCACTGACTTCTCAATAATGACTCTGACTTCTCAAAAAAAGATGTTCATGGCAACCGCAACCAATGACTAAACGTGCTCTCCGGAGCACGGGCCGGGTAACACCGCGATTTTCAATACTCCGGGCAAGTTAATAAGAATTTCGAATACGAAAAACACGATATATCAACTTTGGCCCGACTTGGGAATCGAACCCGAGACTTCTTGACTAGCAGCTAAGTTGCATACGCTAGCCACCAGATCAACAAAGCAGTCGAGGTATTTTCTATGTGCAATAAATATGTATTTACAAAAAAAGGACACGTTTATTTCCATCATGTTGTCTAAAACACATAATACAAGCTCTGCTTTATTTGGGACTAGATAGCGTTGAGTGTTAGATGTCCGAAATATATATTTATTTATTATTCAATATATATAGGTATTCGTTTTTGTCTACAAAAATTTTTAGTATTAGCTTTCTAACGTGTGCACATTTGTACTATTACATATTATGAAATTCTTATTTAACTAATATTTAGTTTAGAAAATATAAATATGGTAACCACTTATTCACGCCAGCAGCGATTAAAGTATTTGATCTAAATTTTAATACCATTATATGTTAAATATTCATGGAATACAATTAAATTTGCGAGTGTGTGTGTATAGAATACGTTCCAGTTGCAGCCCAAGAGTGTTAGCAGCAGCATGATAATCCAGTGTAATAGATGAGAAAGGAATACTAACATGAGGACAGTACAAATAAGTATAATAATAATGTATATTGTGCAATCGAATCAATATTATTTAATACGGAAATGAAAAAAAAACAATATTACTATGATACCCTCACAATAGTACTTAGCTTGCTTACTATTTATATAATCAGTAATGACAGGGGTATATGAGTATTGTTCCTGAGAGCCCGTGGAACTCCACCGTTTTCTTTCTGCGAGCAAGTTATGCTTGCCAAGGAGACGGCAGTACGGGACCAGGAGAGGTTTAGAAATTTAAAGGACTCAGGCGCCGGAGATTACAAACACAGCGTTCCCGCCTCATCTTTTGGTCTACAGCCACACCAGCAAAGGAAACATCAGGGACTTCATACAGGAGAGGGCCATCTACAAACCGTAGATGGCCTAAGGTACGTCGGGGTTCCAGGACTTTCTTTTCTAAGGTGCACCTGGTTGCCCGGCTCCTAGTACCCGAAACGGCGTGCGGTTTTGGTCGGTTCGAGTCCGACATGCCACCGGGATCAAGGGAGGCGGTGTCCAAGGGGATTTTCGCACCGGAAAAAAATTGGGGTATATTTTTCCTGTCCGTGGTTTCGTGGTATCAAATACTCTATAACGCCGTCGGCAAGACCGATAACACATACGTGAGATACTCGTATTATATTTGATAATACATCGACATGGTTATGCAACATAAAAAATAAATAATTATGATGGACAACTAACTACTCGTACTGGTTGTTAATTTAAAAGATAGTACCGGAATGATCGAGCTTTGCTAGGTTCTTTTGTTTGGTAAATTTTCTATAAATTAATCTTAGTTAGATCAATTTATGGCCCCCGAAACCCATTGCGCACTAAATTTTATGAAAATCGTTTTAGCCCCTTTCGAGAATTATATTATTTATATATAATTATATACAAGAATTACGTACAAGTCGTGGCTGGTATTTTTAACTGTCGACTTATTGACCGCTAATAAATTTAACTCTCTTTATAGAAAAAAATATGAAGTTTAATTTAGGAAAGGATAACATAAATATATGATTACCAGTATTGTTATAATTTTAGAGAGGCTGACTCCTTTATTTAAATATGTTTGATTTGTATTGTAATAAGTTTCTCTAATGATTGATGAGATGATGAGAAACCGTGGGAGAGCTATGCTTCGGCCTGAATGGGTCGGCTCGACCGGAGTGATACCACGGCCTCACAGAAAACCGGTGTGAAATAGCGCTTGCGCTGTGTTTCACCGAGTGAGTGAGGATACCGGAGGCCCTAAACCCCTCCCCCATTCCCTTTCCCATCCCCCCAAACGTCGGCAACGCACTTGTGACGCCTTTGGTGTTGCGGGTGTCCATGGGCGGCGGTAATCGCTTACCATCAGGTGATACGTCTGCTCGTTTGCCCACTATTCAATAATAAAAAAAATAAAATAAATGATTGTAGTAATAGTTTATACTTACTCTGTGTATCAATATTTCTTTATAGATATTAAAATTACATTGTTTTATGCTGATACTAACATTTTCATAATTACAGTAATCACTACATAGTATAAAACAAAGTCGCCTTTTCTGTCCCTATATCCCTATGTGCGCTTAAATCTTTAAAACTACGCAACGGATTTTGATGCGGTTTTTTCCAATAGATAGAGTGATTCAAGAGGAAGGTTTATATGTATAATACATGTATCATATACTAAGGCAACATTGCTAATTTTAGAGGTTTCTATTTTATGCCCGTGCAAAGTCGGAGCGGGCCGCTATGTTTTTATATACAACGTTCATAGTTTTTCTGTAGTGTATCTAATTTAGTATCAGCATTGCACCCGTGCGAAGCCGGGGCGGGTCGCTAGTTAAATATAAATACGGTATATTTCTGAGATACTTGGTAAACATTAATATACTTTTGTTACAAAGTATTGCATGACAATATTATGTGGGTAATAAATCATTCTGTATAATTTGCCTACAAATTTTGCCGGTTTTGTACACTTCATAAAGTTGTAAGTACAACTCTGTTTGATTAAGATACTAGGAGGCATGCAGATACTAGGACAGTCCAATTTAAGTTATTAAAAATTATTAATTGACGTACAACTTATGAATGCAGGTTCAATGTAAACAGTAACATTATTTTAAGGTATATTGACACAGAAAAATAATATTGTTCCCACTATTGACTGCCTCGATAGTCTAGCGGTCGGTGTATGTGACTACCGATCGATAGGTCTCAGGTTCGAAACCGCGGATCGCCCAAAAAGTGTTTTTGACTTTATCTGACTATAGAAAGGCCTAATAACAGCTTGGAGTTTGGAAGTTGGAGTCTGAACCTCCATGTCTCGGAGCGCACGTAAAGCCGTCGGTCCCGCGCCTGATCTCTCCTCGGTAGTGTCGGATAACCGTACCATCAGATTTTTTATTTTATATTTTAATTTAATTGCACTTTATGTTCCTTTATATTGGCATTTTAGCATATTTAAAATGACTCTAAGTCTACTCGAACATTACTATGACACTTTGTTTGATTAATGTATTTCATTATCATGATCTCCAGCATGAATATTATCTGGCCTTCTAAAGACTTAATATTAATTTATTTAAACTCACTTTGGTGTACACACACCCTTAGCTTGATTAAAACCAGTTAATATCACTTATAAATACCCTGCGGCTCATGTATTATAGAGGTGTCTGTAATTAAATTTCAGCAATTTGCTTGTACAAAAAAAGCTACAATTTTATAAGCTTCATGATGATACAATTGAAAAAAGTAACTAAATCTTTTTCAAATATTTTTGCTTTCGCTGTCTGTTTGTTTACATCTTCTAAACTATTCGCCAGATTTTAATGCCATTTCTAGCAATGGCTAGAGAGGCAGGCTATTTTTAAAAGCAAACAAGCTAAAAATATTAAATCTCACAATATATTTAAATATATCATTTAGATTTCTCCAACTTTTATTATGTTGTTTCGTTATTTTAACATGCAAGCAAGGTCTGCCAGCGAAATTAGCATACTCGTAGTTTTCGTATTAAGAGTACGTCTGTCTGCCTTTTATATATATTACCATATTAGATTTTGAAGATTCGTATTTGAGGAGGGCGTTGTAATTACCAGTCTGTTTTTACTTTGTCACTGATGCTTATGAATGACTAGACAAAGTGGATAAAATGGGTGATTATTTTGAAATGTTTGAACCCTGAAAAGAGTTGGAACCTTTAAAATAAATAAGCGTTGAACGCTGTTATATGTTTATTATTTAGACATAAAACATATTTTTTTAAAGTCATAAAAGGGAAAACATATTATTAATGACAGCATTTGTTTTTTCTAGATGATAACTCTTTTTAAACTAGGGATTATTTGACTTAAACTAAGCCTTCTAAAGTTAGATTTCCTCGAGCGTCAGTTATTATTAAATTTATTGCAGCAGAATAAATATCGGTATTCATCTACTCACGGATTCTATGACCCGACTAAGTGCAATCGAAAACTTCAAGAATTTTCCGTTGCTTTTGTGTGCAATAAAAATTGCTTTAGATGGCCGAGCGCTCGTGGAACAGTAAGCTACTTGACTATGCAGCTAGGAAATTATTGGTATCGTGGATTTTAAATCTGTTCAATCCACAGCAGAAATAGATAGAAAAATACTTTTATTTTCAAATGAATTTCTTCGAAACAATTTAAATCTATTTTACTAAAATATTAGAAAAATATCTTCGAAATATTTTGAACACAATATTACTCTTGACTTCAATCAAAAATATCTTTATTATTTTTTTGCGTGAATTCTCATCACATTGTTCAATAGGTATAGGTAGTGTATATTAAGTAATCCCCCTGGTCCTCCCTTCTCCCTTCCTCTACAGGACAACACCTGCTGGCCTCGGAAGTCACCGCTTCAGAGTGGAAGACATACACTCTCGCACTCATCGATTCGGCTCTTCCTTCCTGTGCCGAGCGGTTAAAACCTGGAACTCACTACCAGCGCACTTGTTTCCGTCCCACTATGATCCTGGGTCCTTTAAGCGGGGCGTGAAAAAGCATCTCACTAGACCGCCATAGTGCTGGTCACCATGCTGCACTGTCCTTGTTTGCATTGAGGATTGTGACCACCACTCTTGGATTGCTGGTGCTTTCCATCAGGCAGTCATTTTGGTAGTTCACGTATAGAAAAAAAAAATAAGTAAATATAATAGCTGGATTACTTAAACCACCCATGACAATCAACAGACAGAGGACTTCATTAAGAGGTCTAAGATTTAGGCAGGTGGTAAATTGGTGGATGTATTACCTGGTGGTGACCCGTTTACTCAATGCATAATAAAATAAAACTTAATGCCTGGTCATGATAAAGTGATATAAACTTGAAAGTTACTGTCTTTTGTACGCTCTACCATATAATAAACTTAAATTTATGAATCAAATTAATTTAGCAATATTCATGTATTACTGCTACAGTATTATTACTCGAACATCACAATTCACAAAATGTACAAATGATAGTTACGTTTACGAGGATAACGTTAGAAGTCACCTCAGCTGCAAGAGGCAACATACTCGATTCCTTAATAAAAACTATATTTAACTAAGTAAAGAATCAAGTCTTAAGCTATGAATTTATCACAAACTATCCTCAAACTTTAAATAATCGATCGATCAATTAATTTGAGTTCGAAACGACCAAAACGACCCTTGAGCAGAAATTTCAATCTTTAATGACTTGAGTAAGAACAAAGTAGTGAAGTAATCCAGAATACTGTTCATTTTAATAAATGTAAATTCATTTGAGAGAGTACTATCATTCTACTTCTATCTTTTAAGAAACCTATACTCGTTTAAACTTTTTAAAAAATAAACACAGATTCAGGAACATTCCAAAAGAAGAAAAAATTTAATACGTATAAACATTCAGAAAAAGTTTTAGATTATTGTTTATAATATTAACAAATGTCCTAATTATGTTTAATTAGGTAGTAATATCTCCAAGATTACATTCATTCGACAAGGCTGTAAGACGAGAAAGAACATCAAAATATTTTTTTTTTTTTTTAAAAGACAACTCCCGCATTAGGAACATACATCCTGTGTCGCGGGGGACTTTACAAACATACATGTAACGGACACAAAGAACACCCAGACTCAGGACAACATTTTGTGGATCACACAAAGTGATGTCCCACGTGGGATTTGAACCCACGGCACTTGGCGCAGTAGCAAACGACGTAGTGACCGCTTAAACCACTAGGCCAACCGTGCAGTCAAAATATGTGCAGTCAACATCAAAATATGATCTAAGTGTATATGTGATAAAACCAATAATGGCACACAAGGGTTTTCCGATACACTCACAAAGAAAAGGATAAAAAGTTGCCGTTACATGTGCAACTTAATCCACAAAAGTACCTTAACTATTCATAGAATAAAAAGTTTTACACAGATATTCTGATGGAAAACAAAATAGTCCAAAAGAAATTAATTGAATTTAATGGATCTTTTTATCACATTTTTTTCTTTAGCTTTAAAATAATCAAATCTACCTGATTATGTTTTCGTAATGGGGACGACATATTATATAAACATTATTAACAATATGTATCTCACCAAAGTGTATCCTGAAACTTAGACTAAATCACTTCTAAAAGCTGCTTATTCGCCTATTTAACTTGGATATTATACTGTCTAGATGCGATAGAAATGTTAAATTATAGTTCAAGGTGACTCCTAGTACTTAGCAACTGTAAAACGTGTCAGATTAATGTCATGATTAACTTAATTTAAAAGAGCTATGAACGACTGCTTAATTTTCTTATTCGTTAAAGTTTATTAATCATAGCTTCATCGAAAAAAAGGAAAATGAGTTATGAATCTTAGATTAGAGACATAAATAAAGTAATTCGTTTTTAAACATATGAATCGAAATTGGACGGTTCTCGTGAAAAAGTGTTTTACTTTTGGGTTTATTAATTATTGAAGAATATTTCATAATTTTCATGTTAATAAATTCACAAATGGGAAAAAATCTTATGAAATAAATTATGTTATGTGTCCCCAAAAATAGAAAATGTCTTTTGAATTATATGATACGTATACGAATTATACATAAAGATATTCGTGCTTTATAAATGTGGGACATTCGTCAAGTAGTTATTACGAAGTTATACGTGTTGTCATTATGAACAACAAATATTAAATAGAAGGATAGGAAGTCTGTACTCGAGACGTATGTAACTAAAAAAAGTACAAAATGATAACGCAAAATGCAAAAGACATACTTAAATGACTAAAAAACTCTTAACGAAAGAATACAGAACAGAGTTCATTATGTTCTTAAGATATATTTTACTAATATACAACTCTATGTGCCTTTGTATTTTTATTTCTCATTACATAAACTTTTGCCATCTAGTGGCAAATTAATTTAATTATATTTCAATAAAACACTACGAGATTTTTCTTTTGTTTACTTCTTTACACTGAGAAAATAAAAAGAATAATCATGAGCCGTGTTAACTGAAATGACGTCAGGAACTTTTTTTGGTCACAGGACACATCCGCTTGTATTTGTTCCGTGGTCTAGGGATAGTGATCCTGACTGCTACGCCAGTGGTCGTCGGTTCGAATACCATCTAGGAAAAATATTTGTGTTCGATTAGTCATGGGCATTTTCCCAGCCGTTTCAAAGGTAACAAACACCGTGACACGAGATAATATATTAGGTGTATGTGTTTAGATAATGATCATCAGCAGTCTAGTTACCATAGTACAGGCTTTGCCTAGTTTGGGATCAGACGGCCGTCATTACGTTATGTGAACATTTTTATAAAATTATTAGCTGTAACTGAATGCTCCCTTCTTTTAATGGAATCATTGGCTGAAAAGTTACTATCGTTGTCAATCAACACCTATAACACAAGATTTGCAAAGGCTTTTCCTCTCTTAACATGGGGCTCTTGAAATCTCAGTAGAAACTATTGCATCATCTATGTATTAACTAAACATCAATGGAAATGGTATACTTATTTCTTTGAGAAATTTTGTTCTATTTAGTTGCCGTATTCGAAAAAAAACGGTCGGTTGTTCGTGCTAATATAAAACTACTACTATCGCCTAAAGCAATGCAGCATGTTTATAGCTAATTGAATTAATGATCCCACCCTATTGTCTACATAGACATGGAATGTAATTACGATTCGTTCGATCATATTTTCATATTTTATGTACAGCACGCTTTCTCGTTTTTATTTGACATTAAACAGAAAAGTATAATTTATGTAATTACGCGAAGATAACATTTTTACAATCATATATGTATGGTTGTTTGTATATTATTTACACTTTCTATTAACAATATTCTCGATTAATGTCGCTATTTGAAGTCTTCATAAAATGGATTCTCAACAATCGAACAATTCAAAATAAATAATCTTAAGCCTAAAAACCTTATCATTCACTTATGTCATGCGTAAAAAAGAGGTCGGCATATTTCCTCCCATTTACATCCTTATTAAAATTTTATATTTTGAGAAACATTAAAATCAAACTTGATTCAGAATATTGCTCTGTAACCACGATGAGCCCCATATTTGTTAATATCCATTTATAGGAACAACCATGCACTAAATGATTCGTTGAGAAATTAAAGACCTACAAAAGTGAAACCGGAAATCCTCAACCACAATAAAAATAAATTGAAACAGTAACGATATCTTCGGGACTTTATTGTATTTTGTGTTCAGGTAGAAGAGCCCAGTTTTATCGTGAATTTCACAGTGATAGTGACTTTTGATTTACGTACGTTGAATAGTACAAAATTTATGAAATAATTGCATAATCTACACTAATAATATAATATTATAAAGAGGAAAGATTTGTATTTTTGTATGTAACGAATAAACTCAAAAAGTACTGGCCCGATTTTAATAATTCTTTTTTCATTAGAAAGCTACATTATCACTGAGTAACATACGCTATATTATATTTTGGAAAAATAGGGTATCCGTAAGATATTTGGGTTTTTCGGGCACAAGGTGTGAAAAATCAACCAGAAAAGTTACTTATTTTGCGTACGCTGTCTTAACTAGAAAAGATAGAACCATAAAATGTTCTAATTAATCGTAGATCTTATAAATATCTACAAAAAAGTTCGCGACACACTATACCTAAGTGAGGCACAACAGCCTTTTTTTTTTTTTAAATCTTGAATTTTTTTTGGACTACATTTCAACGCGTTTATTTTACACATGCTATGAATCCTTATCAAAATAAATTATTACATCACTAATTACAGTTTATGTAGATAATATTTGGTCTTTGAGTGATAAAAATTGGACGTTTGGTTTTGAAATTATGGCAAAATTAAAATATGTTTTACGCATGGGCAACTTTACGTTGCTCTATCAAGGGTCGGGGCTCCCGACCATCAGTATATTTTGTTACCTAAAAATAATTAACGTCAAATGTTTATAGAGAAGCTCTAGAATAATCGCTTTAGTTATCTATCCTAAAACAACGGGTTGCACTCGGGGACTGCCGGCAGAAACTTAGTATTAATTACATTTAAATATTTTCCTCATTAACAACTTTAACATCCAGAGAAAAACAATCTGTGCAGCCTGCGGATAATGACTGCGTCGTCGATGTTAGTGTCGGTGTCTGTGATTTGACCTGGGTCATTTTGCTGACCGTGCCTTTCCTGGGTAGGCTTTCTGCAGCGGTAACCGACATCCACGCGGGCGGAGCCGCAGGCGACCGCTAGTGTTTTATATATTAATAACTTTTCGTAATTAATCGCCGCCGGTCCTTTTACGCAAGTCGTCCCGCCATCTGCAAAGAGGGCGCCCCACACTACGTTTGCCAAGACGCGGCCTCCAGTCCAAAACAAGGTACTCCCACGGATTTTGGTTCTGCGAAATATAAGACCAGCTCATTGTCACTTCAGCCTACTGACTTTCAGAGCTATGTCGGTTGGTTCTCTGACTGTTCCGACCTAATTTTGTTTTTTAGACAGTCTCTAGAGTAGGGCTCTTTTATAGCTCGTTGAACGACTTTAAGTATATAGACTAGCCCTACACTCAGTCATTCTACTTCTAGCATCTTGAATTTTTTTGATCCTATATAAATCCTACAACCTTTTAGGCTAAGTTTTTGAAAGATACAATAACATAAACCTAAAAATCTGATAAATCTTTCAATAAACTTACTGCATTAATTATTCAATTCAATGAAAGTGGTTTTATTAAACTTACATATTGAGTAAAATAACTTAATAGACGCAAAGTTCAACTGTTTCATACAATCCTTCAAAGAGGTGTTAGAAAATCACTTTTGAAACATTTAATATTGAAATTCTGGAAGTAATTACTGACTTTCGACTGTTCAAGGTTGACTGTCGACTAAATTACTATGAAACTAAGTTCCTTACGTAATTTTGTGGTTTGTTTGTAAGAACGTATATTAACATATAGAACAATGGTATATTATTTTGTCTATGTGTATAATATTTTTTTACAAACACTTTACCAAATAAAGTAGTAGATGCCTGTGCAATATAGTCTAGTTTATCAATAAAGTTCTAAAAGCTAACCGAAATTCTTTTCAAAAAATCAATAGTTAATTTTTTTATGACTTTTTCTTCAGCAATACACAAGTAAAATTATAAAATATATATAAATGCCTAACTAAAGACATATAAATAACATACATTTTCTGCTGAACCTAATTTCCGTCTCAAAACTAAATTTCCGCCCAAGCATCATGCACCGGAGTTAAACATTCAGTTCCGTGGGCATTTTAATATTCATGTAGATTGCATGTCCAATGTATATAGAAATGCACTAATTTCGTTGATTTTTCTTAAGAAATCTACTGGCTTTTAATAACGTGCAATAACATCACTTACATTTGGGGTTTTCAACTTGTACCACGTATTAAGTTGTATTAAATTTGTTTCTTGATAAATCAATCGTATCACAATCCCCAGCTACTAAATCTAACAACTACACTGTTACGGTGATTCAATTTACATTCAACAATTGGTTCCAAACCACCTTTGTACTAATATTATTAATTGTTATGTAGAACAGTTTGTGTTACACGATGGATTTCCATTGACTAAATGTTACAGATAAGTTATTCCAGAGTCTGTCTACTTTCACTGAGAATGGTTTGTCTATAAATTGAGCGATACGTCTAGGCACTTCAACTTTAGAATTTACGATGATGTATATTTAAACACATATAATATACTCCTCAAAAGACATCGTTTGAGGTATTTGAAATGTGTACATAGAAAATCTGAAAGCTAGTATTTGTGCCTTCATGTTTGTGTAATAAAGTGGCAACCTTATAAGGAAGGTAGGGTTGCCTCTATTTCATACCTTTACTTTCTATACTATCTAAACCTCCTAAAAAGTTATATACTAAAGTGCCAATTAAAAAATAAGTCTTAATATTCTGTAGCTAAAATTCTAACTTATACTAAAATATATACTTATTGGCAAACAGCTGGAGGATTGCATCAATTTATGATACGTGTTTATAGAGTTATGAAAGAATACATGGGTCTTGCTCTCAATTAATCCCGCAATGGCTAAATTATATATATGATGAAATTCCGAATAATGTTAGATTATACTTCGTATTCTGTTTTTTTTTTAATTTTGAGGCTAAATGGATAGTCTAAGTCTTATTCGACTTTTAATAAAGAGAACAGGTCCAGAATGACACAACTTCTCCCAGTGTCGAGAAGACGTCTAAGTTTCTAGTGAAAGTTAAAATGTAGAAACGCCTTGCTTGGAACTTTTTACTACAGTGTACTTAATATGGCCTCCTTATCTTGAATGAAGAAACTTTGCAATAGACTTTAATTTTGCTTCTATTAGTTCCGTAGTGGCTGACAAGATAACATATTTATCATGTCACGCTTGGTTATCTATCAATTCGATATGGAATCAAAAAATGAAATATCAAATATAAATTTAGTACGCTGGCTTCCATATTACACTCACTTTATTTCTTTTATTTTATTCAAGTGAAATTAAATACAGTATGGTTGTGGATTGCAAAAATATTATACAACATTTAAAGAAGTTGTCCTAAACTAAGGCTGTTTTATGAACTTAGAGAAAATATTTTTTTTCCAGTAAGAAAGGCTACGCTGTCTTAACTTTAGATACTCAATGTACCTATTTTGGTGTTAGTTGGTTGATCTGATCTGCAATTACCAACTGCGAATTGAAGTCATAATTTGAGCTTTACCATACTGAGTATACCTTCTGTCAATCTTACTAAAGGTGTGTTCAGTATATTCAAGGCAGAATTATATTTGCCTTTTTTTTGTTTTTTAGCTTGTTAAAATATTTACAACGCTGAAAATTAAATATGTGTGATGAAATCTGTATACGTAAAATGTAATTTGGAATCGTATAATTTACTTATTAAAAGTGACAACGATTTTATGTCAAGAATCTGTTTGTGAGATATTCGAGTACTTTAAGCATAAAACCAAGCTAACTTATTTAATTGTATTACAACATTTTAGTATGGCCTACTTAGCTAAACTCTCGTGTTTACCAATTCTAGTAGTAACAGGATTGTGGTTGCTTTGAAGTGTATAAACTTGATTATATCTATTTTATACACTCCTTGTGTAAAGTCTGTGGTAATTTTGGCGTTGAACTGTTTTTGAATTAATTTACTGAAGCGCCATGACTCGAAGATATTATTTTGATTAACTGATATTATTTTCAACTAGCTTTAGCTTCTTGCAGTGAAATGTGAATATTATATCTAGAACTCATTTTATAGTTTACACATAAAAAGTCTGAGTTCTTTGGAAACTATTTCTTAGTCTTCTGTAACCCAGAAACCTTAGAAATAATAAAAAAATTAAGCGTTTTGTTTGACATAAATGGTAAGACAAATCACCAAATGATACGTGTCTGTCGCTACCCATGGATGCCCGTAACACAAAAGTCACAAGTACCGTTTTGAGAACCCCCTCTGAAACAGGGGTAACGTGGGCTCCGGTAAACTATATCTAGATATATATCAACTATCGTAACAGCTTCACCTACCATAATAATTTTAACAACTATTCCTTTGCTTGTTTATCCCATATCCTATACTTTAGAAAACTCAGTAGCCAAAATCATGAACTACCAGACAAGTTGGTCGAAAAACAAAAATTAAGATTTATATATATGGACTATATATATATATATATAAATCGCGAAGGACTTCTTGCGTCTTTACAAACTACCACCCTGCGGCGTCCACTGAATGTAGTGAGATTTTTAATGTTTTCAATGCGTATGTAAGATGTTTTAATCAGTATCATATCAGTAGTCGACGTCAAATTTCATTTAAACGTTAAATGGTGATATTCAAATTAAATATTTCTAGCTGAATTTGTGCGTCCGTTCACTCTTAAATCTTTCTTGCACACTGAATATCTCCGTATACATTTAAAACACTGCACGCACATTCCTGCCTCCATCCAACTGTACGTTTAAATCAATTCCGTATAATGCTCTGCATATATCATAATGATTATAATAACTAAATTACATCCATCTACTATTGAATTCAGATTGGTTCCGAATAATTAAATTAGTGCGTACGTTCACTCTTAAATCTTTCTTGCACACTGAATATCTCCGTATACGTTCAAAACACTGCATGCACATTCCCGCCTCCATCCAACTGTATGTTTAAATCAATTCCGTATAATGCTCTGCATACATCATAATGATTATAATAACTAAATTACATCCATCTACTATTGAATTCAGATTGGTTCCGAATACTGTTTTTGAATTATTGTATCCAGCTTATCAGCCAAGAGGCTTCCTCCTATATAAGGGCTTATAATGACTCCAGGCACAGATAATAAATAATTAATAGTTAGCATACAAAAGTGACAATACCTATGTATAGCGTAGGTATTGTTACGAGCTGAGTATTAAATAAATTAAAGTAGTCGATTGATTACCAAAAAATAACACAATATTTATTGGTAAGCTCAGAGGCACAGGCTGATTTGGACAGGTAAATCCGGAGTTGGACAGGTTAGCATGTATAAACAGGTAAGCTCAGAGGCACAGGCTGGTATGAACAGGTAAGTCCGGAGTTGGACAGGTAAGTATGTATAAACAGGTAAGTTCAGATGCACAGGCTGGTGTGAACATGTAGATTCAAAGGTAGAAAAAGGAAGTTTCATGATACGAATAATATAATAGTAATCATATTTATGCAGGTGAATGTACGGAATAAAAGGCATATCGTGGTGATATCCATCACAACTCAATGGAAGAAGCATCTTATACTTAAAATAAATCTAGTCTCCCCCTAGGCATCTATGTAAAAGAAGATTACTCTAAAGAAGTTTTAGAAAAACGTAAACAACTTCAGCCTCAAGTGGAAGAAGAAAAAAAGAAAGGAAATATTGCATATACCAAACACGACAAACTCATAATAAAAAACCAGAAAGATAAGTCTAGAGAGAATAGAAAAAGGGAGTCCCCAGATTCACATCAGTCTCCAACACAGAAAAAAGGCAACATAAACAAAAACATGAGTACCCCAATCCCAACCTCTTCTAAAACTAATGCTAAAGATATAATTAGACCTAACATACTCAAATTTGTAGAGAAATCAATTTAAGATTCTGATTCAAATACTCCAAAAAACTAATTACTATCACGGAACTATGGCAACAAACGACAACTACAACAACATTAAATGATAAACAAAACCAATCAACTAAATGTCTCCCACAACGGCTGGTCACCGAGTGAGATTTAGACCACCACCCTCTAATAAGAAGAACCAAAGTACTTAAAATTACCTAACTAAATACCTTAACACTAAGAACGGAAGAAAGTCTACAAGAGCTAGAGAAAGCCCGAAACGGCATTAAATGGGATATCTTAGGTCTCTGTGAGATACGAAGGCTGAAAGAAAAAATTGAGGTACGCTTTGATTACATACTATTCCATAAAGGCGAAATACCTGGCTAGAGAGGTGTAGGATTCGTTATTAGAAACTCACTGAAGCGACATATTCAAGAACTCGTTGGGATTTCAGACCGAATTGCAGTGTTAAACATCTTCATACCTGGATACCGAAAAATATGGTCAATTATCCAAACATACGCCCCGACAGAAAAAGCATCAAAAACGGAAAGCAAACTCTTCTATGATAAACTTACCAGAAAAATAACGACATATTCACATAACTTTGTTATATTAATGGGAGACTTCAATGCACAGGTGGGTGTGAAACAAAATAAAGAGGAATACGTTCTGGGGGATTATGGACAAGGAAAAAAAAGCCGAAACGGTGAAATGCTTGTAGAGTTCTTACTAGAACACAATCTAACACACCTCAACAGTCTATATACGAAAAATAAGCACAACAAATGGACCTGGCTATCTCCTGAAGGCAGATATAAAAACGAGATCGACCACATTGCAACAAATTATCCAAAAACTTTCACAGACACATCTGTGGTGACAAGATTTAACTTCAATACGAATCACCATATGGTAAGAAGCTCTCTAAGAATAAAGTCTCCAAGACAATCCAGGAAACATATGAAATCACGTAATCATGACATTACATTGATGAAACAACAAGGAAAGCTTACTAATTTTCTAAATGGACCAACTAAAGAAATACGTATGAAAACTAAGAACATTGACGTCACTACAAGGTATGATATCCTGGAAAAGCAACTGATTTAATAAAGACCCATAAATGAGAATAACAACAAATACAGTCTAACTGATGTAACATTGCAACTCATTGAGAAAAGGAAAAACTTGATTTTAAGCAATTGAAAAAAAGAAAACATCAAATTAATTATCTAGCTAAGTAAGGAAATCCAAACGAACATTAAGAGAGATAGAAAAAACAAAAGACTGCAAACTATAGCAAACTATAGAGAGACATGTAATCAAAACAGGAGGGGTGAAGAGAGCACGGAAAGAACTTAGAGAAGTAAACAAAGAATGAATACCAAAACTAAACAAAAAGACATACACTAGTTCAAATAAAAAGGAAACAAATAAAATAGCTACCAAATTTTCCCAGGACTTGTACTCGAACTTAGACAAACGGTCTCAAGAGCAGATGGAAACTGTAATATAATACAGCAAGATCTATACGACGAACCAGAAATACTCCCCCCTTGCGAGGTTGAAAAAGCTATACGCAGTCAAAAGATGGAAAAAGCACAAGGTCCAGAGAAGTTTTCAAATGAAATTTTAAAAGGCACTCTTAATGATGTAGTACCTATCCTCACAACAATATTTAATGACATAATGAAGACTGGCATAATACCGACACAGTGGAAAACGTCTCATATCATACTCCTCTACAAGAAAGGATAAAAAAAAGACAAACTACAGTCCTATAAGTCTGATGTCAAACATATATAAGGTTTTCTTCAAAGTTATCCTGGAAAGAATAAATAAAAAGCTCGACGAAAATCAACCTCGAGAACAAACTGGCTTTAGAAGCACATTCTCCACACTTGACCACGTACATACGGTGAAACAAATTTTGGGAAAGTACAACAAAGAATATAACAAAGTCTCGTACATGGTATTTATAGACTACTCCAAGGCATTCGATAGCATAAGCCATAAAGCTATATGGGAAAGCTTAGAACAGCAAGGAATACCTTCAAACTATATCTCAATCATCAAAAACATTTACTCAAATAGCGAAGCCAGAATACAGCTTGAAACTCAAGGAGATAAGATCAAGATAGAGAGAGGAGTAACAGTAACAGGGCGACCCACTTTCACCAAGGTTGTTCTTACCCGTACTGGAAAGTAGCTTTATTAGAATGAATTGGGAGGGGTTTGGCCTCAATGTAAACGGCGTAAAACTTAACCATCTCAGATTCGCAGATGACATAGTACTTTTTGAAGAAAATCCAGAAAATCTTAAGCAAATGATTAAAACCCTTAATCAAGAAAGCAGGAAAGAGGGGTTATCTATGAACAGGGACAAAACCAAACTACTCACAAACTCCAAACCTATAACAACTGAAGTCGGCGACCAACCCCTCGAATATGTGCAGAATACATCTACCTAGGACAGTTAATATCCCATGAAGATCAGATAACAAAGGAGATTAACAGAAGAATAGCTAATGGCTGGAAGAAGTACTGGTCACTGAAGGAAATAATGAAATCGGAACTGAACATGGCAATAAAAAAGAAAGTTTTTGATGTCTGTATTCTTCCAGTCATTACATATGGCTGCAAAACCTGGGCACTTACTAAAAACCACAGGGAAAAGTTGGCACGCTGTCAGAGAGCCATGGAGAGTAGTATGTTTGGCATAAAGAGAAAAGACAAAGTAAGAAACGCAATTATAAGAGAAAGAACCAAGGTTACTGACATACTCGTACTTACTCCAATTGATCAGAAAAAATGGAGATGGACTGGTCATATGATGAGAGATCCGCAAAATAAATGGAGCACAATTGCTACATACTGGTACCCCAGAGATGGAAAACGCAAAGGAGGACGCAAACAGATGCGATGGGAGGACGACCTAAAACTCACAGTAGGACACAACTGGAGAAGAGTGGCACTAGACAGAACACAGTGAAAAATGTTAGAGGAGGCCTATGCCAACAGGCACACTGAACTGCGAGATATTTTATAGAAGAAACCAAAACGGTTCTATAAATTGTTATGTAAATTTTTGTCAAGTTCAGAATAAAAGGTTATTTCATTCAACTATAATAATAGACCAAATAAATAACCACTTTTAACGCACTTGCAAATAATTCACTTTGGTGACAAGCTTGCATCACGGCCGGATGTCTGTTTGTTTACAAACTTCGGCACGCGAGCGCGCTGAAGCCCGTCGCCCCGCGCCCCGCACCATGCGTCCCTCGTGAACCCCGAATAGGCCCCTCAGACACCGTACCTAGTGCCCGTTTAATTGATATTTAATAGAAGCAAGATTGTTGTCACGATAACATGATAAAAACTTTACAAATTAAGTACGATATTCAATGGACACGGTAAGATCGGTGAACTGAACTGAAAGTATACGTGGTAAATTATACGCTGAACACTATCGCCCTCCAAATTTCAGTCGGACGATGGCGGAACTATATTATACGCTAAAAGGCATTGTAGAGATGGAATTACGTCCATGTCAATTTTTCGCCCTAGCATTCTAATGATCATAAGGGACCCTTGGGCTAAAAATGAGGGTCGGTCAATCTTGCGTCCGTATTCCGGACGCACAAAGTCAGTCGGACGACAGCATCATCGGTAAATAACGCCATGTAGGACGCAACATGTCCTTCAAGATGTATATATATATATATATATATATATATATATATATATATATATATATATATATCTATCGATATATATATATATATATATATATATATATCGATAGACGTAGTGTTGGACGCTGCAAGCTAAGTGGAGTGAGCTGAATGTGAGAAGCCCAAAACCGATCTAAGTGGCGTGCAATCAGTGAGGCATATATACTGAAATATGATCGATGATGATGATATATTATGTAATATAACAAAGAAGAATCGAATTTTTGGTTTACAGGCTGATTATAAAAGATACGGTTTTTAAAGTGAAAGAAGTTTGTGGCATAGTTTCTAGCTCACTGTGTGAATTATTACTCACCCACACTCGAAAACTTCTGAATGTAGGTTCATTTTAACTGAGAGTTATTTATGTACTTTGAAGTCTAGTAACATAAACTGATGGATATCAGATATGTTCCTATTTCTCATGAGATTTATTTTAACTCAGCTAATTGCATCTCAACATAAATCATAAAAGTTTATGCTTTAAAATATGACCCCCAAAAAGTAATAATAAAACAAAGAAATACATTTATTTTCATTGAATTTTATTCCAGTTATTTGTGCAATTTGTTTTTTTTTAATCTTTCATTGATTTTCCATAAATACAAAAATCGTCTAAGTATGGAATGACTCCTTCAACATTTTCCTACATTTGGCTGATGATTCTACTGAATTCCTCTGGTACAGATGCTACACAAAACGGTAGTCTTCGAAATTGATATTGCCCAAATGGTGTGATGAATTTATATAGATCAGAGCTTTCTTCATCTAAATTTAACATCCAAAATCCATTAGACTCGTCTAATAATGCGAACTCTTTTGCATTTTTCATCTTATTTTTAATTTCATCCACAGTTGTTAGTTGATATTTAGACTGCACAATGTATTTATTTAGTTCTCTTGGATCTAAGCAAACTCTTAGTTTACAATTAGGTTTCCTCACTCGAACTAAATTAATAACCCATTTTGTGGGCTTGTGTACCTTTTCAATAATCCCCATTGACTTCATATTTGAAAGTTCTTCTCTTAATTCAGGCAGTAATGAAAAGGGAATACGCCGTGCTGCTTGTACTACTGGTATTGCATTTTCATCAAGTTGTATTTGTACTGATAGCATGTACCCTTTATGATGCAGTTGTGCATATAGTTCACATAAGATACAAAGTCTAATGGGCCTAAGACCGATCCCTGGCTTTCGTGGCGGAGATTGTATCTCTAAGCACGTTTCTGAGTTTTACTGAAAAACTGCGGCATGTAAGATAGTTTTGACACCAGATAATAAAGGCCCCCTCATGCCACAGTTACTAATTCTATTTATTAATTTTTTGTGGTACAAAACATCGAATGTACGGGAAAAGTCTATGAAGAGGGCGAGTACTATTTTTCATAAGTCTAAATGTGTATTAACGTCGTCTGTGAATGCAGACAGTAAATCATTAGTTCCTTTCATTTGGTATCCAAACTGATTTCTGAATATTATATCGTGATTTTGGTAAAACAATGGTATTTGATCAGCGATAAATTTCTCAACTATTCTATCTACAGTAGAGAGAAGTGTAGTGTAGTAAATAAATGCATCTTAAAAAAATAATACAATAATAATATAGAATATGTATGTGTGTGTACGTTTTAAACACATGTAACAAATATCATCATCTTCCTAGCCTTTATTATTCTACGCTAGTAGTCGTATCAACCGATTTTACCTGAATAACATTTTAAATTACTAAAATGTTATAACAAATTAAAATCTTTGATATTTTTCAAAATATGGGCGTATATTAAAAAATTACATGCATTCCGTAGCTATTTTAGAAGGCCAAGAACAAAATGTTCGAGGGTTAAGTGCTACCTACACTTTTCATGTTCAGTCACTCAATAAGTCTTGGCACTTACCTATTCATAAAGCCACACTACTGTCCTCGAACTATAAATAACTACATGGGTTGTTTGTTTATTCCTAGCCATCTAAACGATAGGAAAGTTGGATTGATTTAAATTTATTTACCATTCCAATTTAAGTTACTGGGTTTCTTTGAAACTTTATCTATTAAAACTCTTAATAGACAACAGATGCCCTTTACTTACCCATTCATAAATATTAAACTGGGATAATTCTGGTTGTAGTTTCACCTAAACATGATATTAAGACTAGATTTCTTATTGGAGCCATCTAACCGAATAAATAATATGTGCATATTTTTATCTATTATAATGATTTCTCTAAGAAGAGAAATCATTATAATAGATAAAAATATCATTTTATTCAAAATATTTGTTTCACGTATTTATTAAAAGATATAAAATCAATTTAATGTCAGTTATTCATTATGTTACATTCAACCTATTAGTTAGTATTGAATTTGCTACTAATTTACTATAGAATAAAAAATAAAAAACATTAAAATTCCCACTTGAATTTGAAAAGGTATGTAATAACTGAAAGATATAATGCACTACTAGAAATAGAGACATTGACTCACTAAGCAGTTTCGAAGTCCAAACTGAGACAAACGCAACTAATCGACATTTGACGCGGTTGAAACTTTACCGAGTAACTAGTCTTAAATATGTCGAAGTCCAAAACATTGTTTTACTTATTTATTGGTAGTGAACGGTAATTCTTACTTACTTAACAGCTTAACATGCGACTGCTGTGCATGAGGTCTCGGGTTCAAATCCTGGGTTGGATCAAATGTTTGTGGGATCTACAAATATTTGTTTTGGAGTTTGGGTGTTTTCTATGTATAATATGTATGTATTTACCATTCATATCAGTTGTCTAGTACCCATAACACAAGCTCTGCTTAGCTTGGGACTAGATGGCATTGTGTGTTAGATGTCCGAAATATTTATTATATTTAGTCATCCATACTAGTTGTTACTGTTACCTTATATAATATGTATATATAAAATTTTTTTTTTCCAAACAATTTGAATACACCATGAACTACACCATGAACTTAACAGCTCAAGTTGAAAGTTAGTAATTTGATATCGTATTACTGATCGTAAAAAAGTTGATGGTGCAATTAAGTATAATCAATTAAAAAATTCAATACTCAAGTTATTAATTCGAGAATACTTTTGTTTGTCTGTCCGTTACGCTTTCACGGGTAAACCACTGCACCGGATAGGTAGAAGTTCAGTACAGAGATATATTAGACCTTGGAGAAGCATTTAAGCTTCTTTTGTCTCGCTAACCAACATAAACCGACGGACCCGCTGACAAAAGCTAGAGTATTATAAATTCTAAAAACTATTTCAGTGCCTTCATAATACGTTTACTCTGTTCATGGGTTTCAATATATAAACATTTGTATTGGTTTACATTCTTTTCTTATTTTATAATAACGCTTATATTATTTTTAACAACTAGTATTGATACCCTATGAGTGCTGGTTGGTAATTGTGGCGACCTCCACATACAACATAACATACTACAGCGCCATCTACCGAAGATACACTGAACTACGGAGTAACCTACAATACGAAGAAACTACCAATCCTGAATCGCGCAATTAAAAGTTCTCGCGCCGATTATCATATATACATCATACCAACATCAACTGTTGGGCAGTAGCCCGCCAGGCATGATCACCTCGCCTGGTCGGAGGATCCTCCCTTTGTGTTGGGTGGAACATTATACCCGTTCCCCCACAGTGGTGACCCTGACGTGATTGGAAGCAACCTTCAAGGAAGCAGATCAGCGCCACCTTCATGTTCACTCCCACAGCAAGTCTCAAGCCAGCCAGCAACCTCGGCCTCAACAGGGATACACCACACGCAGGAAGCGACCGTTTCAGCCTGGTTACCCCTACGGCCTCTACAGCGTCTAGGCACAGAACACTGCACCTACGGTCCATGTAAGCAGAGCATCTCTCTCCCGTCTACGCAGCAGCCAAGCCACTACGCAGCAACCGCCCCGACAGCTGACGCAATATATATCGACCTCCAGTCTTGGAGGGGAGTGATGTGGCGACCTCCACATACAACATAACATACTACAGCGCCATCTACCGAAGTTACACTGAACTACGGAGTAACCTACAATACGAAGAAACTACCAATCCTGAATCGCGCAATTAAAAGTTCTAGCGCCGATTATCATATATACAACATACCAACATCAACTGTTGGGCAGTAGCCCGCCAGGCATGATCACCTCGCCTGGTCGGAGGATCCTCCCTTTGTGTTGGGTGGAACATTATACCCGTTCCCCCACAGTAAATATTTTATACTTATGTCAAATTCACTACAAAATTGAAAGAGGAAGTTTGCGATAAACGTTAATAGTTTTTTATCTACACTAATATTATAAAGAGGAAAACTTTGTTTGTATGTTTGTTTGTAATGAATAGGCTCAAAATCTACTGGACCGATTTTAAAGTTACATCACCATTCGAAAGTTACGTTATCCACAAGTAAAATAGGCTATATTTTATTTTGGAAAAAAATAGAGTTCCGTAAGATATTTGGGTTTTTCGAACACAAGGTGTAAAAATCAACCAGAAAAGTTACTTATTTTGTGAAAATTTTCATGCTACGGGCTATATAAGACGCAGACGAGGTTGCGTGGGTCAGCTAGTCTCTAATATAGTAGTTTGATGCTAGCCTTTTTTTATTATACAACTATTTTGCAACTGCAGAAATTCTCTTCATTTGTACCACCTTCTATCACTCGCTTAAAAAGGTTTGTTGTAAGAGCCGATCGATCTACAGAACATCACTTGAAGAGGCAGCTTCAGAAAGTGCACTTCAGATAAGAGCACGTTTACGTACACACGTTTTATAAAACAAAAGCAGGTTTAAATTCGCACTCTCACTCTGAAACATACGCAAAGTATGTATGTGTATGTACCCCTAATGTCATATATTTTTAAATATTAATATTAGGAATATGGTTTATCATAAAAATTACTTTATAACACACAATTAATACAAAATGTAAATATTCATATTTATCAAACCATTAAAATATAATATCTTGTTAATTTTATTTTGGTTTTAATCAATAATTGATATGTAATCGTTTTTTAAAAAATATTTTTTGATATCAAAGTTACTTACACCATAGTTTAACAAGAAGTAACCAGGAGTTGACGAAAAAGATAACTATACGTAAGTACATACAAGAAGTTCATAAAATACATGTGTATGAACGTTTTGTATGAACATCAAAGATCATAATATGCTTAAGCAATAAACTCAAATGATTAAGCCATATTTAGTGATTGTCAGTAACAAAGCTAGATTACGTTTATTTATATGTATTACTCAAATCTGACTCGTTTTTTCTTACGAAAAACATGAGCGAAATCTAAACATTGTAAAAGTTGTCATGTGTTTTTCTCATATTTTGAAAGGATTTTAAAAGTACCCTAATTTATATCTTATACACGATGAATAAATTGTAAGGCGTAATCGAAAAAAGCTCGACTCTGCGTATACTCGTAAAATTGTGTTACAGAACCTTGACTTAAAGAAATACTAACAGACTGTTTTTGTATTAAGTTTATATTGAATGATAAAAATTTGATTCGTTTTGGTTGGAATGTACTTGTATATAAAGAACTGAATATCTTCTGAACTGTTAAAATGATTTTAAAGAATTCATTATATAGTAGGTAAGTAGTGCAGTACTTCGGATCAGAAAAATTTGAGAGATGTATTTATTGAATTCAGTATTGTTTAAGATAAGGATTTTTGTTGTACTGTGGAATTTAGTTATGTTACTAAAATTAATGTTTAGCAAAACATTTTGCTCCTCGTATCGTATGGGCACTAAACAAGTACATTTATATATAGTTTTTTAGTCGTGTATGATTGTCACCTAACTCTTTTTAAACAGCTTGACCGACTTGAATAGAATTTTGTATGTATATTTTAATTTGTTCCTGTATGGTGTGGAAACAGTATTGGATGCTGTAGGTAACGCGGCTATCATTCTAAGGTGTTACGACGTTAACCGGGTCAGCTAGTAAAAGTACAAATTTAAAACAAAAGTCCTTATAATTCATTTGTTATATATAGTTCCTAAACCTTTCGAATAAGATATAGAATCAAGAGATTCATTTCATTTATTGTGGCGACAAAAAAATCACACAAAATTTCCTTTATGGGGTAGAAATATTCCATACACGAAAGTTTAGAGTAGGGTTTGATGTTCAAAGACTGTAATTCTTTTATATGTTTCACGCGACAACAATCTGCGCGTTATTCGACTTTTTCTTAGAATGATTTCTGGTAATAAAATACTTACTTTTTTTAGATACACCAAATTGAAAATTTCGTTAATGTACATGACTTTTTAGATGCTAGGCAGAATGCCTTAGGTGAATTGGCCATCTCCATTATACGATTCAAAAGCCGCAAAATTAATTTGAGTTTCTTAAAGAAATCTTAAATATAATTAACTTCCCTTACCTGGTTATTACAATATTATTATGGTAGATAAAAACTTTGTTAGAAACAATCTTCTTGATACCGATTCTTTGTTTACTCAGCTCTTATTTGACCCGGTCTTAGACATTTTCTTACTAGTCCAATATTACTCAATTATAACAATTAAAGCAAACAGTTTTCATTTGTGTCATGGTTTTTACTGTCGAATACACACTACCTCTTCACCTTATTACGTAATAATCTGTAGGTTTTCTATTTCATTGAATGGTATTTTTGTTCATTAATGTAAATAGGATTCAATATCAATGAATTTTAGATGCAATATGAAATTTATTATTTCAAAATTGTTGTTTATTAATTGGTATACGGGTGTTAATATCAGTTTCGTATCTGAAATTCGGTGAAGAATCTTCAGGTACTTGATATTGTTTATAACTAACTTTATGCTTATCGATACCTTCAATCCAAGCTAGAGTACTGTCGGGCAAACCAATTTGCAAAAACGTAGTATTTAATATTGATGTTTCATGCTAGGCCGATGATTTAAGTAATATGCGGATGGTTAGTCCTAACACACACAATTTAATAAACAAAGGTACAGGATGTTGTTGTTTTGTATATGTGAGAAAATTGTAAATACGATGTTTACTATCGTGATAACAAATATATACATCAATGGTCATAAGAGGTGGAATATTTTTCTTGTTGATTTTTTTCGTATCATTCTTGATCTTAAACATTCTCAACACCGCAATTTGATAGAATAAAGAAATATTATTACTATAAATAGTACGCGTGCCTGCAATTTATCAGAAATGAAGGAATTTGACTGGTTTTCTGAGCTTTGATGAAAGTTTCTATAGAATTAGAAGAGCTTCTTTTATTATCTAAAAAAGTTCACAGCTAAAAATATTTTATTTTAAACATTAGCCCCAGATATTACCATCCACAATAAAAAATATGTAATTTTTTTTTTTTTTAAACGGTTTTATCGAAAATAATATTCTAAAAGCTACAAAATATTCGGTAGGTTTCAGGTTCCAGTCATCACACCCTACTCCCTCATCAATCTAAGGCATTGATCAGACAAAGAAATAAAATCGTTGGGCGTAGCGTCAACTGATTTGACTGTATGGAAACACGGGCCCAACGATTTTAGTTTTTTTGTCCGATCAATGTCTTTAACCGTTTATTTCATTTTTATTTTCTAGTTTTAGTTTTTCATGGTGAACTGTATTCTTCTAGTCAAGCCCTTTCATATAATGGCAGTCGTGACAAAATGTATAAACCACCATTTTGTAGCGACGGCCATCTTTGATTTCATACTTTTTTCATAGTGACTACTATTCTACTCTCACTCTGCTACTCTAACTACTAGTAGAATACAGTTCACTATGAATGTAGTAGTAGTACCTAGTCAAGGCCTTTTATTTTTGAAACCCATATTGAGGTAGTTGTGACAAAATTTGTTAACCGCCATTTTGTTGGGGGCGGCCATCTTGAATTTACAAGGAAACATAATTATTTAGAAGAGAATACACAATTTTAGAGACATATTTTTTTTGGGCAAGGTTACTTCAAATCCATATCATTATTTCAAATGTGTAATTTTTAATCATTATATTTACTGAAGCATGTATTATTATAACTCTCATGAGAATGTCTTACACAGAGTTAAACGTTGTTTTCAACGTAGTTCCTGTTTCGTATTAATATCACCTGTCTTTAGTGGTTTTCCTTTTAAGATAATCATATATTTGGGAACATCGTAAGTAATATGAATCTCTTTGTAGGCGCGCAGTCACAAAGTTTCAAACCACCTCTTTATACCCAAGTATTTTCCTCAGTGCTTTGTAAGATCTTGCTTTTAGAAATATACATAAAGTAGCTCTTGTATATTTGTTTTATTTCAAACCAACTTATTGTGATTCTTAAGTATCAAAAGTCATGCTTAAGTGTCTGTATATTTAAATATTGTGATTGACTTACGTTTGAAAATATTGCATTACTGTTTTAATTTCATAACTAAAATTAATTAAATTCAACTTGAGACTAACTTGTTGCAGTCTGCTAATCAGATTTGAAATAAATCTCATTGATATGTAGTTATTACAGTAGTATTGTAAACGCCTACTGAGAATTCATTTAAAATTTTATATTTATTTATTTATGCCGACATATAAATTATTTGTCAGTTTCTTAGTATTAAAATCCGAATTCAGTTCAATCAAATGTAGTGTTAGCTATAAGTAAGTATCATCATCATCAGCCTATCGCAGTCCACTGCTGGACATAGGCCTCTCCAATAGCACTGATAAGTAAGTAGAAGCAAGTTGATTTTTTGTGAATGAAGAATAATTCTATATTATAAAAGTATTTGTTAGGAGTTGCTACTTTTCTGAATATTAAACAGAATATGTAGTACTAACAGTTTTCTAAAAAAACTTATATTTTTACAGATATACATACATCAAGATATCATGGCGACTACCCCTCCTGGATTATTTTCATATTTTCCATCAGCCACAAAGAGTCATTTTAGAAGCTATTACAAAAAAAAATGTAAATGGAAAACAAGAAATGTGATTTTCAGTAATTTAGTTATTAAATGAAGATTGAAAATTATGATGTGACTCCGTAATCATCGTGCTTTTCATCTCTTTTTGCTCTAAGAATACCCAAACTCAGAACAACAATTTATGGATCTTTCAAAGTACTGGTTGGTTTAGTTTGAACCCATAACACTCAGAGTAGAATGGTAAGTTGATCACTTAAACCACTACTTCATCCGACCTGTGTAGTTCTCTCTAGATGGTTCGTATATGGCTTATAAACTTTATGAAAGACATGTGGATAAGGCACGTGATTTATTTTCTAATAATACTCAATTTCAAACGTTTGGCAATGTGTGTATTTCTTTTCGCTGCCGTTTGTATACCAAACGTAATAAAGAATAATGTAATAATAAATGTTACGTACCAATAAGAAAAACTCGAAATCATTTCGGTATTCTAACATAGCAATATGTCTAAGTTGATTTGAATATATTCTTCTCTATGGCTGTTCACTCGTCAAAGCGTTGTTAAAATATCTTTATGTTTTTAGGGTTCCATACCTAAAAGGGAAAAAACAAAACTCTTATGGGATTACTTTGTTGTCCGTCTGCCTACCAAGACCCTTTTTTTCAGGAACGTGTCGAGGTATCAAGCTGCAATTTAAATCAAATACTCAAGTCTATTGTCCCTTGAAGCCAACGCAATCGAAAGATAAAGCTGTTTATGCTACAAATTTTTGACACTCGCAAGGGTATCAAAACCTACAGGGTACTTGCCGTGAACTCAGAATCTTGAACTTTGATAAGAGGCAACTTTTTATAGCATAAATAAAGAATAATATTTAAAAGCTTATTTTTTTTGTTACAACAAACAATGTACCTACAAGTTTGTACGGAACCCTCAGTGCGCAAGTTCGACTCGCACTTAGCTGGTTTTTGTTCTTTATCTTGTAAAATATAATATACGCTTACGGTTATAATATTTTTTAAACTTTATCCCAGACAACAATCAGTATTCTTTAAGAGTTGAGATCGTGTTTTTGTCCATTGCTCGATAATAACTTGACAATTCTTTGAAGAGGATTTTACCAGTATATAAATACAGAGTATATGATACAGAGTATATTAAGTTATATTTATATCAGACTTAAAAGTGTATACCAAATCGATCTACTCAAACAGGAAGGAGATCAAGTTGCAACGACAAAATTTACACAATCAAATCAATAATACACAAAACAGGGCCTAAGCAAAATAAACCCTTTTAAAAACTTTTCAGTGCTATAGCCATAGATTAATAAATTATGATGTCATCTGAAGTTAATCAGCCTGCATTTATTATTATAAGTCCACTATTAGTTTCATATTCTTATTTTAAACACTTATAGAAATTTAAAATAAAGGAAAATAGGAATTAGTGCTAACTTGAGTCACTTAATAAAAAATATTTTTAAAAAGTTTGTAACATTAGAAACAGCAACATTATTTTTAAAATAAAAATCATTTTCGAATATTTGTGAAATAAAATTAAATTAAGTTGAACAAAATACTCGTAATAATAAATAAGCATTTAGATTTTTTTATAAATTTAATTTTGCTGTTTAAATACACCACAGGTGTATCTTTACATTTGGATAATGACAAACTTTTATGAACCAAAATTTTAAATGATATCGGTAAGAAAACAATAAAGAAGATAATAATATAACGCGAAATTAGTTCAACTTTCTCGATCAATATCCTTGTTTTCAGTAACCTGTTCTTAAGTAATAATTTTGGATGGATAAATATTTGTTAAAGGGTAAAACTTAATTATCAACCATTTCAATACTGCGGTCTCAGAATGTTTGAAACTTCCCCTCTAACTTTATAAACCTATTAGCCATAACATATAATCTAATAAATTATGTTGAATATCAACGACAAGGACGTTGTGCATAAATTACTATTAACAAAACTCAACAGCTTTCCATTATCATTATTTTATAAATAATAAATTTACTAAAAGTTTTGATAACAAACTTTTTTTAATATTTCATACTTTAATAAATAATGAAACTGAGTACTCTGAAGATTAGTATACCGAGTCTTCTAATATTGCAGTCTTTTTTCATTATACTCACCCTAATCAACGCTACCAGAGTTTTCGTAAGAAAAAACAGTTTAATACTATAATCAACATAATCCTGCTCTACGAAAATTTACCCTTCTATTTAATTTTCTGAATATACCGGTCAATAATATAAAAGTTAATTTTAGTAAATATGAAGTTGTCGTTCAATCTTTGTCACACATGCATTAATATTAGTCTTAGGTTTTAAGACACCTGTATCAATTGATAAATATATATTATCAGAAAACATTGTAATGTTTTAAATATAAGCTCATCATTTAAATTATAATTTTATTTTGTCTATTAACTTCTCATAATACTAAAACTTAAAAAACAAGGAAAATACTAAAAAAAAACATGAAAATTGAAAAAAAAATTAGGACAATCTAAAGTGACAAGAAAGATAAAAATAAATAGTAAACGATTTCACCCATAAAATCAAATAATAGAAATACTGATATACTGACTGACACAAATAAGAGAAAATATAAAGGAAAATTAGTGGATTAGGAAAAGTAATGGAAGTGGAAAAAAAGCAGTTAAGTTTTAATAAATGTTTCATGAATGAAGATTCGCGGCGTTTTACTAAAGTTGTGCTGTTGTGTTTCTACATAAGAGTCACGCTGAAGAAGCTTCAGCAATTGGTGAAAAGTAATAATAAATCGACACAATTGAGAAGTAATTTTTTTTTTTTTTTTATTGAATTGTGAGCAAACGAGCAGACGTATCACCTGATGGTAAGCGATTACCGCCGCCCATGGACACCCGCAACACCAAAGGCGTCATAAGTGCGTGGCCAACTTTTGGGGGGATAGGAAAGGGGATGGGAGAGGGGTTGGGGTATGGGGCGGTATCCTCACTCACTCGGTGAAACACAGCGCAAGCGCTATTTCACACCGGTTTTCTGTGAGGCCGTGGTATCACTCCGGTCGAGCCGACCCATTCACGCCGAAGCATAGCTCTCCCACGGTAGGTAAATTAAAACAAAAGTAACTGAAACACGTATATATTCGAGATTACTGTACATAAATAAATACTATCACATTCGTCAATAACTTTCCGTAACGATAATATCTTTGTGTTAATTTAATACCCATACTCACTTCAGTGTTATCTGTAATCGGAATAGAATGATTTGAAAGCGGCTAGGTATCAATACTAATATTTATATTAAGACATTCTCATAGGGTCATTAGTGACAAATATGCATTGTCACAATACCTCTACTATAAATAAATAAATAAATAAATAAATAAATATTTCGGACATCTATTTAACACACAACGCCATCTAGTCCCAAGCTAAGCAGTGCTTGTGTTATGGGTACTAGACAACTGATATAAATACTTATATATACTTTTTTTTTGTAAATACATACATACTATACATAGAAAACACCCAAACTCCGAAACAAATATTTGTAGATTCCACAAACATTTGGTCCGACCCAGGATTTGAACCCGAGACCTCAAGCTTAGCAGTCGCATACGCGTACCACTACGCCACCGAGGCAGTTAACTATACTATAGATGTCTCTTGTGTTTTAATAATGTACTCCATTTTCATAACTAAATCATTAAGCAAATTGTCTGCAAATCTCTTTGAATCTATAAATGAATATATTTCCGCAATAAAAGTGAGCTCTCTGCCTGAGAACTTATAAAGAGTGAAAAAATCATCTTGTTCAATAAATAAAATCTAAATAAATTTAGATTTTATTTTTCTTTATCTCTTTGGAGAGTCTAAAACATGGTGATGATGAAAAACAACGTTCAATAAAAATGTAGTACGAATTTTAGTTTTTTTTACTATATTTTGTTTTTTATGTAGATACACACATGTTATACAAAGAAAACACCCGAACTCCGGATCAAATATTTGCAGATCATACAAACGTTTGGTCCGACCCGGCAATCGAGCCCCAGACCTCCTGCTGAATTTCTCTTACCTTTAATGTTTCTTAGAATACTAGTATAATAGTTTTTTTACTTAGACATTTCATTTTTTTTTTATAATTTTATAAATAAAGTTGACATCAGGAAATGAACCAAATTGAAATGGAAGCACCAGCTTTCAAATACAAAAAGAATCATCAAAATCGGTTCACCCAGTCGAAAGTTATGACGTAACAAACATAAAAAGAAAATACAGTCGAATTGAGAACCTCCTCCTTTTTTTAAGGTCAGTTAAAAAAGGGTATTAATAGTCTGTCGCAACTTTATAGAAAACGGTCAGGAAAATAAATCCCAGTTAATACTAAGAGGTTTAATACCGCTTGTCAGTCATTTTTAAGCTTAGCTTTTGTAGGAATGTTTGCAGCTGACGCTCGTGCTCACTTAATATTGATAACCTTACGTCTTTTAACCAAAACTTTTTACTCCGCGATAAAGTAATGCTTCTATTTTTAGCACATTGAGGTTCTTATATACAACATTTATCATCGTTATGAGATTTTTCTCGTCTGCAATTCTACATATCGTAATACGCATCAGACATCAAATATTAGTTCTTTCGGTATCTAGTCAGGTTTTCAAGAAATAATTTTATTTTAGTATCTACACAAAATATAAAAAAATAAACAAGTAGATAGGTCTTTGAAATTGACCTAACTCAAAATTGAATTACCTTCTTAGAATGTAACTGAAGTGAACTAAACTGTCGATGTGATCTTATCTTTAAAATAATGATTGCCTTTGGGCGATAAGGCCGCCAATTGTACTTCCTAGTTTTGTGTTACCTTTTTAAGCAATATGGTGTACAATAAAGAGATTATTATTATTATACTGCAAAAGATTTTTTATTTTCACAGCTATATGTCTTTCTTTGTTCTTGAAAACAATGAAGAAATTATCGTTAATTCTAACTTAGCTTTGAAACTTTTTTACCCTTATTATATTTGTTTTAGGTCTAGAATCATTTAAGAATACCAAAACCATATCTATATATATAAAACAAAGACGGGTTTATTACAGCACTTATAACTCGAGATCTGCTGAACCAATTTTCATGGTTATTGATTCGTTGGATTTGTCTCCGCCCCGAATAGCATAATACATCTTAAAAACAATGAAAACTAGATATGTGTAACGAATACTTAAAATTTTTTTTTTTGATGATGAATGGCAATTAACTATTAGCTATTTGAGCTATTGTCTATGTCTCGAAAGTTCAGACATTTATTACATGTCAAACATTCGTTGTCCAATCCTGTCAAATACTGTAACAACTATTCATGTGTGCGTTCAGAAATATTAATATTAATAACAATGCCGCGTCCTAGAAGATCTAATCTTTCCCAGCGGAGCCATAATGCAATTAGGCAACGGAATATCGCGAGTCAATTATCTGATGAAGAACGAGAAATTGCACGAGAAGAGCGCCGAGTTAGTACGGAGCAAAGAAGGGCCTTAATTCGTGCTTCTCAAACACAAGAGCAAAGAGAGACAGCCCGTGAAACGGCTAGGTTAGAAACGAGAAATCGTCGAGCTTATCGTACAGATGAACAGAGAAATAATCTTCGAAGTGCAAGAAGAAACGGTTCAAGTATTGATTTGAATCGAGCAGCGTTTCTATATGATTGCACCATCGACTACAGCTTGCATCGTTTAGTTTGCATTGGTCCTATGGACGTTGTTTGCCAGCATTGTGGAGCATTGAAGTTTGCTAGTGAAACGCCTGGTTTGTGCTGCCTTAGTGGTAAAGTGAAATTGCCATTATTGGTCCCGCCACCAGAGCCATTGTGCTCCCTGCTTTATGGCGAAACACTAGAATCACGACATTTTCTAGCGAACACTCAAAAATTCAATGTCTGTTTCCAAACCAGTCTGTGACTTCATTTGAGACGGAAATTATCGAAGAACATGGATATAATCCGACATTTAAGGTAATTTACGTTAAAAAAATATTTTCTATTATTTAAAAAAAAATCTAGAATGTAGATTGTTAGATTTCTGTATTTGTCTCTGAAATAAAAATGGCATGTTATTATTTGAAAAAAAAAAGTACTATGGCTTCGACTTTACAGATTCAAGGCCAGATTTGCCATCGCATTGGATCATTGCAACCTATAGAAGATGCACAGCATAAATTCTTGCAAATATACTTCATGGGCAATATGGAAGAACAACTTGACTGGCGTCAAGGGATCAACACAGCTACAAAAAGAGCAATTCTCCAAGACCTGCAGCAAATGCTTCATGAACATCATGCATTGGTCAGACTGTTCAAGACTGCTTTAGAGCGCATGCCAAGTGATGACTATAAAGTTGTGATCAGAGCAGATAAAAGGCCATCTGGAACACATGAACGCATATTTAATGCTCCAACAATCGATGAAGTGGGATGAATCCTGATTGTTGATAAAAACTTGGAAACACGTGATATTGTACTTATACGACGCAATACTGGGCAACTACAAAGAATATATGAAACACACCGTTCATATGACGCGTTACAATACCCGCTCATGTTTTGGCAAGGAGACGATGGATATCACTTTAATATCAAAATGATTAATCCATTGAATGGTAAGATCAATATTGTTGTTTTCATTTAAACTTGATATACATTTTACTCTGTTTGCTTTTAGTACCCAAAAAAAGTTGTAATTTCCAATTTAGTACAGAGTAGCTGTAAGAGTCGTTAACCTATTAGGGGTTCTAAAATACAATTTATACTGCATTTGTTTCAGGTGAGGAAACTACCAAGAAGGTTAGTTCGATGAATTATTACGCATATCGTTTGATGATTCGTGAAAATTCTGACAATTATTTGTTGCGATTTCGTCGACTGCTTCAACAATATTGCGTTGACATGTACGTTAAAATCGAAACGGAGCGCCTGACTTTCATTCGGTTGAATCAAGCTAAATTGCGCTCGAAAGAGTATATTCATTTACGCGATGCAATTAGCACAGAAGGAGATTTAGAAAATGTTGGTCGATTGACTATTTTACCGGCGACATACACAGGTAGCCCGCGTTATTTGCATGAATATGCGCAAGATGCAATGACATATGTTCGTCATTATGGTCGGCCAGATCTATTCATTACATTTACATGTAATCCGAAATGGATAGAAATTATTCAATTGCTGCTTCCCGGACAAACATCAAGTGATCGACACGACATCACCGCACGTGTTTTCAGGCAAAAAATTCGGTCACTAATGAATTACATTGTTAAGCAATACGTCTTTGGGAATACTCGATACTGGATGTATTCAATCGAATGGCAAAAACGAGGCCTACCGCATACTCACTTTCTAATTTATTTAGTCGAAAGAATTCGGTCAGATCAAATAGATGACATCATAGGTGCGGAGATTCCTGCTCCTGAAACCGATCCAGACCTACATGATGTTGTAATCACGAATATGATTCATGGACCGTGTTGCACTATCAACCGCGAATCATCGTGCATGGTCGACGGCAAGTGTTCCAAACGGTATCCACGAAAATTGACGGCAGAGACCATTACAGGCAACGATGGTTATCCATTGTATCAGCGTCGATCGCCCGATGATAATGGTAGAACTATCACAACTAAAGTGAAAGGAAACGATTTCGTAGTTGACCACAGTTGGATTGTTCCATATTCGCCACTTCTTTCCAAAACATTCAAGGCACATTGTAACGTTGAGTATTGCAATTCGGTCAAGTCAATTAAATACATTTGCAAATATGTCACGAAAGGAAGCGACATGGCGGTTTTTGGTATCAAAAAATTAAAAATATCAAAGATGAAATCACGCGCTATCAAGTTGGTAGATATGTGAACTGCAATGAAGCAATTCGGCGTATATTTTCATTCCCTATTCACGAACATCATCCCACTGTTATACATTTGGGGGTGCATCTAGAGAACGGTCAGAGAATATATTTCACAGCGTCGACATGCTGCTCAACGTGCCGAAACACCTCCAGCGACAACACTGACCAGTTTCTTTGCGATTTGTCAAAGCGATTCGTTCGCACGAACTTTGCTTTACTCAGAAATGCCAAGTTATTACACTTGGAACGCTACATCGAAGAAATTCCAACGTCGGAAGCAAGACGATGCAGTTCCTGGTCATCCAGATATGCGTTCTACTGATGCTCTCGGTCGTATTTACACAGTTCATCCGAAGAATGATGAATGTTTCTATTTGCGGTTGTTGCTGGTACATGTTCGAGGGCAAACATCATTTGAATCACTACGAAATCATTGTATTACGTTCATCAAAGCCTCAATTAGTTCAGCTAAAAGGTAACACGACATTCATTGACTGTTAGGCGGTACGAAGTTCGCCGGGTCAGCTAGTATTAAATATAGAAAGACGTTGTACATTATGTATGTAGATATGAATATAGAAAAATATAAAGGGTATAACTTAAATTAGCTTAATCGGATTTACTCCCGTAACGTTTTACCCTTTAATTGACTTTTCTCTAACTTTAGTCAAGTTAAAACCTTTTGCTCTACCGATTACAATTAAATAACTGTATTAAAATTGTTTCTTTAATCTAGGCAAAAATTTTAAAACGGAGGAAAGCAAATCAATCCAAATATATATTTTTACAAGCTTTTTATTAACTTGCAATGTATGTATGCGGAATCTTGTAACTCAATTTTGAAGCGTTGTTAAGTATGTGACAATACAATATTAAAATGGCATGGAGCTGATCTAATGCTGGAGCTGGAAGGTGGCCTTGGCTTAATTCGTCTCGACGTGTACTTTATTTTTCATAGTATCACGGGTCTGATGATGGATCCGCAAGGTGGTCATAGGAACTTTGTAATAAAATTGCAAAACTCATTGATTGTGGAATCGTATGTTTCGTCTTGATGAGTACTTAACGTTTTCATAGTATCCAGGGCCTGATGGTGCAGCCGGGAAGTGGTCATAGGAACACTGTAATGAAACGATGCAACACCATCAAGTTTGCAATCGTTTGATTGATCTTGACGAATACTTTATGTTTTGATGGCTTCCAGAGTTTGATGAAAAATAAATAAATATGAATCGTTTGAATCATCATGTCACTGCACGAACGCTGTACAACTCAAAATATGTTAAAACGTTCACAGAAAACTACTTTCACTTCTTTGTCGTTTACATATTGCCTTCATACACTTAACAAATTGACATTCGTTTATATGTTTAGAAACAGATCCTATTTCAAAATGACATACAATCAATCTTCTTTTGTTTCAGATATTATCTTCAAAACAATCAAAGAAAATTAGTGATGAAGTAACAATTTGTATATTAATACTTTTTAAAAGGTAATTTTAGAATTTATTTGGCACACAATTTGGCACAAAAACATAAATGGAAGAAGATATTTACAAAACATTAATTCGCCCTAAGGTCTTTGATAATGCCATAGGACGAAACCAGTCAGTTTAAGTACAAATGAATTAAATAGTGGAATAAAGGTAAAGGTGAGTCTAATTTTAAGGAAATATTTCAACAAGCTGGGCTGATAATCGAGAGTATAAATTACTTAATTTGTGTATGTATATAAGAAAAACAATAAAGGTACGCCTTTACAAAAAGAGCATAATAAAATATAATAATAACATCGATTTGCAATCTGTTTGGCAAAAAGGAATTTGTGCGCAAAAATTCAAAATATTTTCATTTTGTTTATTAATTGAAATAACTTCACATCGGATATTTAGTATACTGTGTTTGAATGTTCTTTATTGGTAATATAATAAATAATATGGTAATATTACTGACAAAATGTAATTAATGACTCCATATAAACGCAATATTATGTTAGCCATAGGTTTGATGTGCTCGAAGCGTTTTATTAATGCGACGTAGGCATAATTAAATATTTTTTCTTATTATTATTTCTGCGAAAAATCGCTTAACCCGCCGGACTCAGTTACCATGAATAATAGTAGTCGTTACTGAGAAGTATAGGACCTATAAATATCTACCCACAAGGTAGTAGAGCCACGCTGATTTCAGCACGAACGGGACGGCTCGACCGGGGCGGTACTACCCTCGCACAGAAGATTTACGTAAAATGACAGCGTTCGTGCTATCGTGTTTCGTTGGTGAGTGCAAAACCGGAGGCCCAACGATGCAAAAGCATCACAAGGCCGCAATGGTGTGTGTCACCTTGCTGCATTCGCAATGAGTATGGTGACCACCACTCTTGGATTCTGCTTTTACTTTCCATCAGGCAGTTTAGAGTCATTTTGGCAGGCCTATACATAAAAAATGTACTGACAACTAGTTCAATCATGGAATTCAGTTCGCCCTCAAGGTTGCGGAGGTTGTCTGCCAGTCGCTCCGTGGAAATAAGTGATATTCTGGTAGTCTGGTTTTTTTTCACGTTTTTTGGAACACATTGTAGAGCTAATGCGAATAAAAAACCTGTCAAGAGCGAATTGGACTCGTGCATTGAGTGTTTAAAAATTTTACTATGTACCTAAGTAATTCGCAATATTACGAGCCAGTCTCGAAGATTTTCCCAACAAATTAATACTCAAAACGTACAACTACAAAATTGTACTGTTTTTACAGGCTTACTTTGTGGTATAACTAAAAATACGATTTCAAATTCTCAAATTTAATTATTCTAGGTTATCAAGAAGTACTCTATAGGCTTTGATTCCTTGGGAGTGTCAAAACATGCGTCATCAATGTCAAAGTTTAATTTTTTCACTGCTGCAATGGATTACACACCTGTTTAGTTGATTAGAGAAAACTGTAAGATTTTAAGGTTTGTAGTGTTAAAAATACATATTCTTGTGTCTGTAATTATTGTTTTTTTTGAGTCAGTGTTTAAAACGGTCTTTACTGACGTACAGATAAGCTTACAACGAAGTAGTCCTGTAAGGTTTCAGTTTGTGTGGCGGGGCACAGTACCTTAAAAATGATTAATGTTTAATATCACATACGCCCACGCTCAACTTAGTACATTTTTTACAAAATTTAATAATTCACATGTTTTTTTTATATTTATAGATCTTTCAAAGAAAACACGTGTGCTGTGTGCGTGTTTCTAAATGTACATTCATGCATTTATATATGTGTATATATTTGTGTCATTATAATTCCGGTAAAATTTTTGTAAAACGGTCATTTTGATCTAATTTCTGTTCCGAACATTTTATTTAATAAAGTTGACCTATTTTCGGGTTTACACTAGCGAAAAAATCTTAAACCATTAGATTATTCTACTGTTGCATAATTAAATTAAGTAGACAGGGATTATAACGAACAAAATTTGGTCTTCCGTAGACAATTTGTTTCACACTAATGATCGCAATCATTTGTACGACTTTGCATTAAAAAATATTTTTTACAGTCCTTAATTCTAAGGAATTACAATAAGTATCAATGGTACTTTGTAACATTAGAGTACTTTACAGAAGTAAACGAAAATTATTTTTGATTGTATAATATCTGCCAAAATGCCTCTACTCTTTCTGATGGAAAGCATGAGTAGAATCAAAGAGTGGTGATCAATATACTCATACAGAATGTGGACACAGCATGGTGATCTTCACTATGATAAACAACAAATGATTTTTTAAATTGTCAGTTTAAGGATAATGTGAAAGTTAACGTATTTATGATTAATATTGTATCTGTATTTTAGAGAATTGTGACCAAAATTTCTAAAACATGTCATCATGTACATGTTCTATGACAATAACACTCGTAATACAATCAGTTGAGGTGCTTTGACACACAAGTTAAGTGAATTGAAACTATTTAAATATACTGTGATTATATTGTTATATTATATTATATTGTTTGATTTTAATCTCTTGAGATTCTTAACTAAGACATATCAGACTTGTGGAGGATTGTAGATATTTTTATGAACCATTTTATATTGGACTTAAAAAATGAGGAAAGTGTCCATTTGAAGATGTCTGGATTAAATTGACGTCAAAAAAGGGCAGTTTTTACTAACTGCCCTAATATTTTTTAAATGATTCTTTACTGCTTAAGGGATTATGCATCCTTTTAAGTTCTGTTAATTTTTAAAGAAAAAGTGCGACCACTAACGTTGAAAATGTAAAAAAGACGTACAGAATTCTCAAGACGATCAAATATACTACATTTTGTATTTCGATAAGCTAGAAGCTGAGATTTGTACATTTTCAAAAGAACGTGACTTAGATTTTTCTTCTTAGTAAAAGGCAAGGTAGTATTTGACCAGTAAAGCATGAATAGACTCAGTCAGTTATGAAATATATTTCAAAAACCACGACCAATATAAGATCAAAGGTTAAATTCACAAAGTTTAATATGAGTTTCAATGTGTTACTGGAAAGTCAGCTAAGCATCATAAAAGCATCAATATTAATCAATAAATAATTAACTGCTTTAAAAATTTTATAGTCAACTGTTATTAGTTTGTTTATTTATTTCATACGTTTAACCTATTTTTTTATTAAAGACTTAGAAGATAGATTATACATACTCGTAGATTATATGGTACTGCTAATAAGTGAAAATATCTACCGGTTTTTAGGCTGAAATATAATTGATAACGCATTTATTTTGTAACCCTGTGCACCTCCCTACAAGATTTCTACACCACCCTAAGGTTGACTGGAAGAGAATGCCATGGGCATTAAGTCCGCCGATGTACAAAGTGCATAAAGTGTAAATAAATAAATAAATAAATAACCTTAAAGATAGGAAGTAAGATCTATATTAGCAACTGCCGTCTACTTATATTGATCAAATAGTAGTTTTGACTAAATTATTTCGACTTTTGATCTTCGCTTCAGTAGTTGGTTTTTTGATCTGCAAGATAGTGGAATATGTATAATTTTATTTTTCAACATGGAGAAATTATTGAAATAATATTTTCAACAATGCTTGCGCCTAATGCTACTCCATAGCAAAAGGAAACGCAGTTGACGGTCACGATTACACTCTAAATATTTTACGAGCTTTGGCTCCGCAGGAAATGACTGACCAACATTCGTACCTGGTTCGTAAATTGTAAGTGTTTCTTTACGTGTAGTAAAGCATAAATATTGTATTTTCAAGTTCCTCTCTTTCACAAAATTTAAAATATATTAAAAATTGAATTGCTTGTTTTATATTTTATTATAATCCTGGTAAATTTGAAAGGAAATGAAAAGTCACTATTTTAATTCTTCACTGTGTTCTTTGAAAATTACCTTGGTGTTTTGTTGATGTATTTATTTGGCTTAGTACGAAACAGTTTCGTGACTAGAATGTCTTAGATTTCGCTGCCCGAATTTATTTGCTTTCAAACATCTGAATGTCGTACATAATAAGTTATTTTTATAACACGATATACGATATTTAGTCTATATTTTGTTATACATTTGTTTGTATAACGTAACAAAATGTGAATGATTCATTGAATCAAATCGAATTCACTCTCCCAAGGGAACACAGTTTTTTTTTTATCATGATAGAAACTTTGCTCAATGAGCGCATATATACCTACAGGAAACTGTAAACCGATTCTGCGTGCCCTTGATCTAACTAATAGCGATGCATGGGAGAAACTACAAGATATTTTAAAGAGGGCCGTTTTCATCAAAGGGCCATTACGAAAATCTGTGGACCAGACACAACTCCACGTTTAGGATGTTATTTAAATTCTTGTTGACCCAGTGACCCAGGTACTTCAGTTTTGTACTTCTCATTAGGGATGTATTTGTCAGTGAAATATGCGAGGCATATATAAATCACTATTTTAACGACTGAAAGAGAGAATTTAGTTCCCTTTTTCAAAAGAATAAGAAAGGCAAATATTTCGTCTTAATAATTAAAACACTAACAAAGTTTAATTTTAAATTTATTTTTTACTAATCTCTCAACAATATACACGTACAAATATGCACATAAATTATCACCAATCACATATATACACATTGAGTTTAGAAGTCTGTATAGTTACGCCTGTTTCGCACGTGCTGCCTTTCGATGCATATCCTGCATGTAACTTGTCTGTAACTTCCGAATTGCATTGTTTCTTCCAGTATGGCTTGATTGGCCATAACTGTTCGCATTGGTTATAACAAACTAACATTATTGCCATTAGAATATTTTGTCGAAGAACGCATCGATCGCGTCGTCAAACGCATTGAAGATGTGTTATTGTTGCCACGTCGAAGTAGTGATGCGTGAAGACCGCCGGATTCCCTGTAAATAGTTTTATTTAAAATATTTATATATTTTATAAAAAAAAATACATCAGTTTTTGTGTAACACTAGTCACTAGCGTGTAGCTATAAAGCTATGAGAAAGAATTAATAATGCTTAAATGTACTAGCCGATTGAAATAATGAGATATTGTCATGTTCGATATTTTTTGTAGTTTTTTTAAATAAGTGTTAGTAAGTTTTAAAACTATTGAGCCCTGTTTCATCGATTACAAATAGCTTATCTAAAATGTGGTTAGACACAATTTATATGAAAGATTCGTCAAATTATCTGTTATATAAGCTATCCGAAACTTATACGTAACCGATGAAACAAGCACTTGAACTTTTTTATTCTGAGTTCTTTCAAAAACCTGTTTATAATAAGATTATAAAGAGACTTTGTATATCTTAATGAACGTAAGAAAAATCGTCTGTCACTAAATCCACGTCTTTGAAACGTCTTGATCGTTGTTTTGTGATTTTGACAGTTAATTTAGTGAAGAGTTTCATAGTACACAATTTTTAATGGAAATCGATTGTCGATAGAAAATGGAACAATTATCCCAAGTATGTTAAATATTAATTTCAAGTTATTTAAGAGAAAAAATTACTAACCTATGTTTATAATTTACGTGAAAAAAGATTATGTAAATATATGACTATTACCTGTCACTCCGCCTGTGTGCTCTTTTTTTGGGCCATAAATGGAATGCGCCGTAAATCACGGGGTTGACTAGACTGTTCGACATTCCGAAAAAGAATATCCCATTTTGAAGTTCTTCGCTAAGCTGTGACAGAAAATGAAATTATGTTTCTTATTTATTGTAATACTAGATATTACGCGCGGCTCCGCCCGTATGTTTGTCGGTTTTCGCAGCAAAAAATAGCATATGCTCTCCCTCAGGAATCAAAGTATCTCCATGCCAAATTTCATTTAAATCGGTGCAGTGGTTTACCCGTGAAAGCACGACAGGTAGACTTATTGCGCATTTATAATATTATATACAGACAGAGTTTATTGCGCATTTATAATATATGTACGGAAGTATGTATTTTATATGGATCGTAATATTTTATTATAAATACTAAAATATTTTATATTTTTAACTTGTAGTTCTTAGAAGTATTAAGTCACAGTATTCTAGCGCCCAGTATTTTTAGAATCCCATCAGATTTCTATATTAGTTTAAAAGAAAATGGATGTTTAGTAAGGGTAGGTATATAAATTAGAACATCAGTAATAATGTGCTTCCGTGTTCCGTTTATGCACTAATTTGATTTGTGATTTCTTCAATAATAGGAAACAATTAGCCATTTTTTTAAAAAGATTTTTTTGATTTATTGAACTTGGAATTTAATTAGTGGCTTTAGACATCATTATTTAATTTGTTAACCAATTCATTGTCTCACGTGACGACTATTAATCAAGTGTAAACGAATTTGTAGTTTCATTAAACGAAATTAAATTTTGATTTGAACTATTAAGAGCAATGAAAACTATTTGGCCGTGAAATACCAAGGAAATTTTTTGATTTCGTTTCAAAAAATGAGTGAGATTTCAAAAACCTCACGCCTCTCCTGTTGTGTGGTTACACATAGGATATTATTTAGGTTCAGATCTCTATGGGAGACGGCTACCTATCATCAAGTGACTAATGTGTTACGAGGCGAACATGGAATTCCCTTTAAAAGTTATCGGCATACTTACTTCATTGTCTGGGTTCCAAAACATGAAAATCATCATCATTACATAATAAGGAGTCCACCAAATGAGAAAAGCAGCTACAATAACTACTGACATTCGTAAAGACTTCATTTTGGCTCTGTTTATTAATCGACGCCGATTCATATCTGGAGTGAAGTGTTTTTTCAGTGGTCTTCCCACTTCGGGCTGGAATAATTTTTCGCTGACTGAGGACAAAAGAGAACAATATAATTTCTATGTGGTGAGGGATTAGGAATAGAGTGTCACCGCCCCTATTGATCTCATGGATGTCGTAAGAGATGACTAAGAGATCAAATTATACAGAACAACATCACTGAAAAAAGAAGAAAAACTTGAAATAAACAGTCGATTAACCAACCAGCGTTTAGACCAAAACCTCATTTCTCAGGAAAGGCTTGTGTCAATTGTCAGTAGTCTATTAAAACTATGGATTGAATAATACACATTTACAATAACATCAAATAATAAAGCTTTCTTCTACTTGTACTTCTAAAAAAGTTGACTATTATGTTGTACTTAATTGCTATAATAATTCAAAATTGATGAATTGAAACTAATTTCGTTTTATTTTTTTATTAACATTCTAGAATTATATAGAAATAAGTACAATCTTTCATGAAAATATTTTGGATTGACGGCTAATTTCAACACCAACCTTTGTGAAAATCACTTAAAATCATGTTTAGTTTAATTTTAAATATGTTTAAAGATTAACTGTTACTCTTCTTTCATTTGCGACAATAGATGTTTCGCGGGCAGCTTTTCGTGCTATGATTTTCTATGATTATAAACGAGAGCTGAAATTTACAAGCTGCTTTTGGCGAGTCTGCTCCTGCGTTCACATTATTTTTAATAACTTATTGGTTTTGTGAATTTAAACGAGGTTGAGAGAACTTAAATCATGACCCCAGACCTGTAACTCATGAAAACGTCATCAGGGTAGAGTGGCTATTGCGAGAGAAAAGACATTACACATCAAGAGATACAGGCTGAAGTAAACATAGGATTACAGGCAGTTTCCACCATCCTGCATGATCTCCTTAAAATTAGGAAGCTTGCTTCGCGATAGATATCTCATTCTCTCACCGATAAACAAAAATGCCGTCATGTTGATTGGTGCAAATTTATTTTAGAGAAGTTCGAAGGAGGAACTTCGCTAAACGTATTCTACATTCTTACAACTGACGAATCGTAGATATATATCTACGATCTTCCCACGAAGTAGTAATCCACGCAATGGGAGTTTGAAGAGGACGATTTGCCCATAAAATTTGGACACGGTCTGAACTTTAATAAAAAAAATTATTGTAAAATAGAAAACCGTAAAACAGTTACTAGTGAATGGTATAGCGAAGTTTTTCTGCCTCAAGCTTTTGGGGAGTTAGATAGCGAGTGTCCAAGAAGCGACGTCTGTGGCATTCTTTCTGATCAAGATAACTCACCCGCTCACACAGCTGCTAGAACTATGGACTATTTGACAACTTCGGGGGTGCTTATGTTACCCCATCCTCCATACAGCTCAGTTTTGGCTCAGTGCGATTTTTTTTATGGCTCACGGTAATATAAATGATTTGTGGGTGAAAATTTAGCACTGCAGACGAGGCCGTTGAAAAATTACGCCAGTTATTTTACGAACTTTTTTATATTCTTACCATTTTTCATTTCACTAACTATATTTAGAACGTATGTGATTTTAAGTCACAATAATGTAATAATTGTAGTGAACTTTAGTTACAAACTTAAGGAAACTATTATAAAACACCGACTAATTTGTACCTAAAGAGGGAAAAGAGGCTTTTAGAGGAGAAAATATTATCAGTCAGTTTCCAATTCAACAAGCACCAAATCATTTTTAAGTGGATACTTATAAATCGCTTTGCGTTAAGAAGATTAAAGGATTTCCAATTAAATTGTTTTAAGGATATCTTTATCAGAATTCAATTTAATATTAGGTTTTTTGACAAATTTATTTAATTTATTAAGCATTAACATAGTAAAAGCACAGATTAATTTATAGATAAAGTTCTTTTGCCGACCTACGTTCTTTTTATCTCCATGGGTAAATCTATACGGGTACAGAAGCTGTTATTCTTGGGGCTACGAGAAGGAAAACCTCTGTAAAATATTACCCAGATAGCTTAGTGGTATCGGTGAAAAGCAATTCGTCACCTAATCACTAACAATAATAAGGTTTATGTAAGAGGGTATTATAATATACACTCTTTTGCAAAAAAAACGGGCACTTAAGCAAAGAACTATTTAATAGTTACTATTAGTTTGTTTGACAATTTTAGGTATTGTTATCCTCAGAATGTCATAAATTAATTAGGAAGGAATAGGTATCATCAGCTTTATCATAACATTTTGATTAAATTATTGAGAAATAATGTTTAAGCTCAAAACACTATTATTGTACCTGCTCGCTAAATAAAAATGAAACGCGTTAATTTCTTTGTTTTTCTTGAATACATTAAAAGCAGATAAAAGTTTAGTATTGAGTGTGACCCCCTCTTGCTGAAATCACGGCTTGCATTCGTCTGGGCATGCTAGCGAGTATATCTTTGGTGGTTTCTTGGGGAATACGTTCCCACTCCGCGGTAATCACATTCTGTAGCTCTCTGATGGTCTGCGGAGCCGGCTGCACTGATCTCACTCGTCGCTTCAGAACGTCCCAGACATGCTCTATGGGATTGAGGTCCGGACTTCTAGCTGGCCAGTCCAAACGACGAATTCCGACTTCTAGCATATACGCTTCCACATCGCCAGACCGGAGGGCGCGAGCGTTGTCGTCCATAAAAAATGAGTTTTCGCCAAGAGCGGTTAAAGCGGGTTGTACATAAGGAATTAGAACTTCCGTTATGTATCGGTATCCAGTCAGTGTACCGTTTTCGATGAAGACTAACTCCGTACGATGCATGGAATTTATTTCTGCCCAAAACATAACAACGCCCCCTCCATAAGGTGTGATTTCTTATGTATTATATATAAGTATGTGTATTACTGTATGTATTTGCATTATTAGTTTAATTATATTGAGACCTCTGCTATTTATTATTCGCCCATGATGTGCACCTACTTCATGTTTTCTCTGCATTGCCCAGCCGGTCGACTGGCAGAAAATGCCTTAGGCATTAAGTCCGCCGATGCATGTGTTTGTGCATAAAGATGTAAATAAATAAATAAATAAATAAATTTCTTCAAAACATGCCTCTGCAAAGCGATCTCCTCGTCTACGTAGCACTCGCCGACGTCGGTCTTCACCATGCAGAGATATCCTGGCTTCATCGGAGAACAATATCCTATCCCAGTCTTCATGAGTCCATGACACACAATTTTGAGCGAAGCTAAGCCTAGCAACTCGATGTCCACGGAGTAATTTAGGGCCGCGTGCCGGGCGATGACTGTGTATATTAGCAGCGAGAAGCCTCCTCCTGACCGTCCATAGACTAATTTGCACATTTCTTACTTCTTCGAGGCTGTTCTTGAGGTCCACATAAGAAGATTTGCGATTTCTCAACGCTTGACTAACTAGAAAACGATCATCCCGTGGTTCGGTACATGTCTTTCTGCCAGAACCAGGCCTTCTCTTGACGGAACTGGTCTCTTGATAGCGCTGCCAGGTCCTTTGAGCTGTCGACCGACTCATATTTAGCCTCTGAGCCACGAAGCATTGGCTGCAACCTTCTTCAAGCAGCGCAATAATTTTGCTCGCTTTTATCACTTTATCTACCATTTTCGAGATTGCTAAAAAGTAATAACAATACTTTTAAATGTCAAGGACATCAGATAATTTAATAAAAATTGCCAAAAAGTTAATTAGAGTCGAAATATCGACTCTAATTACATTTTGTGGCGCGAATTCCCTATAGTTAATAAACTATAGGGAATTCGCGCTACAAAATGTAGTTAAAAGTTGTTTTCTTTGAAAACCAGGCTCAGTCAAAAATTTAAATTTGGAATGTACTCTTATAAACATTATGGCACTTTTATAACTGGCCAGTAACATGTTCAAATGATTAAAACCTTTTTGGTATTTAATTTTTTTCAGCCAGGAAGAAAATCGAAACCGCCCGTTTTTTTTGCAAATGAGTGTATTATAGTATGGAATGATTTTAAATCAAATGAAGTCAATTTAGTTGATTCATAATGTCTTTTCCATGATTTTTCTTTAACTGCATCAACAAATACAGAAGCTGTAATAATGTGAGGTTTGAAAACATTTTCAAATTTAAAGTAGTATTCTGCAAAAACACCAATTTAAGTTTTGAAGATAATTTCTAGTTTTATCGATTTAATTTAAACGGTAAGCAGCACAAAGATGTTCGTCTAGATTCTAAAACAAGTATAATAATGACAACGATGTCGAAAAGAGACTTCTATAAAAATAATTAATATTCATAAAAAATATTGTAGCTTAAAGTTATTTCAAGACAAAATATATTCATATAGTTATTAAAAAAGTCAAATATTAAGAAAATATAGAAGGAACGATCCACGAAGAGTGAGTATTTGTAAAAGTAACAGAGCTTTGTATACTTACGAGCAATAGTCCTGACTGTAGACACGTATGTTGATACAAGAATGACCAAGGGCAAAATAAACATGAAAAGAAATGTCAAGGTGGTATAAGTTGGTTCCTGCCAAGGTTCTGTATAAAACCCATGAGTTACGCACTGCGAGAATTCTTCAATGAAAGGTCCTCTGACTACGTTGAATATAATTATCTGAAACAAACATATTACAATACATATAAACAACTACTTAAGTATCTTCAAGGATTTATGTATTTTCTGTGGATATGAGGTCTGTAATAGGTCGAGTGTTGCCTACTATAAAATTCTTCTTATATTTCGATCAATATTTATTTGTTTGAATAATACAGTACTAAACGTGTTGCTTTCGTTGATACGAACTGATGTCATCATACGTCGTAATTAACTTATTATTATTACAATAATTACACTTATAACTTGTTCAAAATGTCTACTCATTTTTTGTTCGATGGTATGTAGATTTATCGTCGTTTGTTAAAAATGCTGGCTATTCATTTATAAACAATACATTCCAAGAATATCCTACTTTGTAGGACCATTCTCGTTTTTCCTTTAATTTCAAATTAGATAATACTGCTTTTACATGTAATACTTAAAATTCATATGAATATTATGATTATATTTGGTAGTAAGTACATTGTAAGCAAACATAATCTGTAGATAAGCCTCTCATAAATTATCCTCATGATATAATACCGTAACATACACATATTAAACGTGGAACAGCTACTTCGAGCAGTTCCCATTAAGTTTATATCAATATAAAACATATAATAACAAAGATAAGGTTAAAAATCAATAAAATAAAAGTAACAAAGAATTTTACTAAATTTGCTTCTATCTGTTATATAACATGTAGATTTTAACAAGGTCAATGTATCCATTCATTTAAAAACCGTGATAAATTTATCATTGATGTTTTAGAACATCAGTAAAGCATAAAAGGCGTAAATAATTATTTAAATTAGTATTCTAATCTTGTAAATGGTTTTCAATATTTTGTTCAGTACAAACCTTTTGTAATCCAATATAATACTTATATTAGTCATAGTTATGTATGTAAGATAATTTCTACCTTACTGAATAACTATTTCATGTTTCATCAAGGTGAGTAAGTTATTGTCAAAACCCGTCAAAAGCCGTCAACTAATTAACGTAACTGTTAATAAACAAAATTTCAACCACAAAGTCAAAATTCTGTACAGTGACTTTCCTTACAAACAACAAAGTATTATCTCTTCCACATGCATTTTTTTTTCTATATTGCCGAGTAATATATTAGACGCTTCTCTGAATAGTAATTAAAGTTTACTGACCTGTGGTATACTTAACACAAAGCTCAGAACCCATGCTATAATAACTAGTCTTCCACTTCTTGTAGCTGTAGCCATACTTTGCATAGGATACTTTACGGCCAACCATCTATCTACTCCAATCAATACCAACACAAAAGTGCTCAAATACAGAGCAAACATTTGAAGGAACTTGAATAATTTACAACCAATATTTCCACCATACCATTTCACTGTTAGTGACCACGCTGCTTCTCCAGCTAAACAGAATACCGTCACTAGTAAATCTGCTATACTTAGTTGAAATATCAAACTGTATATTGCTGTCCATGAAGGTCTCGCTCTTCCACGTCCTCTTTTGCCACGCTGGATACTCACGATTGTAGCCAGATTGCCAAAGAAAGATAAAACTGCCATTGCTGATAAAACACTTGCCCTAATTATTGTGCTTTTAGTCAAAACTGGGGCATGTGGTAGACATGTGACTTTAGTACCATTATAAATTAGTGTGATTTCCGTTATATTCTCTAAGTGTGTACCATTATGAAGTAAATTTTCTATACATTTTTCAATTGGCCACACCAAATTGTCTAGTACAGTATCACCTGCATTCATATATTTATGGAGTGCATGTTCTATTGGGTACAATCCAACGTCTTCATATAATGTGGTATTGTTGCCTTCGCTGCCCATGTTTCGTCATGCGACCTCAATCGTTTTATTTGGATTCTGTAACAAAAAAAATACATTTTTTCATTTATTTCATTTAAAAAAGTAGGTATATAATATAGAATAGTGAAAACAACACGTTTTTTAATCGTCCTTTTCCAAGTGTGATCATTTTATCGTAATTATCCATTAAAAAAGTCAACGAAATCAATTCGGGAATACTCTTTGAATTAAATTAATACATTGAATTCGTAAATTAAAACGAATGAATAACGATGAGTAAATCAATATTACCGCTCTATGTCAAACAGCGCATATAGCAAAGCGCTTCATCTTACAAGAATGTGTGCTTTATATCAACATAAATTTTAACAGATTTTTTCACGTAGCCTATTATGTTGTTACTACGAGTAGTTTATACAACGTTTAGAAATCTTACTTGATTGATGAAATTACTCTGAAATCACTGTTATGTCGTTTTAGCTGAGACCAGCCAAATATGCAGTCGCTTTATAATACTATACTAGATCTTATTACTATCGGAATTAATATTTACATGATTTATCATTTGCAATATATATATTATATTTTTATATATCTATATATATATATATATAAAAAATATACGACTATGATCCTTAGTTCTCTATGCGAGGCGTGAAAAAATTCTTATAAGGCCGCCATAGTGTGGATTACCAAGCTGGTAAGTGATCACTATTGAATTCTACAAATGAGTAATTAATGCAGACTTTTATTAAAAACAGTTTATTCAAATCGGAATATTTATATTGACTTTATATTTCACACTTAATAACCGGTTGAAGTTGTTGTTGACTCAGAAGCACATTGGGAATAAGAAAAGCTGGGATATATTTGACACTAAAAAAACACTACAACTTTATATCATCACAGAGTTACAACGAAAAGAATAGAAGTATACAAGTCAAATTTATATGAAACGTCTTAAATATTATAAAATAAAGAAAATCATCATTATCAACAGTTATTGTTTTATCATACTTAAAAGATGTTTTGGTTTACTAAACCACGTGGACAAGACGGATAAAACAAAAGACATACTTCGCAATAATATTACCTACTATTTGAAGTCAACACGATCTTACAAAGGCTTGGTTAATACTTGTTCTTGTTTCAGTATACATATAAACCATACAATTAGGCCAGATTTTCATTGAACATTTGTATAAATTTATTACACTTCAAATTTAACTCCTGCACCTGTGCAGCCATTTAGTAAAATTAATTTATACCTATAATTTACAAATTGACTAAAAATTTTAAATGTATCATTCACAAATTTTGCGCTTATTGTAAAAACCATTGATTTATTTCTTATTAAACTTTCAATCTCCGAAATCTTTTTGATATTTATCTTTTCTTTTTTTATTGAGTAGGGGCAAACGAGCAGACGTATCACCTGATGGTAAGCGATTACCGCCGCCCATGGACACACACAATACCTGAGGCGTCAAAAGTCCGATGCTGGCCTTTGGGGAGATGGGGAGTGGGGGGAGGGGTTGGGGTATGGTCCTCCGATATCCCCCGCAATGTATCCCTACGTTGTCGTCGTGGTGGGGCTTGCGTGGGTCAATGATCTCTGGGGCTGTGCCGGGTAGAGCTACTCATGCCGGATTGGCCCAGGGTGAGACTCCAGAACAAATGGGATACCAGACGGAGTCTGTTGAGACTGTCGTCGCGCGGCACTCCAAGCGTCCCTCTGCTCTAGCAGAAGGCGTGTTGGAGTGCGAGTAGGTCAGAGGGGCTGGCACTTGAGTGTTAGCTCCGTCTGTGAGAGAGGGCTAGCCACCTTTTTGCATTCCGTAACCATTAGGGGCTCAACAACGACCTGACTGGTGGCTCCAAGAGGGTACGCTGAGAACCTGATGGCCGGAGGGCTTGCCTTGATTGGCCGGCCCATGACAAGGATAGTCTATAACACCCGACAGCTAAGTCGTAAAAACCTGTGGATACCGGCCGACCTCCACAGTACATAGGCTTATCCGGGTGCAGGGGGCACCGCCCGGATGGACTGCATTTCCCCCATACTCGTGGGATATACTATGGCTGATGATAAATCAAATAAAATACAAACCGGACTGGAAACAAAAATTACGAACACTGGCAAGCTAACTGGATCTGAGAAGAAGAGGGATAGGAAGGAAAGACGGAATGCCAAGGGGCAGTTCCGAAGGGCGGACGATCAATCGTCTACCGAGGAGGAGGTAGCATCCGGAACACCTATACCGGCGGGGCTCCCAGAAGTCGATCTGACTGCTGGGAGCCGAAGAACATCAGAGCGCATGCGCTCAATGTCCGCTACTTCTGTTGCGAGTTGTAGCTCCAGTGCGACTGTGGACGCACTGGAGCTGATGGAGACGGAGGCTTCGGAGACCCGCAAGCGCGGCCTCTTCAGGGACGGCGGCGAAAGCGACACGTCCCAGGAGATGTTGCCGCCACCTAAAATTGGGAGCGGCCAGAGGGGAAGATCCCGCACTCCAGCCTCGGCCTCGTCGGGTTCTGCCTTTTGCAAGGCGGAATCCTACAGGAGGGCCAGGGCTGACGGAGAGCTACAGGCGGAGGAGGAGATGTCTGGTCTCCTGCTGAAGATCAGGGGACCGGTGGATGGGGATTCAGAGCCCCAATCATCGGTCTCTCTGCAGGAGACGGCGGACGCGGCGGTGGCCATAATTAACAAGGTGGCCACCAAGTCCGTGAACCTTAAGGGCTCTTTTGTGAGAGCCCTTAAGGACTCCTCTTCTGCCGTGGCGGGGGTCGTGGAGACCCTGGCTGGGGACGTGGCCCGCCTCCAGACGGCCAACGACCGTTTGACGGGGCAGGTGGCTGAGCTGGGCGCTCAATTCGCCCAGTTCCGGGCGGAGCGAGAGGCCCCGGCCCCGTCAACATCCCAGCGGGCCGCGTCCAAATCCCAGCAGGCCCCATCTGCGCCGCAGCCGTCCCCTGCCGGCACTGGGATTACGGACGCCCAGCTGGCTGCCATCCTCGACGCATGCTGGCGCATGATAGAGGGTCGTACGGCCGGCCTGGAGGCGAGGCTGCCTACGGCCCCTATTATGCGGCCGCCGCTTGCGGCGCCGAAGCGGAGGGTCGCGTCGTCGGCGGCGACCCCCCTTCCTGTGGTAGGGGGTCGCGTAACCTACGTGTCGACGACGAGAACAGCGCCGGCCCCTGCGGCTGCTCGAGGGCTGGTGGCCAGGGCTCCGGCTCCGGCCAAGACGGCTGCGCCGAGGACGGGGCGGGGGGCGGCAGCAAAAGCTGCAACACCTATGCCCCCCACTCCAACACCTCTGCCTGGCCCCTCTACATCTGCCCCCTCCAATGAGGGTTGGCAGGTAGTCGGAGGGGCGAAATCAAAGAAGGCGAGAAAGCGGGCCAGAAAGGCTGCCCGACAGGCAGCCTCTGGCCCGCAGGCGCCACCGGTGGCAGGGGCCACCCCAAAGAGCCGCAAGCCGCGGAAACTGCAGCCGCCGAAAACCGCGGCTGTAGTGGTGACCCTGTCACCGGAGGCGACATCCGGCGGGCTGTCCTACGCGGCCTTCTTCAAGAAGGCCCGTGACAGTCTCGCCGGAGATTTTGAAACGGCCGGTGTCCGCCTGCGCAAGGCCCAAACGGGAGCTCGAGTTCTCGAGTTCCCAGGGGCCGATGGCGCAAAAAAGGCGGACATCGTTGCCGAGAAAATGAGGGTTGTCTTCGCAGCCACGGATGGTGTGAGGATCGCCAGGCCCACTAAGTGTGCAGAGCTGCGCATTTCGGGCCTGGACGACTCGGTCACGACTGACGATGTCCGCGCCGTAATCTGCGAGAAGGCGAGTTGCGGTGCGGACAGCGTCAGGGTCGGCACCATCCGCCCCGGTCCAGGAGGCCTTGGTGCAGTGTGGGTCAGCTGTCCCGTGGCGTCGGCCAAAATATTGGCCGATGCCGGCAGGCTACTCATCGGCTTCGTGAGTGCCAGGATCACAGTCCTGGCCGCGAGGCCGATGAGGTGTTACAAATGCCTTGCCGCGGGACACACTCGCACCAAGTGCCAGAGTTGTTTTGACTGCAGCGGATTATGTTTCCGCTGCGGTCGACCGGGGCACAAGGCGGCAGAGTGCTCTGCCGCCCCTCACTGCCCCGTGTGTGCGGCGGGCAATAAGCCCGCCAATCACCAGATGGGGCAGGGGGGCTGCAAGCCTCCAAAAGCTTCTCGGCAGACGTCGGGGGCTAGCCTGTCGACCCAGGCTGCCTGCGACGTCGATCGTGCGACCACGTCGTCGCCCATGGAGGAGGTTGTAGAGACGATCCAGTAAATGGATCAAGTCTCCAACCTCCTTGTCCAGACGAACCTGAACCACTGCGCCGCGGCGCAGGATCTCTTCCTGCAAACCATGGCGCAGTGGTCGATAGGTGTTGTCGTAGTCGCGGAGCCCTACTACGTCCCTCCCCGTCCAAACTGGATGGGTGACTGGGACGGCTCCGTGGCAGTCGTCGGCTCCTCGGCGGCTCGTTCCCCGCCCTTGTCGCTAAGAGACAAGGGCTCTGGATATGTGGCTGCCGAGTGGGGGGGAATCACCGTTTACGGTGTGTATTTCTCCCCCAACCGGAGTTTGAGCGATTTCGAGGTCTTCCTTAACAACCTGGAGACCTCGATGCGGCGACTAGCGTCTGGGCACGTCCTCGTGCTGGGGGACTTCAACGCAAAATCCATTGCGTGGGGTTCCCCGGCGACGGACGCCAAGGGCGATGCCGTTGTGGAGTGGGCGGCTTCGGTGGGCCTCTGTTTGCTGAACAGAGGCGCCACCAACACGTGCGTGCGACAGCAGGGGGGGTCGATAGTGGACCTTTCGTTCGCTACCCCTGCTGTTGCCGCACGAGTAAGGAACTGGTGTGTCCTGGATGAGGTTGAGACGCTCTCGGATCATCTCTATATCCGATTCGAGCTCTCCCGGTCCCAGGGCCCCAGTAGGGGTCACGTGGCGCGGCATTCCTCCCGCTTTCCGCGGTGGGCTGTTGCCAAGCTCGATAGGGACCTGCTAGAGGAGGCGGCCATCGTTCAGTCATGGCTGTCTCCGCGGGCCCCGGCCGAGGAGGTCGACATGGGGCCTGGCCGCTTTCGCACTGCGATAACGCAGATCTGCGATGCGGCCATGCCCCGCGTTCGGGGTTGTCGACATCCACGGAACGGGGTCTACTGGTGGTCCCAGGAGTTGGCGGACCTCCGTGCGGCCTGCACTCGTGCCCGGAGGTCCTACACCCGTTGCCGGCGGCGACGCCACCGCGTAGACGGGGAGGAAGGCCGGCTTCATGAGGAGTACCGCGAAGCGCGGAGGACTCTGAAGCTGGCCATTTGCCGCGCCAAAGAGGAAAAAAGAAAGGAGATGCTGGAGAGTCTCGACCGTGACCCCTGGGGTCGCCCATATCGTGCGGTGCGTCAGAAGCTCCGCACGGCGGGCCCCCCCCTTACCGAGACTCTCCAGCCCAGCTTCCTGCAGCAGGTGGGAATCGGAGGTTGGGGCGGCTGTTCTTCGGATCCGTTCCAAGAACACCGCCCCCGGGCCGGACGGGGTACCACCCCGAGTGATGGCCCGAGCCCTCGACCATATGTCGGACCGCCTCAGGGAGGTTTTGGATGCCAGCCTGGCGTCCGGACGCTTCCCTGAGTGCTGGAAATGCGGGAAGCTGGTCCTACTGCAGAAGCCGGGACGGCCAGCCGGTTCGGTCGCGGCCTATAGGCCCATCGTGTTGCTGGACGAGGCGGGCAAATTGTTCGAGAGGATTCTCTCTGCCCGCATCGTCCAGCATCTCAGCGAGGTAGGGCCCGACCTGTCGGACGCCCAATTCGGGTTCCGAGAGGGGCGTTCGACGGTCGATGCCGTGATGCGCCTTAGGGCCGTGACCGAAGAGGCGGTTGGCTGTGGCGGCGTGGTGTTGGCGGTGTCCTTGGACATCGCCAACGCCTTTAAAGGTCTGCCATTCAGCTGCATCAGGGAAGCACTCCAGTATCATGGGGTGCCAGAGTACCTGAGGCGGCTGGTGGCAGACTATTTGGAGGAGCGTACCGTCGTGTACGAGGATCGAGATGGCGTCCTTAGACGGCGACCCATGTCGTGCGGCGTTCCACAGGGGTCTGTCCTCGGACCACTCCTGTGGAACGTGGGGTACGACTGGGTCCTTCGAAGTCGTCTGCCCCCCGGGCTGGGCGTAATTTGTTACGCCGATGACACTTTGGTCACAGCTCGGGGGGCCAATTTCCAGGAGGCGGCGCGCCTGGCCACCAGGGGTGTTTCTCTGGTGGTTGGGCGCATCGAGGCGCTGGGCTTACGGGTGGCCCTTGACAAGACGGAGGCCCTGCTATTCCATGGGCCCCGTCGTGGTCCACCCCCCGGCGCCTCTATCGAAGTCAACTCGGTCCTCGTACCGGTTCGGGCCCAGATGAGGTATCTGGGCCTGATCCTCGACGGTAGGTGGCTCTTCGACGAGCACTTCCGACAGCTTGCCCCAAAGCTGGTCGGCGCTGCCTCCGCCCTTGGGCGACTCTTGCCCAATCTGGGTGGAGCCAGCGTCGAAACAAGACACCTCTACACGGGGGTGGTCCGGTCGATGGCACTATATGGTGCACCGGTGTGGGTGGAGGCTCTGACCGTCCAGAACAAGGCGCGCCTGTTGCGCCCTCAGAGGGTATTGGCGGTCAGAGCCATACGTGGATACCGCACGGTGTCCACCGAGGCGGCGTGTGCCTTGGCCGGAACACCCCCGTGGGATTTGGAGGCGGAAATGCTCGCCGAAGTTTATCGGCGAGCGGCTGAATATCGGGCGGAGTACGGGTATCGCAAAAAATGGTCCTCCGATATCCTCACTCACTCGGTAAATCATAGCGCAAGCGCTATTTCACACCGGTTTTCTGTGAGGCCGTGGTATCTTTCCGGTCGAGATGGCCCATTCAAGCTGACACAGTAACTGACATCATTCCTCTACAGGGCACGCAAGCCCAGGTGATAATAATTTTATGGTACGCTATTAACGCGGCAGACTTTCGTTCGTAAGTTGAACAACCCCGTTGATAGTCTTCTAATTAAAAATGTTATAGAATCAGAAACAAATTGTATTTCAACGTAACTAGAAAAAAGTTTGATAAGTAATTGATATGAGAACGGCTTAAGAATAAAATAAAAAGTGACGAAATTTAAGCAGTTACTTGAAACTCGTAATAATGTAACTTGTATTTAAATTTAAATAGTACAGTTTAAAATATTTTCCCTCTTCTCTTATTCGAGTTTCAAGCATAGCTCACAAAATGTAAAAATAATGAGATACAACGCGAGATGAATCAGGAAATCAAATTGAACGCAATCTTCGTGACCCCAATTTAACGAAAAATGTTGAGCCTTTATTTTACCGAAAGTCCGCGTGAACTAAAGGTATTTAAACATCTAAACGCTTTAGGACTTTTCAACATTTGATATATATGGTTTGACGTAGCTGACGTGAGTTTGGCTTGTTTATATTTCGCAGAAACGTCACGTTCAAGATGTTTCTTCCGGAGTTTTGTCGTCATGAAAGTGACCAGAAGATTCTAATTTCTTTGGCGTTGAATATAAAAAGAGCTTCGTCGACAAAAGTGCAGTTTAGTTTGAGCTACAATGCGAGAAATATTAGAATATCAGTGATTAACCTAGCAACCTCGATTGTGATTTTAAGAGTGTCATCAATAAAGTCTATTTTACACCTCAGAAGGTTTATTTCTCAAATCTATCGTACTCTAGCGCATAACAATAATAAAAATTATGAAACTATAATAAAAGTACCTAAAAACTTTTAATAAAATTGAAATAGTCTATACCACTCCGACCATAACTACAAATCTATTGACACCTTATTTCTTAAAAACAATTTGTACTTTAAGCGTTTCGGTAGAACAACGAAACATACATAATGTTAACCTTCCTTTTACTTTTGCCGTAATAAGATAAAAGAGAAACATGAATACCACTACTAAGATTTGCGAATTCTCGACAATTTCAAAGATCCGGGACTCGATCAGCCTACAGCTAAAGTACTTTTTCGAATCATCATCAATCATCAACAACATTTAACAGTTCACTGCTGAACCTAGACTTATCATTAAAAAAACAGTTTTTGGCCTACGATACCATGCGGGCCAGACAAGTTCGTATGGATTTTATTTCAAGTTTTCCTTCTCTTTGCAGTGATGTCGTCATGCGTAGTTTGCTCCCTTAGTTACTTTTTACGATACCAACGGGATAGACCGAGGTGGTGACACTCCGCATTTTTAATTCGTCACCACACAGCAACAAACGTGCGAGTTAGAATAGCCACTTCCCAACATCTATCAATTGGACTGCCATGCTATATATAGTTGATATTTATCGAACCCAAGGATAATGAAAGTCCGATCTGTTAAGTTCAGTGTATAATTTAATACAGTTAAGTGTCGAGCTATTATGTAAGGGAGTTTACGCATGGTTGACCGAATAGATTTAACTGTTCCCAACCATTTCCTTAGATTGATCGTTTACTTGAATTAGATCTGTATCGATGTGTGGAAGTGTATATTTAGTGGAATATGCAAATACGAACACATCAATATTATTAATACTCTAACAGAAGCATTAACATTCATAGTTTAGAAACTAGACTGAGCTGACAAGGAAACATGCTATTATTATGATTACAATGATGAGACTACGATGTATAAAATATGAAAATTATATCTATTAAGCTAGCAATTTCTAACAAGATTTTCGGTAGAGAATTACCGTGTGGATATTACTCACACTTTTTCTCTGTAAATGTATATAAATGTAAATGCAAAAATATTAAAGTAATGGATTATTAGATTGGCATTCGTTTTCAGTCAAATTGGTACGCTGGTAAAGTATTTTTATGATAAAAGTCGTTAGACTGAACTGTCGAACAATGTGTAAGAGCCTTAAAAACCGTACACCGCAATACGAATATAACGATACGGTAAAACGACTTTAAAACAGAACATGTCATGGACAAATTAAGAGTTTATTGATATTTTAAGAATAATCCTATTAATGTTAATAATAATATGAATAAGAATAACTGTTATAAGTGTTATAAGTAAAAGTTAATAATAATAAGAGTATATTTGTTGCTCTTTCACGCAAAAACTACTAAATGGATTTTGAAGAAACTTTACAATAATATAGCTTATACATCTGAATAACATACAATTTTCAAGGCTACAATTTATAAAGATACTAGCTTCGCCTCACGGCGTTGCCCGTGGTTATTATTGTATTGTATTATTGGTAGCACCGTGGGGTTCCGCTCGGATTTCATATTCTTCGGTCGTATCTCTTTAAAAACATTTCATTAAACGAATCAATAAACATGAAAAACAAAACAAACAATATCAATAAAATTAAATACTTTAAGTTACAAAGAAGAAGTATCGAAATAATTTTAAACATAAGAATTACTTTCTTAATACATTAAATAATAAAAGACGACACTCGATGAACAATAGTACATTTACAGGTAAAACGAATTAAATTCAACGCAATTTGTCAAGGACGACGTAACAATTCGGTTTCTCACAGTAAGTGTATGTTCATACAAATAAATTAAGCACGAAAGAGCGCGTAAGCCACTATTTATGAGATTTTTAACATATTAGACTTAACTTCTACTTACTAGAATTAACTTCTAAATTTAGATTAAATTATGTAATAAATAATAATAAATAAATATTTTCGGACATTTAACACACAACGCCATCTACTCCCAAATTAAGCAGAACTTGTACTATGGCTACTAGACAACTGATATTAATACATATTATATACTTTTTTTTTGCAAATACATACATATTATACATAGAAAACACCCAAATTCCGAAACAAATATTTGCAGATCATACAAACATTTGGTCCAACCCGGGAATCGAACCCGATACCTCAAGCACAGCAGCCGCATACGCTATCACTGCGCCAACGAGGCAGTCTGTATGTATTGATTATTCTATATCAGATGTATTTATTAGATAGCTAAGATTTACCGGCATAGACGCCTCTGAACTACTTGCCGTCTTGCCGTCCCGACTCCATCAGAATTTGCACTATTCAATTAATTGTATTGGCACTACTACTTTAATTAAGTTGACTTTCATTCTATGTTGTTTTTCTCTGTTAACATACTTTCTACCATTTTTTAACCTTAAGTCTAATATTTTTTCTACCGTAGGAGAACCACGCTGAACAAAATTAAAGTATCAACAGAAAGTGTTACAAAAATGGAAGAAGATTTATTCCTTTTGATACCTAACATGGCGTGCGTCACAAAAAAAATCTAGGTATATGTTTATCCTTTAAAAATGGCTTACAATAACATTTTTAATGATAAACAAAATTGTTCTAAGCTTAACGTATGGGCCATATGAGACGTGGTTGCGTGAGTCATGTAATCTACGTACACATCATGCTAAACTATTTTCTATATCTTCATATTTTGTCTGTGAATATCTATCTAGTTATGACACAAAATATATATTGTGTGTCATACAAATCATGAGATGCGTTAAACACAACGAAGATCATATGGTCAATCAGATGTTCGCTATGACGTAAGGTAAAGGATACTGAGGGCATCCACTGGCTGCTTGGATAATAAAAACGCATAAAGATATTGTTTAATGTTGATATCAGCCTTAATGTCAGAAACGAAACCAAACTAACAAAATCGACGTAAAGGCGTGACCCCAAATAAGGAAAACCCAGCGAATTAATTGGTTTTGTATGTCGCTAGTCGGTCAAGCCCCGGGATAAATACTTTCATCAAGGTAAGTTTTAAGAGTTGTAGAGAAAATACTCCTTCTTTCCTTGATGCGCTTAATTAATTGAACACACCGGGTTTGAATTAAATACTATCGAATATCTAGTAATAATTTTTTGTGTGAATTTAGCAATAATTAATGAAGTACTTAATAATCGCACAGTTGATGGTTGGCAGTCCACAACTGTGCGATTTTCCCGAAATTTTCTGCCGCGCACAACAAAACTGTGGAATGAGCTGTCGCCTACGGTGTTCCCGTACCAATACGACCTTTAAACCTTCAAGAAAAGAGCGTACTCCTTCCTAAAAGGCCGGCAACGCACTTGTAACGCCTCTGGTATTGCGTGTGTCCATGGGCGACGGTAATCGCTTACCATCAGGCGATGCATCTGCTCGTTTGCCCCCTATATAATAAAAAGAAAAAAGACATATACTGCATAATTCTTTAAATGTTTAGTTAAAAATCACAGATTTATATATTTCTCTCGTATATTCTCGTATATTTCACTGTTTAATTTTGTTTTTTTACAAAGACTTCAATGTTTTAATATAAAATTTTATTTAAAGAAGACTTTTTATGTACTATATTTTATTTGAAATAAACGAGTACAATTTCCCTCATAATGCAAGTTAGTAATTTTAAAATGATGGTCTGCGGGTTCATAGAATTCATTACATTACGCCTTATGTATGTGGGTGCAATGATACGATAAGTGTTACATAACTTCTAACTGTTGTCAAGCTATTCATTTTTAATTCTATTGAAGTGTCTGTAAAAAAAAGTTGCAACAACTATAACCGACTATATTTTTTGTCTACTAACGGAATTTTAGTTGCTTAAATAAGCGAAATATTAAACATATATTATAGAAAGCTCGAATTTCTTGACGACAGCCGATTCGAGCTTCAGGTATTCAACCCCAAAATGCTCGATCACCGTCACTACACCGTCGATCCATTCGTACAAGTAATATCCATTTCCTTCAATTGATCTCCGTTCTTGCATTTTTCTCAATTCAACATACTTCCAAAATTATTCATTTCTAAAGTGATTGAATGACGAATATATTTTACAAGATATTAAGAGAGTGGGACTCTGATTGGCTTTTGATTTTATAAGAGTGATTGTATATATTTTTTTTGTAGATAAAATCTTTGATCTTTATATATAATTGTATTTAAGCAAATATCTTCCAATAAACGTCACAAAGACTTGTAAGGGATACTTGCGAAAATAATCGTTGAGACTCTCTTGTGTCCTTATTACTTCAATTATTAGTAAAATTCGTTGTTACTTTTATTGAAACTTTTCATTAAAACTGTCAATTAAAACAGGCTTGAGGAGTTGTTTGATGAATGAGATACTGAATTCAGATATCCAAATTTTTGTTTGGAAAAAACTGGATGTGCCAGTGCTGATTGAAAGACTTACACAAATACGAACAACGACGATATTAGTCTAAAAAAATAATAATATTATTCTAGTTGTAATTAATGAAATTAATAAACAAAATGAAATTTATACTGAAAACGTAAATTGTTTAACATGAAGTTAAAGTATTATTTGCTACGACGACAATGAAAATCAAAGTATCTTAGTAAATTTACCACTTTTTAAATAACGAAAATAATCACTTTGTTGCTTAGCGCCATCAAAATTACCGTTTCGATCCGTAACTTCCTTCCCCTCGACAAATTTCAGTGGTCGAAAACTCAAATTAAAGAGTTCGTTCAAGCGATCGCTTGACACGAACTGATCAACTAAATCAGAACCGAAGGCATAGATAGAGATAAGTATGAAAATTATGAGTAGGTATTATTTTTAAAGATTGAAATGTAATTGTTTTCCTGCACTTCATAAATCTGTAGATCAATAATTCCACTTAAGAAAAACATTTTTTTTTGATGTAAAAGAAGCGTAATGCAAAACGCGATGGTATTAACCATTTCCATTTCATTCTTGCTTGGATAAAAATTATTGTATTATTTCCTTGTCAGTACTCGCTTTCCAGTAAGTAAAGTTGTTAAAGTTGACCTCAAATCTCCATATATCTTTGTGGTGATGGACTGAACCAGAGTCCATGTGTTAACGGATTATTTAAATAGCCTTGTGTGTCAGATATCCAAATTATTATTATTATTTTTATATTAATAATACGGGGTGTCAAAATGTCTATTCATCCCATGGGTGTCGTGTGAGCTGACTAAGAGAGCAAACTACGCAAGACAACAGTACTGCAAAAAGAAGGAAAAGTGGAAAAATCTCTATACCAACCTGGTTGGCTAGCGTGGTATAGTAGGAAAAAAATCTTGCTATGAAGAAGCTTGCATTTAGCAGTAATCTGCTGAAGGTTGTTGATGGGTGGGTATATAAATGATGAGATACTATCCATAAAAACGTAACGTAGAAAAATGTTAACTCATTTAATGAGAGCATTTTACGTTATTTATATTTTATCCAGGTTCCCTAATATTTTTATAAAAGAAAGTAACAGTATATGTCTACATTATTATATCAAAATAACAGCATCACCAATAACAAAGTTGCCCTCTAGAGAAATTAGTCTCCGTGACATGAAATATAATGTATAGGCAATAAAATAAATCAGTAAGGACGGTAAGGTTCCGCTTGAACTTTAGTCTCCTAATTGCAACAAGACGACTTGAAATTTTTTTGTACAGTCTGATATCTTTATGACATAAACTAAACCTGGAAATACACTTTTTTTATATTTTCAGAATCTCATTTCGTATAGAAAGGCAAAGCTAGAAGTGAAAACATGAAGATGTCTAAGCACTTAAAATCTTTGCGATAAGTAATAGCTTTGAAAGTAAAATAAATGTCGTCAAGGTAAACGTACGCATGTCGTGGCGTTTCATTAGTAATGTATTCATAACTTTATGACTACACTTTAGTGATGTTATAAAGATTAATTTCTGTAAATATTTGAGTTGTGACTGCCATATTAGAAAAAAACGACGAAATCTTTCTATAAACGTTGATTTATTTAACTGTATTCGTAACCAAGCGAACACACCAGAATTTAACAAATATTTTGTAACAGGCTTGAAAGTAAGTAACATATGTTAATAAAAGCAGTCTCCGGATCCCATCTACTTTAGACGTAGTACAGCACATTGTGTGGTTTTAGTCACTTCGATACCGACATACCGTCTTACCACGAACGCAAATGAATATAAGTTAGAAAATAACACATAATTTTCATCGTTTTAGTATTATTAGTTGTAATTAAACTTGCTTTTATTTTGAAATATCAAGAATAGTTGGTAATGAAATAGGATGAGATGCTAACATTTTAACCGATTTTCAGCTTAAAGTGTAAATGGTGAATGGCTAAAACGAATACAAGGAAACCTTTAAAAGCAAGCATGCATTTTTTTTAATAAAATTTGCAAATTCACATTCTGTTTGTCCACTTAACACTAGCATTTAGTTAAAATATCAAGCCGAAAAAATGTAATAAAATTTAACAAAGACTGAAATTTTTACTTCATTTATCATCCCTTAAGCTGGACTACGAGTATAATAAAACATGAAGGGTAATAAATTAAGCGAAATTTTAGGAGTGACAACTACAAAATGAAAAATATTATACAGATGTTGCATTAGAATATGATCTAATTTTAGAAGTACAAGTAAGTATTGAAAGTATAGAAAATTTATGTCATAACACAATAAAATTCTTGTTTCCTGGAAGCGATTGCGTTTGGGCGATAAGGCCGCCAATTGTACCTCCTAGTTTTGTATTAACTTTATAAGTAATCTGGTGTACACTATAGCGATTATAATTATTATTCAAAAGTAAACCTCATAAAAAAATGGTTTCCTTGGAAATTGCTTCTTTATATCTATATCCATCATTCTGAGCAACATTTTAATGATCTTTTGTTTCAATTTCAAATCATTAAATTTTCCTTTTATTTCATGTGAACATTTTCAGAATAATCATTAACATGTTTAATAATAACTTAAAAAGTAATGTGTGGGAATGAAACTTTATCGTCGTTTTTAAAATTCACTTTCAAAATGAAATTTTCATAGGTACCTAAAATTAATTACACCATGGTTTTACATTTAATCAATGGGAAACTGAATTTGGATGGCGGCTACCAACCAGACTTAACCTGAACGTGGACAGTCAATTTGTTAATGAAAACAATAATAATCATCATGGTCACAATCCAATATCTTCTAAGAAAGACGTTTTTACTCGTAACTTGCTGGGATGATGAAATAAATCAACAAGAGTTTTTTTTCATTTCAATCGTTAACGTAAACTGACAGCATTGTCTTAATTACTGTTTTTTTAGAGTTTCGGACTTTTTATCAGTGGATTTTTTGGATTTTATTTTATAAATTAAATGCATACAATATTAAAGTTATTATTATAATATTATATTTGATAAAACATTTTAGGATAATAATATTTTGAGTCATTCCAAAAATATATACCTTTATGATTCATAACAATACGAGTACGAGAAAAAAGCAGAAAACTACCACAATACTTAAGGTATTTTGTTGAATAGTCGTATTGAAAGCGTGTATCTTGATTTGAGACTAAAATATGACTATTAAAACTTATAAAATGCCTTCTTTGATCAGTTCGACACGCTTTGTTACAGTGTAACCTCAGAGAGATTTGAGGTGATTCATACTAGAGCGTGAATAGATGACAGAATGGAAATATTCATTATATTCGATCTGAACTGTAACTTTTATTGAAATTCATGAACGAAACAATTTCAAAATTGAATTCTATTCACAAGTTCTCATTTTGCCAAGAGTAGAATATTACTATTGTCAGTAATTCTAATGACGAATTTAATTTTTTTTTTAGGTGATTAGAAATGTAACTAACGAACTTGGTGCATTTTAAATTTTGTAGTAATATTATGACGTTTTTACATAGATTACCCAAAACAAAAAACCAAAACTCTTCCCACTAGCTAAAAGTAAAAATATTATCGAAAGCATTCTCCATTAAAATTTTAGGAGAACATTATAGTGGCGTAAGTCATTAAAATTGTAAAATTTCGAAGCCCAGGGCCAGTCAATGAATTTGTACAACAAATGTTTGACTGCATTATTAAAAGCCCAAATAAAAAAGTTGAAAAAAAATATTGGCCGATCTCGATTACAACGATTTACTTTTTTGAAGTGTTCAAAAGCAGCATCTACAGAAGGTGGTAAAGACGGCAGTTTACTGTAGGTATTTTTGGTAGTTGCTTTCATAAAAGGGTTAATTCTTAATAGATTAAGATCTTTTTATTTGGGGAGCAACGTATAAAGCTGATGATGATGAGTATATTTGAAAATCTGCTACTTTGTTGCATCTACTTGTATTGTGACTAGTTTTTTTTTCTCACTCTGGGTCTGTTTTAGGGTAGTTCTTTAACGCATGTAACAATACGCGTGATACTTAGCTTCCTGAGCTACTAAATATAACACACTTACAATTATTTTATGGATATTGCGACATAAGTTTATCTTCAATTATCATATTTAAAATAGATTTCTTGAAATTAGAGGTAGTTACATAGCTGATTTGTTGTATTGATGATTAGGACTTTCTTCTTTCTTTCATTTCATCCACTTCTTTTTACATAAAAAGCACCTACTTTTCAAATCAAAGTCAATTAAAGTAGCCATTCGAAGTTTTTTTTTCAGGTAGAGCATGCTGATGTGGTGTTCTTTTTTTAAAAAGAAATTAATACATCCTTTATTAATATATTTTTGTCTGCATACTAAATGCCAAATAAACAAATTCGTGAGTATTTAAATACTGAGAAAGTCCACCTGCGGTTGTCACCTCCCCACCCCTCATTTTCATACCTGACCTGGAGTCCCTTGAGACCCAAGATCAAGTTTGTAATAGTTCTCTTTTTAAATTTAACTTCAGAATAATATAAATAAAAGACAACTCCGAAAAATTAATAATTATTTATAATATTAAAAAAAATTAGATCGCGCAAAATATTTTTTGTAACATTTTTCTATGTACTATTAAAAACACATTTCCAAAGTTTATATAAAGATTCATTGCCTGGCCCTGGATTCCGAGGTATAAATCTTACGGCGCTCCACTATTAACGTAATAATAAAATTGTATTATGCGGTTCTTTACATAATGTTGGAAATGTCCATCATTTATTTGGGTTTTTTGGTTTTCTCATTACATTAAAGCAACTCATCCATTTATTTTTCTACCAAAAGTCACTCTACGCAAAACGTATTCATTAATCACTTGTCACCATGTTTTTTTAAACATGTCATAATTTTCCGTAATATGTGACACAACAAATTTTGACATGTAGCCGTCAACAGCCCGTGACGTGATGGTTTTGCTTCGTTAGTTACTTTTCAGTTCTATCAAATTTTATCAGTGTTGAAAGATTTCCGTTGAGACTCCTTTTTTTTCAAAACTTGATTAAAATAAATTAGCTAACATCGTAGTATTGTTTTTATAGAGAACTAAAAGTGCTGTTAAATAGAACTGACAGAAATATATTATCTTGTGTAGGACCAACAATGTCATAATCAGCATACAGGGGCATGGTTGAGGTAATATGCATATTATATTGAACGGTCTTTGGTTGAAAAACGGTTAGTAACATAAATACCCATATTATGCTAGCTTTGATTTAATTCCAGTCATGAAATTTCATAATTAAATAAAAATATGTTAAGAGTTTATATTGTTTTGATATATCACAAAAGCCATTTCGAACAAAACGTTAGTTCAAAACAATATTTACGTATCTGTATTTAAAAGCCTGACTAATATAAGTAACATTATCAATTTGCAGGAAATTAAATGTTTTTTATTTTGTTATTTTATTGTATTATCTGCATTCACAGCGTAGTTTTTTTTATTTCATTAAAAATACTATAATGTGGTTGAAAATAATGTCGAAATCAATCTTCATTATAAAGAACAATTTTTACTACTTGAAATACGATTTGTACAAGTAAGATTGCTATAAATCTTGATTAAACAGCTTTTGTTGTTATCACGATGATTCTATAAAATGATATAACTTTTAATTAGAAATATGTCTAAGAATAAACAGTGTCCAAATCGGTTACGTTACGCCATTTCTGACATCAGCGCGTACAAAGACACCTTTATCTATGTGTTTGTACGTACTGATTTCTGACAAAAAAAATCGAAAGGAATTTATTTTGTCTTATTAAGATCTGTTACTTTTATAGAGATCATCCATTCATTAGTTCTTCTCCAATATATTTAATGTATGTACAGACAATAACATCTACACTATTATGTTTAATTATATTAAATTATATATAAATAATTAATTATTTAACTTACTATTTTAGTGGACACTATTAGATAATCGTAATTCGATACTAAGATATCACAGATTATGTAAAAGAGAGTCGAAAAGAGTAAGAAAAAAAGAATATTAATTCACTAATTGTAAATAAATTTTACCAAATTAAAGAAAAAAATCACGTTCATATTCTATTCTAATGTTATAAATTTCATTGTTACTCTGTCTGTTTCTCTGTTTCGTTTTCACGGCTAAACCACTGTACCATTTTTAATGATATTGGGCATGAAGATACTTTGGTTCTTGAGGAAGTACACACGCTAATCTTTACCGCGATAACTGACATAAGCGCAAGCGGAGCAAAATCACGATAAAGAAATCAAAGAAAGGATGTTTTTACATGCAAGTATAATGACTAAGATTTTAATAAAGCCTTTCAAAGTTGAATTAATGTAACATTTTACATAAGTCTTAATTAGCATCGGTTTTCACAACAGCGGTTTTCTTTGAGACATTTGTAGCTGAATAAAAAAAAACATCAGACTTTAATATCGTGAATAGGATTATTTTGTTCTTGTTACACATCACAGGTAAATCGTATTAAAAGCATAAAGGATAATTATCTTTTATTACCATGTTGACAATTCAAAGAGAATTGTATTCGTATTTACATTTCATTGTTTATTTGAATGTATCCCCCGAATGCGAATGAAAGTCAACTTTTAAGAAATGGGTTTATGAGTAAAAGGTTTTTGTTAATACTAAAGAAAGGAAAATACATTTCATTGTTCAAGAATTGTTCGAAGTTAAAATTAAGTTAAAACAAACAGTAGTTTATCATCAGGAACAAACTGATAGACATAAAAAAAAAATTAAACAAAGACTTTTGATGTAAGTATCGCATGTACTTTCGTATGAATAAAGTGAAAGACTTCAATTTCATTCGTTTTCTATCGTATTATGCTGTAGCGACTTTCAAACACAGCGGCAACAAAAACATATGACAGCGTTATCTACCGAAGACACTCTGAACTACGGAGTTACGTATTACACAACACTATTAATGCAGAATCGCGCAATAGAAATTCTCGCGCCGATTAGCATATATACAAGATCCCAACATCAATCGGTGGGTAGCTGATCAACTCGCCCGGTCGGAGGATCCTCTTTTTGTGTTGGAGGAACATGACACACCCGTTCGTCCACAATGCTTTTCAAAAATGTAGGAGTAGTATATATAGTAGAGGAGGAGATATATTGTAAATGAAATAATTGCTACTCATTAACTCTGATAGAGTTCTAAATCCTATTTAAATATCGTTAACAACAAACCTAGCTGTGGTAAGTTTACAGCGCAACTATTGAAGTTTTGATTATTTTACACGATATTGATGAGCGCTCAACCATGTTTGCGGTATGCCACATCTTTATACATAGAATACACTTGGGACCGGTTTATAAATCTCGGTCCACTATTTGTCAAGTCTAAATACAAATGTATACAAATGTAACATTATTCAGAGTTAGGGAACTAGAATTAAGGTAAACCGTAATAAATATTCCAAGCAATCATTTCCAGCACCGAAGATTGAGAGTGTAGCAGCACCGAAGAGTGAGACGCATAAAGAAAAATAAGGACCAAAAATTTATTCATTTTGGCTTCAAAAAGTAATCGCCCCGTTAAGTTTTTCTTAAAGTTTTGTGAATCATTAAATAATAAAATACGATTTATCATCCTCACAACGGAGGGTACGTGAAGTCAGAAGGACTGCCATTTCATGTTTATTCTGCAGTTCGTTCTTATATTTTATGTTGTGTGTATGTTACAATTTCACGTATACATTTTGTATTACTTTAATATTAAACTTTATATACAACGTTGTGAAAGTCGGAAGGAAATGTAGTCACTAACAGTTGATGGGTAATTAATCTTGTATGGGATGCAAATGTAACACTTAGGCCCGTATTATAGAAGGCGTTTTAAGTTCTTCTTAGTTGAAACTAGTTTCAATATCTAATCTCAACTCAAAAGTCTGTTCTCAGTTACGTTTCTGCATTTTCGAAATTATTGTTCTGTGTTACGCAGCTAATTATATTAAACACATCATATCTAACAAGTATAATTTATATATTATTGGTTATTAGTTTATATATAATACACTATTGGCTAGTGTATCAATTTAAATATAATAATAAGAAGCAGTTCGCCCTAAATTATACACTTTAAATATTAAAATAAAACTGACTAGATACTACCTATAACGGAACGTTCAAATTGTTTTCAATACTTGTCAATGTCGAATTATCAAACTGTTTTTGTTTTCATTTTAAAATTATTGTAATATTTTTGTCAGAAACCAAAAGGTTATTACTATTGCTTGAAGGATATTAAATGAATATATATGGTTGAATCTGTATTTTAAGGGAATTGAATATCAATTAGTGTTAATTAAAGTGTATTGAAATGTGTATAATAAGCAATTGTTCCGCAAATAAAGTAAAGTAAATGTTTCGTTGTTATTCTGAAAAATCATCATAAAATACGCTAATTTCCCTTACAAGGTATAACAAATTATCACTTGAGACTAGATTGAGCTTGTCTCAGTTGAACAGAGATCACATCTGTCAAAATCTATTCTTGAGAGACGATTTTGACATAAGCGTGGTTCTAAAATAAGCTAAGCATTGATCTTTATTCACTTGATCAACGATCAGTGCATCTTGTCTCAAGAGACGTTCTATAATACAATCTCTTCTTGAAACTAGTTTTAAAACTCGATTCACGATTGAGAAGCCTTCTATAATACGGGCCTAAATGTCGTTCGACAGCAAACGTCACGAAAGCCCGTGGCGTCGCGTCGACGACTGCCGTCGAGAGTTGTCAAAATTGCATTTGACTTCCCGACCGTTATCGTACCGCTCGTGTGTATGAAGCCTTACCCAGATTGACGTAGAAAATTATGTCAAAATATGATTGATTAGGTAATCTGCAATCGGTGTTCTTGCCTACATATAAAATACGCGAGGAATTGAAATGCTCTTCTATTTCATAATATTGAGACCATTAGCAAGAATTTTACAAAATTATGGTCATTAAATAATTTAAAAATAAAATAATTTATTCGATTTCCTCCTGAAAAATAAAAAAAATAAAAACATTCTTAAATGATTTTTAAAGAGTAAACTGTTTTTAAGATTTTGCATTTTAAAAAGCTACTCGTATTTTGACGACTAAAACGAAACTAAAAACAGTTTCTGAATTGTTATTGTATTGTATTGTTGAAGAGTTATTCGATTTAATCTTAAGAACAATCTTTAGTTATGTAATTGATAAGATTATGGTTTGACATCTTCAAACTTGAGTTTGGAGGTCAGCAGACGGTGTCCCTCGCGATCATGAGCGGCTTCTTTCAGTTGGTGATATTTTGCCAGTCCAGTCCTGGACCTGATGTCATCTATCCACTTCTTTCTTGGTCGACCTAGTGTCTTCCTATCAGCTATCCTTCTTTTCCCTCTAAAAGAAGCCTCAGGAATTCATGTTGGGTGCCCCTTTGTATGTGTCCAAAAAAGGCCACTAGTTATCATAATAGATCTAGCAATCAAAATGGAAAGATTTAGCATTATTACCTCATTATTGTATAATTTGCAAAACAATGTTTTGGAGTTTAGGTGTTTTCTATGTATGATATGTGTGTATTTACTTAGTTTGGGACAAGATGGCGTGTGTTAGATGCCCAAAATATTTATAAAGTTATTATATCTAAGAGCTGTAACATATTGGTTTTTTATCTATGTTATATAAATATATATTATACCTACTTATTTTATCAACCAAAAAGTTCTAATAGTTCCATATATGTACTGTAACTAGAAGTTGAGGTATTTGTTTAGGAGTTCATTTTTGTTTCCACTCAACATTTCCAGACGCTATAATTTATTTGAATTTTCATTCCGTAATTTATGATCTGATCGCTACTTGTGGCAGAAATGAGAAGGCTCTGTAAAACCCGTGTGTTATATTCCTTCTAATAATAATATATTGTATTGTAGACTTTAGTAGTCTTGTAACTAAGATCAAAATGTCACTACGTACAATGTAATACTAATCCATTGCCTGATATAAATAATGAGATATAAGTTCAAGAACGATACAATTCATAAAGATTAAACAAGACTAAATAAGTCATGGATATTGAAAAGAATACGATGCAAATTGCTGGTCAGTTTTTTCTCTCTCAACACGCTATAAACTCATTATGAAGTCATTATAATACAAAATACTTACGTTTAAAATTTGTTAGATTTATTTCACAGACAATGTAAACAAACTATTAGTAGCTAAATCTTCCGACAAGGAAATAATGATATCATATTTTCACTAATGAGACACGAATCTTTGCCACAAAAAAACCATTTTGTATGTTATATATATTTGTCTTCATAACAAATGTAGTGTTTAAAGCTGTAAAAACTCAACAAATACCGACTAATGAAAATATTAAGATAGATATTTATAAAAAATGCTTCTTAGATAAATAATCCTAACGTACTAATACTTTTTTTATACACGAGAAATGCTTTTCGCTCTATACCTTCATACGCGGGTATTGCCTTTCGCTCCATACCCACCTTGTGGTGACGAAGAGCCTTTGTGGAACTCCCGGAGGTCTAGTCTATCCATTAAACCCTACCTCGGTAGTCGGGAGTAATTCCAGGAACGCATCGGCAGCTTTTAAAGTCACCTCCTCATAGCGGGACCCTCTAGTCAATAGTAGGGTTCGTCTGCATAGCAAACGAAGCTTAGGCCAGATTGTTGTAAAGAAATGCATCATATGCGAGGTTCCATAACAATGGGCTCAAAACAGAGCTCTGAGGAACCCCGAAACTTACTTCCTTTCGATTTTCCACCCCGTTCCGAACGATAAACACACAGTCTTGTCGCGTAGATAGGCCTCTATGATGGTCCGCAGATAAGGCGGAATCTCGTGATATTATCTGGCCTAACTGCCAACGCCACCTTGCCTCGATCGGATTGCCTCCGACAGGGAACGGACACATCTTATAGCGTTCATTGTCCAACGCCCCCGTCAAAATCCCAACTGGCAAACCGACAGATCAAGGCCCACTCGCGACAGGTGCACATTGATACGGTCAAAGATAACTCTCAAAGAGTTTCCCCGACTCGTTCAGCGGCCACGGTTTCCGTCATCGTATATAATACCTATTATTAATGCGAAATCTCATGAGGATGTATGAATGTTTGTTGATGTTTCACGCAAAAACTACTGGCAGTAATATAACTTATACATTAACATAATTTACTGCAACGACCGACATACACGCTGACAGAGCCGCGGGTAAATTTTAGTGACGCGAGGCACGAATGGTTGACTTGATAGGAAAATATGGCCTACTAGAAAACCAACCCGTCATTATTTCGTTGTTTTCATTGAGTTATTTCGGTTACCGGATAATTTGGGGAGTGGAAGGGCAACTTAAAGATTCACACCGCACCTAAGGTTCTTGTGTTACAGCTACCATGGTCATGGTCAAGTAGTCATGTGAAGTGATTACCACCGGGTAATCACTTCACATGACTACCGCCACTCATAGTTTATCAGCGTAGGAATTGCATACTCTCTTCTATAAAATATATAAAATAGTGTGATAGGTAATTCCTATTTCTAGAACAATGTATTATAGGAAACTGTTCTATAAATAATATATTAAAAAAACAACTTCAAAAAAAATTAAACAATCAAAATCATGAAACAATAGCAATAATGTCCGAAATATTTAATTTATAACAGTTGTTTTCAGTGTCCTTTTAAATTTACTATTACGACACCACACGTACGTGTACACATACACACACATACGTACGTACGTAAATGATTCCTTCCATTATGAGCCCGGGTCCTCTAAACGGGGTGTCATAAAGCACCTTACTAAGCCGCCATAGTGTGGGTTACCGCTCTCTGTCTCTGAGTGTACAGGTTCGTATTGAGGATGGAGACCAACACCCTTGGATTTTACTCATGCTTTCCATCAGGCAGAGTAGAGCCATTTTAGTAGCTTAAGAAAATAAAATATATATAATCTATAATATTAAAATGAATCGATCAATGTGTTGGTAAGCGCATAACTCAACAACGCCTGGACCAATTTGGCCAATTCTTTTTTTAAATGTTCGTTTAAGTTCAAGGATGGTTTTGCGGCGAGAAAAATTCGAATAATGGCCGGAAAAGCCCTAAAAACAGCCCCTTTCTTTTTCCCATACAAACGTTTTCTAACTAAAACGTAAAGTCAATTAGAGCTTTATTGCTATTGTATAAACTTCATATATTACAAGCACTCACTTTTGTCAAAGCAATGTAGGTGTGTTTCTAACGTCAATGAGTCAATTTGCACTTTATTAGCGCTATGCAAAGTTAAAATTCACCCATATCTATCAAAACAGTGTGCGTATGTGCGTTGGAGTAGATAATCGTTAGATAGTCCATTTATCGAGAAAGGCTATAGGCTATACGTCATCACGCTAATACTAATAGGAGCGGAGTACCAATGATGAATGTTTCAAAAACGGGGGCAAATTTTCACGCTACGGGCAATAGAAGACGCAAACGAGGTTGCGTGGGTCAGCTAGTTATTTATATATGTACCTATGTTTCGTCTGAAACGATCGACTTTAGGACGTGTAGCATCATCTAGCAACGTAAATTTGTGTACTATAATGGTGTGTTCGATTACTTGTCAAGACGGAGTAAAGCGAGTTCCGTGCTAATGACATAGATGGCACTATTAGTTTTGTACATAAACTGTTTCGTTTCGTTCATATGTCTTAGCTTGAAATATTGTTTATCTGTTTATGGTAGAAAGTATATTTGTAATTGTTTGTCGCATTGGTCGTTTAGTTTTCACGTATATATGAAGATTTGGATGCTGTTAAATTAATATTGAGTCCCTCCCTCTTGTTGTGTAAACATTAACTTTTGTGAAAGACTTTTGCGATAAAGACAAAGTGAAACTTGCTGACACGCTCGTAGATTGCAGAGGATACGGAACACCAGTCACCCAACAAGTCTGGAAGTATATTATCTTAAATGACTTTAAGTCGAAGCGTGATCTAAGGTTCAAAGGTTTAAATATTGATTTACTTAATCAACACTTCAGGACCCAATTTTAATAGGATTACCAAGGCTTATATCAATACTTTAGATTATCTTTCATCCTTCCTAACTCCAAACTGCGATTGATGTTTAATCTGTCATCAGTTTGTGATGTTAAGAAAGGGATATTATTAATTTATTCAATCGCTACGCTGGCGATATATCATTTATGTGGTAAATAAATTCGTTATTTTAACTTAATCTTCCAGCATTAAAGTAAGCTTTCTGTAAGTTTAAGTTCCTCAGATCAAAAAAAAAAAACGACGGGTTGCACTCCGGGAGTGCCGGCAGAAGTGAAAACTTGAATATTAACGTTGTGCATTTTTGATATTTTGGAATGGTTAGAGAATAATTTTGTACGAATTGCTTTCATTATCAGTATAAAAGTACTATTATTTATGTGGTGGAATACAATATTCATTTATTGCGCTATCGTATACAAACATGACAATTTATATTACATACACACACGAACATTCGCGCAAGCGCCCTGCGCCGCCTGTCCTCTCTCTCGAATTTTCGATCAGGTCACGTGACCTGACGCGAGTTTATACGTCCTCTCTCCATCCGTCTTACGAATTTTCGATTAGGTCACGTGACCTGACGCGAGTTTATACATTTTTACCCATTCCAAAAAAGTACACAGCCGCTAAAGAAATTTTCACTTCAAAAATTGGCTTATTTGACTGCTTCGGTGTAGCGTATGCAACTGCTATGCTTGAGGTCTCGGGTTCGATTCCCAGGTCAGACCAAATGTTTGTTTGATCTGCAAATGTTTGTTTCGGAGTTTAGGTGTTTTCTATGTATAATATGTATGTATTTACAAAAAAAAGTATATAATTTTTAATATTAAAAAAAAAGTTTTTTTTTTCCTTTGAGGAATGCATTTACGCACTTCGCTCGCCCACCGTGGGGCGGTGGGTTCGCTTCGTGTGGGACTCTGGCCTCCGAGAGAGGGGACCAGACTACCCACTAAACTCCACGGTGTACCTCCTCACCTAAGACCGAGCCACGGGGTAGTTTGCTCACCGCGACTCGGCTAGGGATGCCCTTTCGGGCCCGCCTCGGGGGGCCAGATCGCTCAGGCACCCCATTCCACGTTGGTATGCACCCCCGGAACAATAGGGGCGCATTTCGCCACACGACTAAGGGCGGCAGGTCCCCCGACCCGCCGCCCGTGGCCATTCTCGTTCGGGGCCGCGGGCGACTGCCTGTGGCCGTCGATCCCTCACTGGGGGTCCGCGGGGCGGGAGAGCGTCCGGGCCTCTCTTTTGTCCGTCATGATGATGTGGGGTGATGACCTCGCCCTCGCTAGTGAACGAGGCGATGGCGGCCCAGCTACTTTCCCTTAGTCGCCTTTTACGACACCCACGGGAGGAAATGGGGTGGAGCTATTCTATGCCGGCTAAACACGGTGAAGTATATAATTATTTATATCAGTTGTCTAGTACCCATAACACAAGCTCTGCTTAGCTTGGAACTAGATGGCGTTGTGTGTTAGATGTCCGAAATATTTATTTATTTATTATTAGAGAACTCAATTGGTATGCTTTCGTAATTTATTATTTTTACAACCGCAACACCAAAAGCGTCACAAGTGCGTTGCTGACTTTTGGGGGATGGGGAGAGGGAAAACGGGGAGGGGTGGGGGTACGGGCCTCTGGTATCCTCACTCACTCGGTGAAACACAGCGCTATTTCACACCGTTTTTCTGTGAGGCCGTGGTATCACTCTGGTCGAGCCGGCCCATTCATGCCGAAGCATGGCTCTCCCACGGAAAATGTAAATTTAGTCACATCACATTGCAAAATTACTAATATGGATGGATGGAAACTTTGAAAATTAATATGGGCAACTTAATTAAAATTTGCAAATTGTATTTTTTTCTATTTCTTCCAGATGGAATATCTGTAATTTTACAATACCTTTCAGTTATATACTGTTAACCACTTGGAGACTGAAAAATATAGCTACTTCTATTTTACGTGCAATATTTTGATTATACATATTTTTTATTATTGTTAATTGCATGGTTTTATTTTTTTTAACTACATGATTGATCAACGATTATTATTTATATTCAGGTTATTCAACAAACTCTCATATTTTCAGTAAGTCATCAGCTAAAGCTTAATCTTATCTTTTGTTTGGTTCAATGATTTTCAAGAATTGTGCGCAGAGGAGATCGCCCGCTATACTTATCGCCTTACTAAATATTTGAGTATTCTGTGTACTTTTTTAAATGAACGATTCTGAATGAAAACATTACAAAATTTACAGCAATGAAATTTTAAGGTAAAATAAAACATTTCTAGAATGAAACGACAGAAAATATTTTCACGACACCAAAAATAGATTTATCTGGACAGGAAGAAGTACTGCCAATAATGCTGGCAGAGGTAGAAAAGCAAAATCAGCACAAAAGAAAGATAAAGCTCCTGGTTCTGATGACGTCATCAACAAATTCCTTATGGGAAACAAAGATACTATTGCACTGATATTAGTACACATATTCAATGGAATCCTAAAAAACGAGCATATTTCACATCAGTGGACTACATCGACAATAACATTATCGCGCAAAAAAGGGAAAAAAAATACATCAACGACTACTCAGACCTACATCAACTATCAGCCTGATGTTTAATATTTATAAAGTTTTTTGCCAAAGTGATCTTGGGTCGAATAATCAAAAAGCTCGATGAGAACTAGCCTAAAGAGATAACAAGCGGGATTTCAGAGCGGATATTTGACATTAGACAACATTCACATCATTCAGCTTTTCGAGAAAGACAAATAATTGAATGCGAGTTTTTACTGCTGTTTTGTGGATTATTGCAAGGCTTTTGATTCGCATGAATATCAAGTGATTTGGAAAGTTCTTAAGATCCAGGAAGTTAAAAACAAATATATCGAAATCATAAACAATGTATACAACAGTAGCACAGCTAAAATAAAAGTGTCATGAGAAAGCGAAGAAATTAAAATTCCAAGAGGTGTCCGGCACGGAGATCCGTTGTCACCGAGGTTGTTTATTGCAGTTCTGGAGAATGTTTTCCGTCAACTAAATTGGGAAAAAGAGAACTATCAATTGACGGAGATAACATAACACATTTAAGATTTGCAGATGACTTGATAATATCTACACCAACAAAAACCAAACTTCTAACAACGCTTGGAGAACTAGACGAGGAAAATCGGAAGGTAGAACTAATTAAAACCACTTAGAAGACTAAAGCTACGACTAACGATATAAAATACCCAATCACTATTTATAGGAACACCGTTGAATATATTAATGAATTCGTCTATCTCAGCCAAATAATCTCCCCATCAGATCTCACTTCCAAAGAAATAAAAAGACGAATAGCTAATGCTTGGAAAAGGTACTGGAGTCTAAAAGAAGTGATGTAAAATAGTTTCTTAAGCATGTGGCAAAAGGAAACTTTTGAACACCTACATCCTCTCTGTCCTTATATACGGATTAGAAGTCTGCCAAAACATTATAGAGAGGAGCATGATGGAGTAAAAATTAACAGACTAAATAAGAACATCAGCAATCAAAAGCGAACATAAGCAAAGGACGTTTAGTTATAATAAAGAACTCCTCTTAAAGTATGCCCCTTCTACTTCTATTTAGAGACGAGAGGAATGGTGTAAATTTCAGAGATGTTTTAAGCCGTATCATATACAAAGTTCAGTGAAGTAGGTAATGCAATATCGTGTGATCTATATTATGAGCTCTGCAGTTATAAGGAAGTCACTTAGAGCCGACAATATAATTAGTTACTTATAGCAGACTCGCCATAGAATAATATCAAGCTAATAGATAAATTAATGTGTACCTTCTTATTTATCCATAGTCCACATCAATTTTATCGCTGTTCCTATACGTATATAATAAATTAGCTGCGCCCCGCGGTGCTACCCACAGCTATTTTAGAGATTAACCAGAACAAACAGACAGACAGTATGTACCACATAGATATCCATATGCATTCAATGAAAATCTGTTAATTCCAAATTACAAACAGCCACTTCAATGTTATTTATAAGGAAACTGTGATCGATAAAATCTACACATGTTCAGTACAAATATCTCAATCGCGTAGTACAAAAAATAATATGTACATTACAATAATACAACTTGCATAGAAAATAAATAGCTCGAAATATATTCAAAATACCGAAGGAATAACATGAAAATAATAGAGCTTTAGTCGTGTTTCAACCACCAGGTACTTTCAAGTGCAGTACATTTTCATCGCGTTTTCTCTCAAATAGACCAACCGTGCCATTTTCCTTTGACACATCAGACCCGGTACAAATTCAGCAATTAAGCTCAAGGGCAACTTTCGTCTTATAATTCTGACGATATGAGGAAAGGACATCAATAATGAGTATGATAATAATAGTGGGTACATAAAACACTGACTTAAACACTGTGACTAGCGAAAATATCACCACTCTAAGCTAGATTCATTTTGGCAACGTGATATGCGGGTTTTTAACCTCGGCCCTGCTGCAGTAAATGTGAAATACTCGTAGTAAATAATAATAAAGAAACTTGATGTTTCAAAGCAATGGGTTACCTCTTGTGTTTATAAAATATTTGCTGCAGAGTACTTATAGAATTCTGATATGAAAATCACATAGAAAACATAATTAGTCAGTTGTGGAACGTCCTACCAGTAACGACATAACGTGCAAATACATTAGCTGCTTTTAAAAGACTGGTGAAAGCATATTAGCTAGGAGACTTCAATGACCTTTAAATATCGATTATCTGTAAATTAATATTATGGTTTTATATTGATATCTCTTTTTATTTATTTAATCATCCGCACTAGATTTTACTTTAACTTTATTTCATATGTAACTATTTTTTCCTATCAACTTTTAATACACCAGGCTTACCTATACCTTCCATGTGTTTCTTTCCATCCCATGGTTGCCTATAAGAGATTGCCTTTGGACGGTGAGGCCGCCAATTGTACCTCCAAGATTTGTGTTACCTTTGTAAGTAATCTGGTGTAGAATAAAGTGATTATAATTTTTAGTTCATATATTTTTTAAATTAAATTACTACTAGGTAAAAAATACACTTTATTATTTCCGATTTCATTTGAAAAAAATTATAAAGTGTTCGTGATACCTGATGACATAAGGAATAACTTAGGCTACTATTTTAGACTAACTTCACCCCGTGACGTTATCTGCGTTTTTTATTGTAAAGTTACAGGTACTACTGTGGGTAACACCGCAGGGCCCAGCCATTATTAACACAGTTAAAGCATTACTTTGATATAAAGCGTAAAGATATATTGTAATAGTGCAATTTAATTCTTGTACTTAATCTCTTTTCAAAATTTATTTAAACAAGTTCTACCATGTACCGACGATCGATAGTACGTATACCAATGATTCTAAAATCTAGTTTTATAGCAAAATAATTTATATACCTACTATATGAGTAAAGTCATCAAAATACGAAGTAGCAATATTCTTCATTATTGTAATTTAATCAGACCAATTTAGAGCCATGTACAAGACAATTTAGTACCTACCTATTGTACAACTATTTATGTATGATCAAAAGCTACCAATCAACCTAGTAATAGCCAAAGCCTTATAATGGAAATAGATTTACGTCGACAGTATGTTGAGAAGGGTTTGTAAACGCAAGTTTTTGATCACAAAGCTCCGATCTAAGCTAATTATATTAAAAGTAAAAGGTTGGGCTGTCATCAAACATTTGAACTCACTTAGATTCTAAATATTTAACTACGTTCACTCTTTAAAAAATTATCTAATTGAGTTGAAATTTTGTAATTATATTTTCGTCACCATAAGGACATTTTAAACTAGCTAGCTCACGGCTCTGCCCGCGTGTATCTCGATTATCGTGACAAAAAATTGTCTATGTTCTTTTAAAAGATCCATCTCGTATTATACCGAAATTAATGCAAATCAGTGCAGCGGTGTAGTCGTGAAACTTTATAATATGGATTGCACTAGTATACATTTTATTTAGTTTACTGGAAGTTTTATACACTTACTATATTCGTTGCTTTAATTTGGATGCTTAATTGTTTAAACCTGTTAGAATAGGTACATTTATGTTGATGGTGTTGGCAACACTGTCTCTCTCTCTTCTGCAAGCTACATGAGTATGTGCGTTGTGTGTAAAGTTAAATTATATAAAAGTATGCTAATAAATGCTAAATCAGTTCCACTGGACTCAATCATTTTCGAAATCTTATATCTGAATTGAGAGTTATTTGTTTTCAACCCATTGCCGTTTATTACTGAATGGAGGTTCCCCCAAGGAGCGCCAACCATCCTGGCTTTATGGGCAATTTTGTTTATTTCATCGGTACATCGGGTGTAATTATATGTAATTATAATTTGTAATTAGTTTGCTATATATATTATACGAGTAGGTACTTACGTTTATTCCTGAATAAAACGATTTTCATAGATAGACGGATGGACGAGGAAGTGATTCTTTAAGGATTTTGTTTTGACAGACTAGCGCCTTCGTTCTATTATAAATAAGTCGTTTACGAGAGTTCCATGTTGTCAAACATTAAACGTGAGCAACATTAATTTATACCCCAAATAACACCTATCTAACGAGTAGTTCGCGTGTTTGCCAACTTCTCAAAAAAAGAGAATTTGTGATGTAATAAGCCAAGATTAATCACCGTCGATATCAAAATTAGTGGTGATCAATCTCTTCATACACTACATGTACGGTTCTCTGATATTTGATATTAATTAATATTACTTATTAAATGTAAACATATGAAACTATCTTGATTTAAAACTAGGTGTACCTTTCACACTTCACTGTAATACATTGTGGTTGTATAGATGAGAGATGAGGAACAAAAGTTAGGCGAAAACTCAATAAAACAATACTTGTATAATATGTATGATTAGAATATTAGGTCTTTACCTATGAAATTGCCGTTTTGTATGCAATAAGTGAAAGTACTTATTTTTTCAAACTTTTTTATTTCTGTTATTCGAAGTAATCACCCATGCAATCGACGCATCTTTGCCAACGCATTGGCAGTTTATTGATGCCCTTCTTGTAAAAATCAGCTGGACGGGAGGCAACAAACTCTTCAAAGGCATTTTGTACTGCCTCTCGGGGATTGAATTTTTTACCCACTAAAAAGTTGTCTAAATTTTGGAAAAAGTAATAGTCGGTAGGTGCAAGGTCTGGTGAGTATGGCGGATGAGGGAGAGCTTCCAACCCTGCTCTTGCAGCTTGGAGACTGTCTGTTGCGCAGTATGGGGTCGCGCGTTGTCGTGAAGGAGCAGTGGGGACGACCGATTGACCAAAGCTGGTTGCAGATGTGCAAGCTTCTCCATCATTCTCTCCAGTTCTTCACAGTACACATCTGCATTAATGCTCATGCCGTTTTGTAAAAAGCTGTGGTGAATCACACCCGCACTAGACCACCAAACAGTGACCATCACCTTTTTAGGGGTCATTTTTGGTTTAGGGCATTGCTTTGGTGCTGAACCAGGGTCTAACCAACTTCGATTGTCGAACAGAATCCATTTTTCGTCGCACGTAACTATTCGTTTCAAAATTCCTTCATTTCTTTGCCTGTTGAGCAGCGAAAGGTAGGTCTCGACGCGTACGTTGCGCTGGCGATCGTTAAGGTCGTGGGGCACCCATCTATCAAGCTTTTTTACCTTGCCAATTTGTCGCAAATGGATCAATATTGTTTTGATGCTTACATTAAAAGCTGCTGCTAGCTCAGCTGTAGATTGAGTTTCGTCAGCTTCCACAATCGCCTTTAATTAATTATTGTTAACGAAAGTCTCCGGACGACCACGAGCTTCATTTTTCAAGTCAAAATTTCCAGAACGGAACCGGGAAAACCAATAAAGGGTTGTGCGTTCGTTTGTACAGGTCTCTCCGTAAACGTTTTTGATGTTACGTGCCGTTTGTGTCGCGTTGGTGCCACGACGGAACTCATATTCCATAATTACACGAATTTTTAAAGTATCCATTATGACGAAAAATGTTCAAATGTAATGAAAATACAACGCTAATCAAAAAACAAAAGACTGAGTTTGTAAATAGAATGTCATGGTTTTAAAACAAAATTAATTTGAATTTAGAATACAGAGCCATTACAAACTTTTTTTTATTTGAAATGACCAGTACTGAAGAAACGCAATTTCATAGGTAAAGACCTGGGTAAAGAAGAAGAGAGGTAAAAAAATGTTAAGCTGATTAAATGAATTTAAAATATTTAAAAAGTTGTATACCGAATGATCTTAAAATTTAACACGGTAACTCACTGACAAGAAGTTCATTCTTGTAACGTTAAAATAATATTTAAACTTTCACGAATCGCTAGATACCACATAAAATGTTACTTAACATATATTTACTGATGTACTGCACGCATCTGCCGGTTTGACTGGAGTCATACAGCGGCCTCAAAGAAAGTTGGTATGAAACAGTGCCTGCGCTGTGTTTTACCGAGTAAACGCGGAAACCGGAGGCCCAAACTCCAACCACTCCCCCAATCCTTTTCCCCATCCCCCAAAGGCCGACAACGTACTTATGACGCCTCTGGTGTCATGGGCTGCAGTAATAACTTACCATCAGGTGATACGTATCCACGTTTGCCCCCAAATCCAAACAAAAAAAACGCACGAAGTGTTTTGTGCGATCTATAAATTGTTGTTCTGAGTTTGGTTGTTCCTTGTGTTCGTTTCATGTATGTTTGTAAAGTGCCTCGCGGCACAGGATGTTTATTCCTAATACGGGAATTATCAAAAAAAAAGTTATTAGATAATAGTCACGATTTATTTATATTAGCTATTCGTATAAAAAATCATATAAGGAACTAAAGGAAAAAAAAAAGCAGAGCTTGTGTTATGGGTACTCACCAACTGATATGAATACTTATATACTTTATTTTTGAAAATAAATACATATTGTACATAGTACATACATTATTTACATAGTTTGGGTGTTTTACCCAAATTCCGAAACAAATACTTGCAGATTATACAAACGTTTGGTCCGACCCGGGAATCGAACACGAGACCTCAAGCTTAGCAGTCGCATACGCTACCACTACGCCACCGAGGCAGTCATAACACAATTAATTTATCGTGTTTTATGGAAAACTAATCCTTATACATAAGTAAGTGAAGTATCTTTTATGTTTTTACTTTTATTTTTGTCATAAAAAAAATAATAATAAAAATAAATACATAGACTTTTCCCTATAAATAAAGTTCATTTTAATGTTTTCTGCAGTGTTGTGTTCCAATTACAAAATGATCCTTTGAAACTAGCTGATATTAGTAATATTTTTCAATTCTTGGAAATATCTATTTGAAAGTCGTTCAAACGAACGGGTAATAAAGCAGCACTTTAGAACAAGTGCGCCAGGTGAAATAGGAAAGGAATTACTCAAGCAAACACTACAAGCAATGCAGCATCGATATATGAAGTAAAAATAAAGTTTATATTTGTAACTTATCATTCAGTTTTGTTGGAAAATGGGTATACTTTTCGTTTTATTAGATTATATTGTACATACTATTTTGTTGGTTGTCATGAACATCTATGGCAATAGTTTTTCAAGTAAGTGTCCTTAAATATACTGATAACTAATTCATCTTACGAATTCAGTACACCCTCAGCGTTTCGGAGGTTTTTTTTTTTTTTTATTGAATAGTGGGCAAACGAGCTGACGTATCACCTGATGGTAAGCGATTACCGCCGCCCATGGACACCCGCAACATCAAAGGCGTCACAAGTGCGTTGCCGACCTTTGGGGGGATGGGAAAGGGGATGGGGGGAGGGGTTGGGGTATGGGCCTCCGGTATCCTCACTCACTCGGTGAAACACAGCGCAAGCGCTATTTCACACCGGTTTTCTGTGAGGCCGTGGTATCACTCCGGTCGAGCCGACCCATTCACGCCGAAGCATAGCTCTCCCACGGAATAAAAAAAAGTTTTTTTTCACAAACGGTTCATCGCCCAGTATTACAGATTATAGAGTGGCAGTTAATGAGGCGAATACGAAGTAAGTATTTGCTAATATAGCAAATCTACAATTGTAAACAGATATTAATTTTACGAAAATTAGCTAATATTTACAACAATGTAACTATAAAAAATGTGTACATTACACCTATATAATTTAAATGGGCGCGTTTCACAAAAGGTACTCATAAAAGTTAACTCTAAAACTGCATTAGCTGAATTTTTTGTTCATTCTATAAACGCAGAGATTTATTTTAAGAGACTTTTACCCATGTAGGGTATGCCAGCCCCATAATAAATTTGAAAGTAACTCTGTCAGTATGTATGTCTGTTATGCTTTCATGCGGCTATACCTTCAAACAGATTTAGATAACTTTCGGCATAGAGAAATATTGGACTATGGAGAAAGACTTTTTTATCACAATAACCGATATACACGCGGATTAAACCCCGTGTAAAAGCTAGTATTGCATAAAATACAATAACATTTTATATGACACACACTTAATCTGACTATCTATAAAAGTATCAATCAATCACGATGATGAAAGTGGAAAAGCAGGTCAAGAAAAATAAAGATATTGGTCCCTATCCAATACTGTTTTTTTTTTTTTTTTTTTTTTATTGAATAGTGGGCAAACGAGCAGACATATCACCTGATGGTAAGCGATTACCGCCGCCCATGGACACCCGCAACACCAAAGGCGTCACAAGTGCGTTGCCGACCTTTGTGGGATGGGAAAGGGGATGGGGGAGGGGTTGGGGTATGGGTCTCCGGTATCCTCACTCACTCGGTGAAACACAGCGCAAACGCTATTTCACACCGGTTTTCTGTGAGGCCGTGGTATCACTCCGGTCGAGCCGACCCATTCATGCCGAAGCATAGCTCTCCCACATACAGGTCGTGACAATTGTAATTTATGTAATAAGTACTCATATACTAAATAATACAAATAAAACTAATGATTGGAACGAGGGTTGCCATCGGGTAGATATATTATTTGTGGAGCAGTATAGACACTACAAGCATAATTTTAATAACAAGAAAAAGTTGAAAAACCTTCAACCCAACTACGTAAAAACTGTTGTCAAAATTTGGCTTCGCAATTCGATGGGTACGAAGTAGGTGGTGGGGGATCACAAATCAATTGCAGCGCGCACCGTGGCCTAAAAAGGAAGTATCAGCAGACCAAATGTCACTTTTTGCTAACGAAAATTTATGTATCAGTTCATTTTAAATAAAAATAAACTGATCGTGTCACGAAACCTGCTGCATAGTTAACTGTAAGAAAAATGATAAAAATAATATAAATTTCCGCAAGCAAATTAGAAAGAAAACAAAAATTTCTTCAAAGTAATTTCCCTTTTGAGTACTTTTCTTTGGCGAACTGTCTAGGTCTGCCCATTTTAGCTCTTCATTGGTTTTCGAGAAGCTTTCTATGTGGTTGAGTTAGTATATCTGAACCGCAAAATATTTACATCTGCCACTTTGATTGTACACAATCAAATTTTCCACTCATAACTTATCGACTAGAATCAATCTGTAGAAATAATTATTTCTTTACTTTCCAGTATATCAAAATGGATCATGGTATGTATGTACTACGTCAAAAATTGCAAATTGAAAAATAAAACAGCTGATATTCAAGGATGTTTTGCATGGCATCGATGCTATTAAAGTTTGACGAATTGAACTAAACTTGACAAAGCATTACAATACACATTTAATAATATGATCTTCACATTTGATTTCTTTTACGTCTTGCACATGTCGAGCAAAAACTTATTATTGTGTTGTTGTTTTGTTGTTGGAAAGTGATGTCGTGTGTGATTCCTCGGAATAGAGTTTTATAATTAAGTTAACCTTGTATACTGTACTGTACTGTAATATATACACATAAAAGCTGTATTATTAATTACACTACGTCATAAGTGATCGTCTACAAAAGTATATATGCAGTTTGTTATTTTCTTACTTCTCGTTAAGTCAGCAATGAGAAAGTTCGTGTGTACTACCTGAAATTTCTAGATTGTGCCATTTTAGACAGGAAAAAATAGTCAACGATATTATCAATACAATAGATTTACATGATCGAATAGAATATAATTATATAAAATAATATATTTTGATCGAAATTATTTGTTTGTTTACATAATCTTCGTAACGAAAACCAGCCATTTGACATTTCTAAGTCCGCTATAATTGTAGCCGCTATTTGTTGGCGCTGACATCGCGCACCCAACTAATAGTTTATTTCAAAGAAATGAATATTGATACAAATGTTGCCCGCATAGTCTATAAATTTTACATGAAAAATCGTCATCGATCTCAGCTCGAAAGAGTTTCATACTTGTAACCCTTTGAAATATTAAGTTTCGTATTTGTGTAAATAGTTTTAACATTTTTTTGCTTGTTCTTTCTCTATGGCTCTTCCTTACATCTATAAAAATTACTTACCTCTTTGTAAAGTAACCATTAGTTCTACTTTGTCTTCATAACGAAAATTAGAAATAACATGAGCAGAAGTGCCGTGGAAGCGTAGATACGGCCCCTAAAGGATCACATTAATTTCGCGCCCGTTGATCAGGAAACTAAATTGTCTACTCTTTATGAGCTGCTGATATAATATAACCGTTTTGCGTATTCTCCAGTACTGAACATCGATATTATAAGGACGGTCCAAGAAGATAGAGTTCCTCACAGAAAACCGGTGTGAAATAGCGCTTGCGCTGTGTTTCACCGAGTGTGTGAGGATATCGGAGGCCTATACCGCAGGCCTGTAGGCCCGCAACGCACTTGTGACGCCTCTGGTGTTACGGTTGTCCACGAGCGGCGTTAATCGCTTACCATCAGGCGATACGTCTGCTGGTTTGCCGCCTATACAATAAAAAAAAAGTTTTTTTTTAATCATCTTTCGTATTAGTAATAAATCCCGTTTCACGTGGCACTTCAGAAACATACATGAAACGGATACAGAAAGCGCTTAGACTCAGAACAACAATTTGTGGATCACACAAAGCGTTGTTCCATGTGGGGTTCGAAACCACAATACTAAGCACAAGTAGAAAACTGCGTGGCGACCGCTTAAACCACTTCGCCATCCGTGTAGTCGAGTTTTGTATTAATTTATTTTGGTACAGTTTTATACATATTTTCATTATTATGACTTAATCCCACGAAGCAAAGTTAAGCAGCATCATCAAACAACATAAAAAACCAAATCTTATAAAACTTAGTAGATTAATCCCAGCAAAAGAGGTTACTTACTTTTTTAGGGTTTCGTACACAAAGGTTTTGTCCGTCCGTCTGTCACCATGCTGTATGTCATGAACCATGATAGTTAGACAGTTGAAATTTTCACAGACATTATTTTGCCGCTATAATAACATATATTAAAAATGAAAATCAAGGTTAGGCAACGGTTGGCAGGGTTATCAGTTGGATTTTGACTATTTTTTAATGCAGATTTGTTGTTCTTAAGTCTATTTGTACGGAATTGGCCTATTTTAACGTAAAGATTCCCTTCTGATCCCAAGTTATGCTAAATCTCTAATATTTAACCCAGACTGTTGATCAAGGTATACTACTTATATTTATTTTTATCTTTCTAACTATAGGTATACACATATTACCCATAGCGGTTAATAAATATAGGATGACACATCTTTATATTAATATGTAACGCATAAATGAAAATTTAACACAATAAAGATTTCATGGAGGAGGAATGAAGAAACCCGATATTATTTATAATAATGTTTAAAAAGTTAATCATAGTCGGTTTTCAACAACAGGTCGACCACTTGTCTTTCTAAATATAGATATAGTTGTTAAACTGTACCGTCACACAGAACAAAAGATTGTGGTGGTCACACAATCATTTATAGCGGCGTGTTTTAGCCAAGGTCGTTAACCACAAGCCCAACAGACCTGTCAAATTTAGTATATACTTATGTTGTATAAAGTATGTACTACCAACTACATAAAGCAACACGGTAGGGTATAGCGACACACGGGCGTTTCCATCTGAAAAGGTATAAACCCAAATTGACATACATTCCACTCTTTTTTTGCGGAATAAGGGGGAAAAGAGCAGATGTATCACCTGATATCAACACCAGAAGTGCGTTGCCGGCCTTTTAAAATAGAATCCGCTCTTTTCTTGAAAGCTTGAAAGTCGTATTGGTCTGGGAATACCGCAAGTGACAGTTCATTCCACAGCTTTGTTGTACGAGGTAGATCCAGGCCATCGAAATGATGGTGGAAAGTGGCGGCAGGTATAAAAGCGATACGCAGAGTCAGAGAGTCTAGCCGATTTAAAATATATTGGCAGTTGATGATTCGAGTCGTTCTCCATTGGATGCGGTTCAGAGTTAGGAGCTGGTACTGAGGTTCCTTCCCCACCTGCGCCTTATCAAGTAGAAGGCGGTGGAGTAAAATACCATCTCGAGAACACCAAACTTTTTCAAGGCCAATTTGACCTTACGCTCCAAATGACCACGAAACTGAACTTCACTCGATATGTCGACATCAAATATTCTAAATGTTTTGATGCAGAACATATTTATGTGTGTGTCAAATTGTAAATGTTTTGTTTTAATTATTATGTGTGAATTCGTAGTGACAGGCGATTGTTTTGTATGTGAATCTAAAATGAGCATGTTATTTTATTTTTTCTGTACCAATGCAATCTGTTAAATGTGACAATAAGCCACTACTCTGATATGTTGCATCCTTTAGGGTTTTTAAGCTCGAAAGGCAGTTCTTATATAGATGTATCAATACAGCTTAACTAATCTCTCTTGCAGAGTTGGAATATTGTGTCTTTTTAGTCTTCTATGTTGGAGGCCTTCTTCTCCTCTCAGTCTAAAAGCAAGCTCATTTATATGATTTGAGAGTATTTTCTGGTAGTTGTTGCTATATGTCGTGATCGCCTGTTTTAGGTCATAATATGTGTACTTATTGCTTATGTATTGTGGATTGTTCAAGGTGGTCCTGAGGGTTTTGGTTTGTAAACGTTCAATTAATTTAATTAATTAAATCTCAGTATTACTGTTGCTGGCTGTACCTCATATTCGAATACCATAGGTCCACATTGGTTTCAAGATAGCTTTATATAAACTTGCTATGCCTGCTCATCTGTGATGACGTCCTATTACCCAGTGCATACGTCGTAGTCTGAAATCCAGCTGCTTTCGCTTTGTCTATATATGATTTTACCATGTAAGCCTTTTGTCTAAATCCATGTCCAAATATTTTGCTTTGTCGTCTTGAGGAAATTCTTCATTATTAAGTGTTACAGGCGGGCATGTGTCTCTCCTGAGAGTGAATGTCACTTGGATCACTTTGACTGATTGACAAATTGCTGTTTTAAGTTTGGGAGTTCTTTGTATCCATTTTCACTTGTTAAGTCTTTTATTAAGTCCCTGGTGAAGTAGGATATATTCGTAACGCGGGAGATGTACTTGAAAAGTACGAATTAATTAATTAACATTTCATTTTAAGAACATGTACATTTTTGATCACTTTCATAACGCAACAGTTTTTATATAATGTTCAAAGCTACACTATCAAAAAGTCGTAATTTTTTTCTGTAAAGTTCCCTCCTTGCTACAAACTTAATAGCAGTAACGCTTGAAAAAACAACTTGACTTAATTTATGTTATCATGCTGTCCCACCTGTAATAAATGTTTGCAAATAATTTTGATTACAACAACTACACTATTCAGGATGTTAATAAGAAAATGATTAATTTTATTTTCGTTCACAAATGTATGGCTTAATAATAGACATAATAATGATATGGCTGGAAGCCATTCCACCTTTGTAAAAAACTGGTGTCTGATGTAGGTTTATTTATTTATTTATTTATGTATACACATCACCTTTACTATCATTACAGGTTTCCCTAATGCGATAGAGAGGCTACTTTACATTTATATTATTACATAGACAGACATACACAAAAAAAAAACACATACATTAACGAAATATAAACTCAATAAAACTAACAATCTATCTTAATATTAAAAAATATAAAACAAAAACAAAATATTGCAACTCTTTTAGGTTTTAAAACAAATTAAATTTAAAAGACATTTTGCGAGTACACTCAATTGACATGAAAAAATATCAAAATGTTTGTGAACTTCGTTAATTAGATAGATAATTCGCGTTAGGGGTGCTTTCTCAAGTAAGTTAGTTCTGGCTACTGGTAAAGCCAATAGAGGCGGGCGTCGGCGCCTCCACACGTACCGATCAGGCACGCACAGGTTCAGGTGGCCCAGTACCCCAGGATTATGTTCTAGACCTCGTAGGAGTTTTACTACATACACAGCAAGGGTGTATTCACGTCGCACTCTTAGTTTGTTATATCCGACCATACCCAGCACAAACAGAGTTGGGTACATCAATGGGAAGAACGGGTATACCCCGTACAGTTTTAAATATAAGTGTCTTGTGAACTTATTCTGAACCCGTTCTAACATGTCACAATATTTTGCTTCATGCGGAGCCCAAATGACCGCACTGGTTATAAAAAGGTTATAAAAAGGTAACCTGTGTTATAGGTCACCAGGCTCTCTACAAGGTAAGAAAAGGAAGGAGGATAATAACGGTCGTGTTAGAAAACTAAAATGAAGCAAAATAATACTATTCCAATATTAAAAATAAAATAAAGACAATAGACATGTGGGTATGGACCTCCGGTATCCTCACTCACTTGGTGAAACACAGCGCAAGCGCTATTTCACACCGGTTTTCTGTGAGGCCGTGGTATCACTCCGGTCGAGCCGGCCCATTCATGCCGAAGCGTGGCTCTCCCACTGTTTCGTAGTGTGGGTGTTTTCTATGTAAAATATGTATGTATTTGCAAAAAAATATATATTATGTGTTTATATCAGTTGTCTATTCGCACCGATTTGAAAAAATATTTTTGGATAGTCCATTTATTGAGGAAAGCTATAGGCTATATATGATCACGCTAATACTGATAGGAGCGGAGTACCAATGGAGAATGTTTCAAAAACGGGGAAAAATTTTCACACTAATACAACACAGTCAACTATAGTCGTTCCAATACTTTATTTAACTTTTGACAGATCACGCACATAAAGTTTTGTAATAATTTTTGATACAATGTACTACAGATAATACTGTACTTTATGGGCGGGCTCCGCCTACTTAGGGATGTGTCATTCGTAATTAATGACCACAGACTATAAAAACGGTTTTGAAATAAATCGATTATATTAATAAAACATACAATAAAATTATTGTGATTATATTTTATATCAAATCACGTAAAAAGCTTTATTATTTTGCATTAAAATGCCCTAAATGTCTCTGTTTCAATGCATAAATAATTTGCGTAATGAAAACAGTTCCATCGTACTCGTACCTAGTAATGGGATCGAATGTATTCGCCGCAAATTAATGAATCTAAAATAATTGTTTAGACTTACTATAGTTGGTTCAAATAAAAACTACCTGCGGTACCTACTTGTAATGAACAGGTACAAAATGTTGAAATTCGTAGTAATTTACGGATTAAAAATAAAACAACCAAAAGAGGTACTGTAATACTAATTTTAATTATAAAGAATCGTCTTCTTCGTATGACCAGGAATCATCATCACTTGACAGTTGTTTGTCCTTTGAGTACTTTCTTTTTTGGCATTTTGACAGTAACGAAGGCAGGAACGAAACGCTCAACTCAACCAAACGTGAGAATTCACAAATAAATCAATACGGAGGAATATAAATACTCAACTATATTGAAGGTTACTCATTGAAATACTGTAGATTATTTTAAAATAGACATAGAGAGATTTAATAAAGATCATCAATAGTTTAACAAATACAATATTAACCACTGAATTACAACACAATACAATAATACATTTTGAAAATTCAGTTCCTTTTATTATATATTTTTTTATGACATAGAACCGTCATATTTGAACAACATTCTTTTAAACCATTTCTTCTTTATTTTGACAAAGGAGGTCGCACATTGAAACACATAGAAATATGAAGTACGAAATTATCTATAAAATAATGAGTTTGTTAAATCGATTAAAACTTCTTAATGCATAAAATCGATCGATGAAAGAAATCGAATAGGTAACGGGTCAGGGTATCACTATTTGATTAAGTATTAGAGCTGTCAAAAGTTAAATAAACTATTGGAACGACTATAGTACAATATATAAATACATCGGTCGGCTATTCTTCCTTTCTTATGAGTAACCATTTTGCAATTACAAAAAAACCTTTAAATTTCATAATTGAAATAAAAACTGAATCTACGCTGTTATTGTTACATTATATTATTATGCTGTTGAATAGAAGCAAGTATATCTAAAACCAATATTTATGTCTATCGAAACTTCTGTACCTAAATGTATATAATAATCTATGTATAAATGTATTTTCAAAATATTATGCTCTGATAGCATGTTGTGTAATAACTGATTATTAGAGGAGTGGTTGAATCTAATTAATAGGGAAACTTAAAGTGAATGACGTAACTTGTGTCCTCTTGTCTTTCATATACCTATTGTCTAAAAACGCTAATGCGTTACTTAAAGTTTCAAAGTAAAGATTTGAAAAAATGATCACAATAAAAAAATAGACTTCTTGAAGTGATTTTGGGAGGGTAAACCAATTCGTTACGTAACGCGTTACGGCGCCAGTCTGTCTGGTCTTCCTTTTTCTCGCGCATATGGCAGTGGTAGGCAGACTCCTCCTCTTTTTACCTCCTCCTCTAACCCACACCGCATGCCGTATTTATAATAGTTTAACTTAGATTAGTTTAAGTTTTCAATTCTGTCGGGCGTCCCGAAACGCACCCTTTTAGAAGCACACATTTCACGCAGATGGAGGGTTCCAGGAAACCCAACAGGATAAATTGCAACAATAAAAATGAAGTAGTTTGTTTATTTAAAACAAAATTCCGTACTAGGAAAACATCTTGAGTCTGGAGAGACTTAAAAGCATACATGAAACAAATAAAAGAAATACTCAGACTCAGAATTATATTTTGTGTACATATTAAAGTTTTTTCCCATTTGCCAACGGTGGGGTGGCCGCTTTAATCACAGTAGGCTCTCCGCACATCTAGAATGTTAGATATTTTTAAAACTAAAAAAAATATTTCAAACTGAAATTACAAGGTTTTCGTATTTCTAAAAAGTAGACTTAACTTAAAATAATCAAAAAATATATTCTCAAGTACAAATATGATTATAACTAAGCATTTATTATGTCCTACTATCAAATTTCAATTTTTAAACTCATTATTAAGTATGGTCAATATTTTAAATTAGGGATCTGCCTGATTTAGGTAAGACTGGTATTTCATTGTTATATTTATATCACAACAATATTAAATTCGATATGTTTTCTTCACTTTGTAGTTAGTTGACTGATAAAATTTTTTCGTCGTGATCATCGCATCGATTATAAATATTATGAAATAGTAAAACAAAAACAATTATACTATGAACATGGGACGTGGTACAAAAAAGTTACAAAAATAGGTAATATTACATAAATTCAAATGAAAACAGAATTAAAGGATTATAATAATAATTACTCCTGCTTGACTCCTGCGTGCTCTTGACTCCTGGAGAGCTGAAGATCCTAAGGGATTTACTACCTCGTCATGAAAAAGGTTAAACGCCCGTAAAAGTGTACAATTTCTCCTGAATGTTATTCTTTTTTCTGCAAAATGTTTTAATTAAATCATGCACGTAGTTCATCAATTTATATAAGATGCGATTTTAGAGTGATTTATGTTCAGATCTATCTGTTTGCGCCTGTTGTTTCACTGTTTGATTAAAAGCTGTTGTAAATCCTTTAGCTTTAAAGACGAATTACAGAATCAGAAAGAGGACCGGCTCAAACGTTTTCATTCATTTTGTAATTGTTTAAGAATCCGGATGTGCTAACTTGTTGACGAATATAATTGTTGGCTAAAGTGAAAGAGAAGAGAAAATTAAAAGGTAGTTGCCGGTTATAAAATAAGAATAACCCAATCTGTTAAGAAATTTGAGTTTCTCTTTTTATTTCACAGTTTGTTTGTGTTTTTTACTAGTTATTGGTAACTTATGTATTCACCAACTTTGTAACTGTTCCATCAAATCAATCGATCAGTTGATAGTAAGAAGCTTTTACATAAATTTAGCTAGCTCATTTTTTTTTGTATATAATTCTTTATTATATACGAGTATATACAGTAATAAATGTACTACATATACAATATTAAAATTTTAACTAACTTTAAAATTAAACTATAATATTAGAATAAAACAAAAACAATCAAAATACCTACAGTTTTTATAAACAAGCGTCAAAAAATTCCTTTCAATGGCAATGCTTATTCTCTTGTGCTAGAAAAAGACCGGTCTTATGGTCGCGAAAAGCGTTGATTAGTTGCTGAGCTAGTTGTTTGGAGAATTAAAAAAATTGCAGATATGCTGAAGTGGTTTCATTTTTGATACAGTAGTGACAGACCAGACAGGTCACGTAACCGAAAATGATGATCCCTCTCCCTATCTCTATTAACGTGTATAATCCTTTGACAGCATATTATGTTAAAATACAACAAGAAGTTCAGAGATAATCATTATCGGTAATGAATATAAATTTTAGCATTGATAGTTTTTTACAGGGCTGACTTTTAAGTGGGTATTCTTTTGCACGAAAAAATGCTAAACAATTCCTTGAACTTTAAAGTTTTACTACTTATATATAAAGATATATTTTTTCCTAAATAAAATTTTACTCCACTAGATTATACAACGTCCCAGGAAGAGAGAGTGCACTATTTATGAGCGTTATTTGTTGTTTCCTGCACTCACGAGATTGTAGTTGCGGTGCAGATGTCATGCAATAAATCCCAAAACAATACTTCTTTGTAATACACAACTAGCTTCTCTTGAAAGTGGTTATAGTACAACTGGCTTAGTCCAGCGGTGCTACCCGCAGTTATTGTTGTACATTGACGAGCATGAGCAGAGCAGGCGTATCACCTGATGGTAAGCGATTACCGCCACCCATGGACACCCGAAACACCAGAAGCGTCACAAGTGCGTTGCTGGCCCTTGGCGAATGGGGGCAGGGGTTGGGTTATGGGCCTCCGGTATCCTCACTCACTCGATGAAACACAGCGCAAGAGCTATTTCACACCAGTTTTCTGTGAGGCCGTGGTATCCACTCCGGTCGAGTCGTCCCATTCATGCCGAAGCGTGGCTCTCCCACGTTGAAACAATAAATAAGGCCTTGAATGTCTTTTCACACAACGGGCCTGTGACGTAGGTGCTTGATTGGAATGTCACTTTTATTTACACAAATACACTCTAAAGATTATGTTCCAAACTCAAGAGTTTTCATAAATGGAAATTAATCTTGTGCAGTCATGTATGTCTAAACTGAATACATTTAAGATATACATAAAATGGACAATATTGAAAAAAAAAGGTTTTATCAAAATTACGCTAAAATTACAAAATCACTTATCATTGCGTGTAAATCTCAATACTGAAATGAATATCAAAGAAAAAAATCCATTCAAAATCTCTTAATAGTTATAACTGGTGGGTTTTATAATTTTAACTGCCTTATACCAAATAACGAATAAATTTCATAAGTAAATGGGATTAATCTACTTAAAAAGGTTTTATTCCAGGACAAATTTATAATATCCCCACATATTTACACCGGATTTACGAAACATATAATTTTCCATTATATTATTATTCTATTTGAATATAATTTGTTTTTTATTACATGACTTATAGCTCTGCTATCGTTATAATATTCTATTAATTTAACTCACGAGAAGGTTCCGTAAACATATAGATCATTTGGTTCCATAACATTTTGCCGTAGTTAACTAAAACTCAGTGTCGAATCTATAAATTAACTTGAGGCTGGCTGTAAACATGGTTCTCGTATTTCAGTTTCTAAATTCGAGCGCATGTAATAAATCAAGATATTGGATCCTACACACTGTAGTGGAAAAAAAACAGATATTCTGCATGGTTAGGTTTTATTCGTGGTATCATTCAAGGACGTATTTTGTTATAGAAAGAAAGTATTTTTATTCTCTTTATTACATTTAAATAACATATTCATTATATTTTTAAATATACATATAAAAATTTAAAAAAATGTAGACCACCGACTTCGAGTTCAGGGACCAAGAAAACGATGGTTAAGGCTCTAAAGACAGGAACCTCCTCTCTATACGTGCCGTGTCTAGGAAGACTGCCTTCTCCCTTTATCTAGCTGTCTAATGTGAGTTGTTAGTCGAGGCTCTTGGTTATTAATACGTGAACCAATACAACTATCGGAACAATGATCACCAAATCTGCATTCCACATATTGACAATCTCGTCAGATAAAGCCAGCTTTTCTTTTTGAACTTTCACGAGATTCTCGTCATGTGGAACGGCGATGTCGACAATCATTGCGTGGGACTATTATCGATCTATCACCACAATATCAGGATTATTGGCAACAATAGCTCTGTCTCTGATAATAGATCGATTGCAGTATAACGTAGTACGGCCATTTTCGAGAACTAGGTCGGGCACATACCTGTAGTATGGCACCTCTGAATTCACAAGTATGTACTTAAAGGTAAGCTGTTAATGTGCGACCCACGCTATTTGGTTGTGTCTGTGCAAATGTTTGCCCGACAAAAATCAACCGTACCATCTTTCAGGATATACTTCTGATAGTTATTCATCATGATAACTTCACCCATAATCGCACAAACAAAACCTTCGGTTTCTCCGAAGAGATCACCATACCCAAACTTTCGCGGGTTAAACAATCTCATAACTGATGAACGTGGGTGGTGTATTCGAAAGTAGTCAGCAATGTACGGACTCTCCTATTAAGTGCATCTAATTCGGTCTGAGTCGTGAACGTACTAGAGGAACAAGCGTATTGTTATCAACCGAGTGCATAATACTTTTGAATTAACATAGTTATGTTTCTAATAATGATTGCTCTCTTGGATTCTGCTCGTGCTTTCAATTAGCTAGAGTAGAGTCACTATCGGAGTCTTATGTTTGTATAAAAATATACATTTAGCATTAGAATTTCATATACTTAATTTAGTACTGAAATGTATTTATTTTTAATGAGGTTCCTTTTTAGAATATTATGTTTTTTTTTCTTGTGTATGAATGCTAAATACTTCAGTTAACCACAGCCCACTTGTTAATGACGCAAACCAGCCTTTAAGCGTAACCTGTTTTATAATTAAAATAATAAGCCTACCGCTGTAAAACAGTCCTTTGAAGCGTATCTACTTACTAGTTGCTTTATTGTAACAAACATGCTAAGGGGTAAGAAATTTGCTTACATTATAAAAATATATTTCAATTATTCGTACTTACAGAGGTGATTTGGTGAGGTATTTAATAAAACCCTGGGTGGTAAATGTAGATAATTTCAAAATATTACGGATAAAACTATTAAACTTGAAGACATTCATAAGTCAACGAACTATTTATTAAAAATAATATATATTTTTTGTTTATGATAACTGCATGTGCGTTCATGGTTAGTTAAGTAGCTTTTAACTAACCATGAATGTGTAAACCATGAATAAAATATAATTGTATTGCCCATTTAAATGACACCTTTTGACGAAGAACTAGTATTCAGAATTATTTATGTAGATCAAATCATTACCGGAAAAAACCTCCATTTTTAATGAGACTGTAGCAATAAATTTTGACGAGACATTGACGATATCAATTCCCGTCGATATCTAATTGACCTGATTTGTCTAACAGACTATGTTTTTGTATCTGTACTACATAACGAACTACTACTAAAAAAAACATCATTCTAATCGATGACATTTGCTGATTAATCGATACATCAGTTATAGTTGACTAATTTGAAAAGACCAGAGGTTACCGCTTAAGTTACTAATTTATATAACCTATGTACGTCACATGCCAGTTACTTCTTCTTCAGTCACTAAATCTATTCTGAAACTTCGTAGTCACACTTCAATCTCACGTTCTTTTCTATAATGTGCCTTCCTGCCAAATATCAGATTCTAACTACAAGAAACTAATGTCTATGTTATGAAATATTGGATTCACAGATGTTATGACATCTGTGAATACGACATAGAACTCAACTTTATTCGCGAAGTATTGACTATGTATTTTTATTCCTTTACCAATTTGCTTGTAAATATTTGTATTATACACATGTCTGCAATCATTCAAAACGTGAATATCTTTTGGAAAATCATTTACTCAAAACAAATGAAATTAAATTTGAGTGGCTTTTTATTCGGTATCAGTCTCTTCTGGTTATACAGTACTCTAATGCTCATTTGTATCACAAAGAACTTCTTAAGTTCCCTCCTGACACATAAGAATAATGACCTCTAAGATCGTTTAAAGATTTAACACTGGACGTGCCACAGCTTTCCAAAAGTATAATTAATCTTTTATATAAATATTTTATTGTTTATAGTTAGGTATTAACATTAACTAATTCGGTTTAATATTAAACAGTGGTAGTACATACTAATATGTGTTTTTTTAAACTTTATGAACAAATATATGCATCAGCGGACTAAATGCCAAAGACATTTTCTGCCAGTCGATTGATTGGACGATAGAATAAATAAATATACGACAGATAGAATAAATATATACAATAATACACCTATATATATATACAAATATCGTATAAATATATTAACGCATACTTTATATCATTGTAGGTACTAGGTGATGAACTAAGAGCTCTCCTGTTCCGCGAATCCCCTCTATAAGAGACTACTGGCCATCGTGACCTCGCTAGATAGTGTGTTCCACAAAAGGAGACTAGATTATTCGATGAAAAAGTCTACAAATCCAGTGGTGTGAAAGGAACAAAGTAGAAGGAGATTGTTAGAAGAACAATATTATTACATAAGAGTTGAATTTGTGGTGTCTCATACGTAGGAGAGGATGGAGAATTGAGAATAGTATGAAAAAGTGTGACAGCGCGCAATTTTCTGAGCTGGGGAGGGAATAAGTAACCATTTGAGCTCGGATCTAACCTTGGAGATATGATCATAGTTACGTAGATTAAAGATAAATCGAATGCAGTTGTTAAGAAGATGGTGTAGCTTGTAAAGGAGATCTGCATTCAGATCATAGTAGAACACGTCACCATAGTCGATTAAAGGGAAGACTAGAAATTAATAATAATAAATATTTATTTAACCAAAAATTTGATCCACAAAGATTGCACAAGCACTGTTTTAGTTTTCATAGGAAGTAAATTTTTAAACTGTATTACGTCCTCAATCCGGAGGGCTTGTAGCCCTCTGTCACACGATCACGCCAAATCATTCTGCTTTGAGTTTAAAACCTAGGTCTTTCACCGTTGAACAAATAGGGATAATGTTACCATTTGAGATTATCTTCGATAACGTCTCGAGATAAACTCTAGTCATCGAATGGCCACTGCCGATTATTGTAACTTTGCACTTTGTCCGATTAACAGATAATCCAAACCTCACCGACCAGCTTTCGACAGCCTTAATCGTGGACTTGATCGTAGAGTTGCAAGTCGTCAGCATACAGATGACAGCTTCAGAAGTTAAGAGATTAATAAACAAAGAGAAAAGCAATGGTGAGAGTGTACCGCACTGGGGGACACTAGAGTCAAAATCACACTATCTTGAGGAGAGATCATTAAGCCGTACGGATTTTTGGCGTCCCTGAAGACACTACAATAATATATTTATGGCGGGCACACATGAATATTAAAGTCATATAGATGCGCCAAAAGTATTAGAGATAAAAATATTATTCTTAGTCGTTTGGTTTACTGCCAATAATGTAGTGTAAGGATGAAAAAAAGAAATATTTTTATCAAATTGTCCCTAAACTTGATATTTATCTTTATTAATGCTAATCAAAATTTCAGTATAAACGTCTTTTATGATAATAAGTTTTTAATTATCTAAAAAAACCCAATTTATACTTCATCTAAACAAAGTAGACAATATGCTTGTGATTTAGCAATGGCCAAAAAATATAATAATATAATATAAATATTTTAACAAATAATAATATTTTTACATATAAATTTAATTATTTAAAAGTATTATTTTTCAAATTCCCTAGCAAATTTCCAAAATGCAATGCTATTGGCGGAAATAAACGCAACGACACCGTTCACTGTCAACGGCATGTCACACAGGTCGTTTGTAAGAGTTGTGGTTGTTATTTGCATTGTTTTGGCCTGTGTTTACAGTAAATTGTTAGTGTTCTTTGATGATTATTAACTGGGAGCAGTTACTTCTTGTGAAGAAAGACTCGCCACAATGACTTACAGTGGTTTTGTCAAGGTACAGTCGGACTTTATCTTTGATGGTAGCCGCAATCTCTTTTCCTATCTCCTATATCCTAAAATATGTAAAATATTGTTGTATTATTTTTATTGCGAATACGGATGGAATACAATGGAAGCCAATAAGTCAGAACGCCTTATGAAGTTAAGTGTTATATGAATATATATTGTAAAAAATTTAACTACAAAAAAGATGTTTAGGAATTAATTGCACTGCAATGAAGAAGTGGCCTTATTATAATGTACCTAATTAATAAAGAAGTTCTTGAGTTTGCTCGTTGTCGTCATTTTTAAACTTTAGCGACACACAGGGCTTTTAAAGGTAGTAGAGCTACGGATGTGGCTCTGTTCGGCTGGAATATATACTCGTATTCCATCACAAACGGCCCGGCTCCACCGAGACGGTACTAAACTCGCACAGAAAATCAACGTAAGATGACAGCGCTTGTGCTGTTGTATTTCATTGGTGAGTGCGAGACCGGAGGCCCAATGATGCAGAAGCATCACTAGGCAGCTATGGTGTGGGTCACCAAGCTGCATTCGCAATGAGTATGGTGACCACCATCCTTGGATTCTGCTTATGCTTTTTATCAGGTAGAGTAAAGTCATTTTGGCAGGACCGTAAATGAAAAAGAAACGCACTGATTTGTGCTATAAATTTGGAGTTTGATATTAACACGCCACGTTAAAGTTAATTTATCAAAAAACTTAATTTATAAATATTAGGCACCATCTAATCAATACATTTAATATGATTTCATTTATAAACAAATCTATTATAATATATTGCATAATATTTAGAATATTGAGTAGCAATGGGTACCATGTTTACGAATGAATTAGAAACTAATGTTGCAGTTAGATTTCTCTAGAGCAGAGTGAATAAAACATATTGCCAACATAAATCAGACGTTCAAATAAATTGCAGCTCTTGTCGGAAATTAATAAAGTTCAATGTTCATCAAGCGTAAAACTCGCAAGCTGAATACAAAACAATATAAAACTCTGCCTTGTTAATTCTTGTAGTTCTTTCTACTTATTTGTGGTAGCCTTTGTGTAGAGAAACGAATATTACGAACCTAGTTTAAAAACAAGTTCTATGAATTACCATTAATTCTTGAAGAGTACTTTAAACATGCCTAACGACTACTTTAGGACTCTTCATCATCATCAGCCTATCGCAGTCCACTGCTGGACCTTAGGACTAACAAAAGTTATTTGGTAATAAAAATTCGTTGCACTGAATTATATCCAAAGCTTTGCTTTTTTTAAGTTTACCTAAATCGAATTACCTGCAAAATCTTCACACTATATTTATTTATTTTTAAACTTTATTGCACACCACTACAGTAAACATTCGTACAGTGATACATAAACGGATATCGACATCAGGTATCACAATAGGCGGTCTTATCGCTCACGGCGATCTCTTCCAGACAACCTTTATAGATATAGACAACCAACTATAAATTGTGTAATGTCAACAAATGTTGTCAAAAAATCTTTTGATACTACAAAATTTTAACAAAATAACCGAGTTCATGAACTGGACCAAATTGAAAAGGGCCCAGACGAGAAGCACCAACTTTAAAAAAATATCGAATTCGGATAGCGTGATATTGAGTTATTCGTCAATTTGTAGAGCTCGTAATTTATCACCTTAATGGTAACATGGACGATGATAACTATTAATACACGAGATGATACTGAAAAATTTTATTTTCAAACCTTGGTTTTCCGGTTCTGTAACCCCAGAATGATGTATATGTATATGTTACACACATTTAAATGTTTTATTAAAAAATGATTTTCGAGGTATTATAATTTTCATTGCTTATTTCTCACATTGTTAATATTTGAAGTTTAAAATGTGACAATAATTAGGTATATGAATTTTAAACTAAATAGATAAAACTGTTCTAACTTATGCCCAAAGTTTTATCCATAGAAGTACAATTATACAAATGTAATAATATAGAAACCAAAATTCTAGTCATGGCCTTGGTTTGCGATTGCCCAATGTAATGTTTACGAGCTGGGTCACGGTATCACAAAATTAAACCATCCCGTAGGAATAATGAATTTAACTGTAATGAAAAGCATTCTCAAGATTGAACACCTTTTTAGTAACAAATATAAAGGAAAGTAGTAATTACAATTTGTGTTCGTTTAAAAATAGTTAAAATATACTACTGTTTAAAAATAAACATTTATTTGGGCGTTAAGGCGTATATATTGAGGGAAAAAGATATTTAGGGGTAGATCACCCTTATTATTTAAGGGTATGAAAACTAGATGGTGGCCGATTCTCAGAACTACCCGATATGAACTCAAAATTTCATAAAAATTGATACAGTCATTTCGGAGGAGTTTGGTAACAAACACTGCAACACGAGAATTTTATATTAATATATAATTATTTCTAATATAAATATACAAATATATAAATAATAACAAATGTTAACGAAAATAAAGTATTTTGTTTTTTATATAAACCTACATGTATAAAATATACAAAATAAAATTAAAAGTCTATTTAGCTATTACAACACAAGCTCTGCCCCTCCTGCCAAGTTTACATTCTATAAACGTAAAGGATACGTAAACTAACACATATATGCAAATTACATCAATAGGATTCCTAGTTACATAAAAGAGAGAAAAATTTTCAATAGGATTCCTAGTTACATAAAAGAGAGAAAAATTTTCAATAGGATTCCTAGTTACATAAAGGAGTGTATCAATATAAATGTTTTCAAAAATAAATTATTCCAATACCTAGTAGACAACTGTTATTACTCTGTTGATGAATTTTTAACGACTGAAATTTTTTAATGTTACAATTTCTTTAAAATATTTGCTCCAATGTTTCCGTACAATTTAAATGCAATACATGCAATTTAATAATTATAATATTTTTTTTTCTTTCCAATTTTTATCTACCTGTATTTGTGCTATGTGATTGCCATTTTTTATTTATTTTTCTCTTTTGTCCATTTCATGTAAACATTATTTTGTATTCACATTATTTGATCTTTCTTTGTGTTATTGTAATTAGATTTAAGACATTTTTTATAACAATATTTGCACACCGTATAATGTGATTGGACATGGTGTACCTCTAAAATAAGCCTACGAACTGTAACAAACCTATGTTTCTGCAAATAAATGATTGATTGATTGATTGACGTCTTTCAACGCTAAATCACGTGATTAAAACAAAATATTTACCAAAAATGCAAAAGGAAAGACTACACTACTACACTACACTATACATATACGTAAGGTGTTAGCGATCGTAGAAATCAAAGGGAAACACTTGCATCTTGACAAAACGTTGTATGTCAAATCTCCGAAACTATTGATAATGGCTACAGTCAATCATTTAGAAGAATTTAGGAAAAAATATTTCTCAATATTGTTTTTATTACCTTTTCCTAAAACATTTTGCCTATGTGAAAAAAACTTAAGTAAATATTTTCAAATCTAGATATGAAACAATTATGTGATTTAAATAATGAATGTGAAGTACTTTGTGTTTCGTTTCATAGTTTACACCCACATGAATTTTATTATGTCATATGTATTCGTTTACATACAGCATAAGTAGTTATTTCCCTATTTTAATTTCTCAGATCACCATCCTTACCTACCTTTGCTCCGTATTTCCGATACCTGTACTCTAACCACGACAGAAATCTTCGTTCAGTTAATAATCTTATTCTCTCATGTCCCTCCCACAACTCCGACTTCGTGAACTTTCGTTCTTTGTTCAAGCAACATACTTAATTTGGGAAAAATATTGTATTCCCAAATGATAGTTACCAGAATAATATATTTCATTTTAGTAATGTAGAGTAAATTAAAAAAAAACTATAAAGAAAGAACAGATTAGAAACTGAGTACTCGAACCATATTACTACTTATCACATTTTAAGCATTGCAATAATAGAGTGGTATGATTGTTTTAGTCAAAGTTACGAGAAAATCTATTTGATTATTTCACATCAGATGACTTACTGAGTTTATATTAGTAAATGAACAAATGATCCACAGTGATTGTATATCACATTTTAATATTGCTTTATAAAACAAACCTAAAAAAATCAAGTGATGATAAATAATTTCGTCACTACTTTGTTATTCTTAGTATTTAGAAATATAACGATCGAAAATCAGATGTTTATTCAGATGCTACAAGCAGTTCAAGAAGTTGAAATAAATAGATTGGGTACATGTTGTTTACTATACAGAACTGCAAATATAGTAATAGGCGATCACATTTCATTGTTTATCTTTGTCATCATCATAACATTTTTATGCTTACCAGGTAGTCGATGTTTTGATAGTGAATGCTATAATTTTATGGTGTCCTTGAAATAAAATATTGATCTTCTTTGAACAATTTAAAAATATACATTTGGAGAGCATTTACTAGATTTCTATTTTTATCTTTATACAAGTCTACAAATTGTCATTCTTGAAAAAGAAAAACATATATTTAGTTTTGAAGCTCAAAAATAAATTAGTAGAACATTTACCTAATTTCTATCGAGATCAAGATCATCAACCTACATTTAATATTTTTGATGCGATTAAAAAAATATATTTTACTAGCTTTTAGGGAGAGGTCTATGTTCAGTATTAGACTACAATAGGCTGATAATGATGATAACGAAGTAGTTTATGTCCTTCTACAAGGTCTAATCTATCTCTATACCAAAATTCATCCAAACCGGTTTTGCGTTTTAGCCTCCAAAGCGTAACAGACAGATAGAGTTACTTTAAAATTTAAAATTTAGTTTATTAAACTGAAACTGACTAAACTACACGAGTTAAGAAAAAAAAGCCGAAATATTAACTCTTTAATTATTTTTGTTATTGTTGAGTTACATGGAATAGTTGTCAAAACGTTTTCAGTGGTTAATTAACACAAGATGTGCACGCGTGGGCCAAATATTTTTATAATATTTACCAAAATCTCAAATATAATCTCTAATAAGTGATGATGAAGTGTGACAGACAATTTAGTTTAATTTTTAAATCGACCCATGATTTCGTATTAATTTGTATGTATGTATTACTAGTAAAAAACCTATAAATGCTAGAATTATCAAATTATCCATCGAAAAATTATAGACAACTAAATTGCTTAATTTTTTTCATAACAAAAATACAATAATTGTCTAAATTTTAACAATTAAAATTATCAATGCCATTGTAATAAAAACACAATACCACCGAAGTCTCGTCTTGATTTAAAGTATGGAGTAAATTCTAAAGACGTTCATAACAATGGGATTTTGAAAAGTCAATGTAACATAGTTTGTTAACACAATACGTACCTATGTTTATGTAAGGCGTAAAAATTTACTTTATTTAGGTCATTTGTGTGTCACGAAAATAGTCATGGTAAAATTTCTATAACTTCTTAGTGATAATTATAATAAAAATATACTTTTGACTGCAAATCTCAATGAATAAAGTTCCTAACGATTATCGAGCATTATATTTTGTGCGAGATACTCTTCAATATTTTATATTTCTTCATCGTATATAGATTTACTCCTTAAGATATATAGGTGCAAAGTTCAATTACCACACTTCGCAAAAAAATGTAACAACTGTGAACTATGACGATGTAGCTTTGAAACCATTAGACATTTGAAAGTAAAGATACGCATGTCTCACTTACACGTGTTACAAGAACAATAACGTCGTTATGATTAGATAAAGACAAAGCATAAACATCACAGTGAAAATTGAGTGCACCATAGACCTAATGATGTAGAATCATCTCAACAGGCATTGTGTGGGTCACCATGGTGCAATGTGGCATTGTCTACATTTGCAATGAGTATGGTTCGCTCTTCTACGCTCTTTCTTTCCATCAGACAAAGTAGAGTAACACTGGTTGTTCATGAATAAAAAAATATTAAGTTGTTTTAAAAGTTTATACAACTTGATAAACTTATGCAATGATTAATTTTAAACTTTGTCACTAATACATTCGTGCAACCCGCTTCAAACTGTATATTTGTCTTATAGTCTCATTCATTGATCATCATTGTGACTAAAATTACAAAAATAGTTATTTGTTTATGGTTGTGTGCGGGTAGTACAGGACCGATTATTATGATGTACCTTGGGAAAGGCCTATTTTTAGTAGTGGACGTCGTTCAATGACTATAATTATGATGTCTATCATAGTGTTTTCTTTTAGAGTCTTTCTATTTTATTACATTAAAAGTATATAAAATGTTTAAAATTGTTCTATATTGTGTTAGTTCTACTTTGGAAAGTTAAGTCAGTTAGTTCGCTTTGAGCTGCAACTTGAGTTATGTTGCAATCTCAAACAAATAAAATCGTACCATCTGAAAATCAATGGACCGAAGGGGTTTTTGTTTGTACGGCGTTGGTCAACAATAAACATTAAAAAAGGAAATTTATGATAAATGAATGTTTGTTACTTATTAATCACACCATAACAGCTGAATCGATCTGATTCAATTTAGCAGAGATAGTAATGTACTTACTGTTTTTAATATATTTTACTTTTTTGTATCAGAGATCACCTAAGTTACCAATCACCTTGAAAAATGAATTTGCATATTATATAAAAGCCGCAACCGTGACTAAGTATTAATTAATATTACAGTAATCGTCAATTTGAATGTTTGATGTAATCAAGCTTAATAAAAGTATAATCTCAGCTCAGATCCCTTTTGCCCAAACAAACCAAATTCGCCATTGAAACAATAAAAGGAAGCAATAAAATAACCGCTGTGTAGATATTTTAGTTATTTGTTGGAGGATTTAGTGTTTATAGATTATTATTTAAACTGTGAAATTAAAATCTTGTTTTATTAATTTAGTACTTCACAAATGCAAGAACTGGCGTCTAAGTATTACCATTATCACAATATAATTGGTAGTTTCACATAAAATACGATGAACTTATCGGTTGGCGTACAGTAACTTTGTACGAAGATGAAATATATAAGTACAATACAGTGACTATGGAAGTTAATCTATAAAAACATCTTGCTTGCTAGACTTAAATGTATAATTTTGTAACAATACATCAAGGAATAAAAAAATCGAATAGGTACTTAATATACAACGACAATATTTCACAATATACAAAGCGTCTTTGCATACTGTTTAGAAACACAGTAAGTACATTCAAATTCTAAACCTTGTCAGCATAAATCCATCAATCAAATGGCGTTATTTTTGCAAAGTCTCTTTGAATACACTTACTCACACTTAGTTTTTGCATAGGTTTTTAGGTAAATATTGAATTTTGATTGATTTTTGTTAAATACTTGATGCGTCTTAACTGATGCGAAAATATTGTACAAGAATATGATTATGAGTAATCATCAATATTAATCGTAGATTCCTAGCACGTGCTTAGAATTTGATTTTCATTTTTTATCAAGGATTTCTGATTCTGCTCAGTAATAAATATGAACTGATACTTAAAAATTATGTAATAATAGTGTCTTATTAATGGAAATTAATTCTACATAGGAACAATTAAGTTAGTAAAATTTTATATAGAAGTATTGCGGTACTTAATGCCCATGCCTCGGAGAGCACTTTAAGCCGTCGGTCCTTGTTGCCATGAACACCTATGGAAAACAGTTTAACCTTCGAATTCAGTTCATTATCAGGGAGGCGGAAGTCCGATGCCAGTCGAGCCGTGGAAAACTAATATTCTAATAAAACCGGTTGGACCAGTAGCCGATCCCAAAAACTTTTGAGAAGAAGAAAGACAAAGAATATGATATTATTCTTTTCTTTGATTGCTTTATACTATATATTTTTTAAATTTCAAGCCCTGTTTTATTTACCTCAATGAAATCAGTCTTAGTATACAATGGCCCAATCAAGAGGTTTATTGTGGAGACAGCCTGGGAAAACGAAACCTTAAAAGTCACCGTATAATTAAATTAGTTATATTTTTAGCCAAATATATTTTTGACTGTAATTTTATTTTAATTAAAATATTTAATATATATTACCGATAAGGAACTTTGAAGATATAAAAACGTAATTCATTGTGATAATAGTGTGAAGCTGTCGCCCCTTTTATTTACATAACGTTTACATTTAATTGTACTAATCGCAGTCACGGATGATAAACAATAATCAATTTTTAATCTTAAAACATTTAATTGCCATTACTAAAATCTATTATTAACCAACTTCAAAAAAAAGGAGATGGTTCAAAATTAGAGTTTCTCAATTCGAATGTTTTTTTTTATGTTTGTTACCTCAGAACTCTCGATGTGGTCAACCGATTTTGGTGATTATTTTCTTTTATTGAAAGCTGGTGTTTCCCGTGTGGTCTTGTGGCGACTTCCACATACAACACACCAATAACCTACTACAGCGCCATCTACCGCAGACACACTGAACTACGCAGCAACGTACAACACGAATAAAATACCAATCCTGAATCGCGCAGTAGAAGTTCTCGCGCCGATTATCATATACACAACATCCCAACGTCAACTGTTGGGCAGTGCCACGCCAGGCATGATCACTTAACTTGGCCGGAGGATCCTCCCTTTGTGTTGGGTAGAACATGACTCGTTCCCCCACAGTCTCATTTCAATTTAGTCCAGTTCTTGAAGTCGTTTTTATTTTGTTAAAATTATACTTGTTGGTATAGATAACTAACTATAAGTTGAGTTGCATACGAGGAATTCAAAATCGAAAATTTATATAATTAATATGATTTCAAATAGGAGCATTTTCACATGCCACCAGTGGCTAAATAGACGGTCTCTAAAGTTTACACTGTAAAAACACCTGTAAATGTACTCTATTTATGTGAAATAAATAAATCCATTTAAAAAAAAAAGAAAAATAGTGGTTTGTTTTGGGAAGAGAGGCAATACCCACCACTGGACTGCAATAAACTTCAATACTTGATTACCAAAGTGTAAAAACACAAATCAAATTTATAATCTGCTTTGACTAAAATACAGGAATAATATGTAGTGAATGCAATAAATTAAATAAACTTTTCAGAATTAATTAAACAGGACATCATAGATTTCTTGAAATGTATCGAAAGTTTGTATTTGAAAATATATATGTATCTTAATATATATAAAAAACAAGCTTCTGCCCGCTTCTCTGTCGGACATCGCGGCAATCATTTTTTGAGTTGATATAAAACTTAAGCCACTCACAAATAGAAATTCAAATTTTAAAAGCTTAAGCTTCATAAAATATTCTTTCAAAATCAATTAAATATATGCAAAGATTACCCCCGACCACCTTTCAAACTTTACCTCTTAATAATATTAGTATTGATTTGTGTATTTATTTATATAGTATAAACGATAACAAGCTTTTTTACTATACTCGTACGAGTAATTTAATTGGAGATAAAAATTGGAATCAGGAAAATGACAGTATTTAATCAGTATTTATCAACCCCTTCAGCGGATTAAAAACGTGAAAGTATTTAAGTATCAAAAGTAATCCTGGTAAGAATCGCAGATTTAATTTCATTTTAATCATAAGACGTTAAAAAAACTTAGATATTATTTAAGTCAGTACAACAGTTACTTCTAATAATATCATAGTTAAATCAGTTGTGGCTATATAAACTTATAGTATATTTGTTATATATTTTCTAAAGTTTCATTAATTAACTATCCTTTCTACATATCAATAAAAAGTTTTAATTACCAACTATTAATACTAACAAACTTATTTAAAAAAATAGATGTTTAAATAAACTTACATTTCTGTTGCCAAAGTTCACTGAAAATCCAAAAAAAATGTGATAAAATTGTTCTGTCTTTTCACTGAATATTAAAAATATTGTTTATTTTCATAAAACTAATTGCACAAAAACTTTTTCTAGCCGCCTGAATATCAATGGTTCGCACGACAACTCCTTGCGGTAACTCGCAAAGGACTGAGCGTCGTCATTCCCTGTGTAACACTGAATGTTTCACTAGTCTTCACAATACATAGTTATATTATATTTTTTCAGCTGTATTAAGAATTTGCAATTGTGTACACTTTCATTGAACTACTGTTGGTACGTTACAATGTGTTTGTTCATATGATTGAACTACGTGACAAAGAAACTATTACATAAATTAAAGAGATTTAATATTAATCGTGTAAGTATGACACTTAAATGTGTAACTATAAATCCTTAGGAATCGCAAAATACTCGTAAGTGAACTAGTGAGATATTGTGATAATATATATATTAAATTCTATTTATAGACAATTATATAAATATTTATTATTGTTTTTATCAATAACAATTATATAACAGTTCTTAAAGTGCAAAAGATAAAATAATAATAATAATAGTATATTTAACAGCATTAGACGTTATTTTTGACCTCACTTTAGTCTTTCTTATTCAATCATTTTCTTATTCTGCTATCGACAAAATAGTAAAGAAAAATAATATAATACAATTTAAATAAATTAATAAACTCGTAGCTAACAATATGGATGAAAAATAAAATATATAAATAGCACACTGGTAGCGTATACGACTGCTGTGCTTGAGGTCTCGGGTTCTATGCCCGGGTCCGATATGTGTATGACCTGCAAATACTCGTATTTGTTTCGGAGTTTGGGTGTTTTCTATGTATAATATGTATGTTTTTATAAAAATAAAGTATATATATATTAATAGCAGCTGTCTAGTACCCATAATACAAGCTCTGCTTAGTTTGGGACTAGATGGCATTATGTGGCAAAATAAATAAATATTTCGGACATCTAGTATGAAATATGTATTTATTTTAACACTAAATCACGTTGTAAAAATAAAATATTACCTAATACAAGATAATAGAGGCGTTAGCGATTGTAGATACTTTCGTTTTGGTTAAATGAGCCTTGTAGATACAGCTATCGTGACAATCACGTATAGTATAGTGCATCAGGGACACTTTCATTTTTAACACATTGTATTGTGGTACCGTGGAGTCCCACCTACTAGAAAAGTCTCTTCTTAGAGAGAAGGTATTGGTCTACTGTACCGTGCTGGCCAGATTGGTTGGTATAGGAAATGCGCCAGGTATACCTTTTATGCAGTTATAGACGTACAAATGGGGCGCTAGAAAAAGTAATAAGAAAACTTATATTTTTAAATAGTAGTATATTTCTGCTACAGTTGCAATAAATTGTAACGGTATGCTATATTCACGGAGCAATATATTGTCTCATATCATTCTTGAAATAGACTAAATAATGATGCAAAAGAAAATGAAACTGAGGAAGTATATATTAGTTGCGACAAGAAAAGAATGGCGGAAAGATTTGTAGCGTGTAGTTGAGAAGAAAATTTATTAAAATTTTTACAAGAATGTAATGTTATTATACCTTTATGTTTATGTCTTGTACCATCTAATAATATTCGGCTTACATCTGTATTATAATAGAATATGACGTTGTTTTATTGTCACCCAGATTTTGTATTACGGCAATCATTTACCTTTTATAATGTCGTAAAATTTGTTTTTTTATTTCAGTAGCTACTTTTATAATCTTAGAATATTACAGATTTTGTTTTGAAGCACATTTTTGTTTCTACAGGCATTTATTACTACGGCAATTCTTGGAAACTGCTACTGAGGAACACACTATGAACAACGTTTTATTATTTTTTTTTTAATCGAAACTTCGTTTTCTACAAATATTATGAATGAGTTAAATAATTTTGATATGAAGTTTTTTACTTTTAAAAACCATGGCAGCAGGAGCAGCGGGTGTCATTTAAATCCAAGACTGTATTTTGTATGTTATTTAGCTATTATGTAACTGTTTAAGAGCTATGTTTGACAGCAAATAGTTTCCTTCTAATTACTTTCATGTGTAGGACAAATATTAAAGTTGGCAATATGTAAGCTATTCGAAAATAAAATACTTGATTCTGTACTCATGCATTCTCAATTGTTAGTTTGCAGACAAATGTATAGGACAAGGAAGGTAGTGGTAGGTGTGGTTAATTTTTCTTTAATTTTTTGTTCGAATTATCTTAAAATTGTTAGTATAAATATTTAATGTTCTATAATCATACAAGTATAATTGGAAGAAAATTCGGTGGCACAGTGGTATCGTATTCGACTCCAGTGCTTGATTCATTACTAGATTGGAATAAAAAAAAAACAGCTTTTGTACAGCTAAAAGTAAGCCACGTTAACTGTGCAGTCGCCATGTTAACTGATGCAATTTTGAATAATTATATACTAATTCAGAATAATGTGCGGATTCTAAAGGTAACGCCTTACATCTAAGCAAAAAGTAATTTAGGGGGAAATCCCGTTTGAATTACTATATTTAACGATAGATTTCCGCCATGTAACCCCAAATTCAATTAAATACATACGCAAAACTCAACCATCTGCCATTTGCTTAATCACCAAATCTATAGGTTTTTAACTGAGATATTGTTTTAAAAAACTGTTATTAAAAGTAGTTTTACATCAGTCATTAATTCACGCATGCCAAAACGTGCCTCTACCACGGGAATATAATTTAATTTGTTATTTAAGTAATAATTATTATGATGATAAAATTAATTTCTGATATTAAAAATTGTAAAGTAACTCTGTCTGTTACACTTTCACGATAAAACCGCTACAACAATTTTATTAAAATTTAGCATGAAGATACTTTGAGTCATGAGGCAGATTATATGTAACCTTTTACCACGATAACCGACATACATGCGGTCGAAGCCATGGGGTAGAAGCTAGTAACGAAATAAATCAAGTTATTTAACATCTACTAATAACCTTTCGCACAAGTTTAGGTAACTAAATAGACAATTGCTTGAAAACTTCGTAAAAACAAATTTATCTAAACATGCCATACAATTAATTTTAAACATTTAGTGATTCAGATACGAAGCACCAAATGACAAAAAGCAAGAAATGATAACTGTCACGAATTCTGTTGCCGCAAGCCTTTTTCTTTTTCAATAAAAATTCAAATCTTCTCTTTTCAAATAGACGACAAATTTAAACAAAAATAAAATTATATCTGTTGCTGCTTTTTGTTGAATTTTAATTTTTTCCTAAGGCTTGACGTTTTGTTTACAGGATTAGAAACTGCATGTAATTCTGTGCTTAGTTTATTTCTGTTGCATCTAGAATGTAGTTTGTTAATTCTTTCTGGTTGGATAGTATATTAAGATATATTTTTTTCTTTTTTTTTTATATGAATAAATTACGTTATTCTAAATCAGAATGATGATTCGTGTATTTACTTGGTGGTATAATAAGACAAGATCTTCATCATCATCAATCAAATACTGCTGTACATAGGCCATTTGCACGCCAGCTGATTCGAAACTTGGCTTCTCGCATACACCTTTTGCCGGCTACCTGATACTCGTATAAGACATGACATAATGAAACGAAAAAAGTTTAAATGAGTCATTGGGATTTTATGTTAATCTTAATATTTATACTGAAGTCAACTGAACGGTTTTTGTTCACTGAGAGATATTTTGGGAAACCAAATCCTTCATTAATCTCTTTCAGTATCAAATAATTAATCTTTGATGATACACGGAATGTATTAGGCTACATTGACTCTAACCACAAATAAAAGATTAGACCTACATTTGTATGTGCGTGTGTCTCAAATGCTTAGAAATGAGTGGGATTTGTATTCATTTCGTGTATTTTTTAAGCATCACTTTAAAAAGTGTAAGCTTTCTGCATACAACCCTCCATACAAACTTTAACTATGTAGAATTTCATACTCCTCCCATCACATAATTTTCGTAAAAAGGGGTATTAAATTTTGGAACGAAGTTCCTTATCGCGCGTTGTGAAAGGGGGCTAGACGGAAAAAATTCTTACGAAAAGTTGTCACGACACTTTTTGCTATTTTAAATTATATTTGTTATTAGTTTATTTTTCATTGCTTGATTCACTATTGTTGTTATGGGAACGAAGTCTTAATATTTTTTTATTAAGAAAATATTGTTATTATTTTTTAAAGAATTGGTGAAAAACATTTTTCAATTTTATATATAGCGCCATCTTTTGAATAGAAACTGAACTTACATTTACGTGTTATAGTTGTCGTTGCCAGTAGTTTAATATTAATAATATAGATGTCGCTGTAAATTAATGATGTTTAAAATTCTGTATATCAAACATAAATACAAAATATATCAATAAATAAGTTTAGCAGTGAACTGCGATAGGCTGGTAACGACACTTTTTGCTACAGTAAGCTATTGTAAGCCGTGCGGCGTGCGCATGTTTCTCTGTCTGTCTCTCTATCTCTCTTATAGAAAGCAAGCCAGATATTTTCGTTTCGTCTTTCTATTTCATCTTCTTCTTCAACTTCGTTCCATCCGGGTGTCCCTTGACACCTCTCAAGTTTTTTTGTTTCACGTATTCATATATAGATACTATTATATTAAATATTATGTTTAGATTAATTTATTCATCTTTTTAGCCTTTATTATTCCCAAGAGTATGTGGCTACTAGTTCAACCGTTTTTACCTGAATATCAGTTCTTCCAAGGAGCGACTGGCATCCGACCTCCGCACCCCTGAGGGTGAACTGAATTCGAATATGGAACTAGTCAGTATATTTGAGGGCACTGACTTTCCAATAACGATTGCCATAGATGTTCATGACATCCGGGACCGACAGTTTAACGTGCTCTCCGAGATACGGGCGGGAAATACCGCCATCTATGTTTATCTTAATGCAGTACTTAAATTTAAATACATTACTTGCCACTCTCTTAAATTGAATTTTGTAACACTACAGATCAGATATTTACTGGATCCATTTAGTTTTGTGTCGTTGTAAACTTGCCAGTTTTGGCACTGTACACACTTGCAGGCAAATAAACATAAATAATTAAATTTATTTTTAAATTAATAATTTACTCAGCACATGTCTGTGTTACAGCACATTTAAGTTTATTGCTATCGCTTTAATTATAATTAGACTATTTTTAAGAATAAATAAATATTAATTACTGTTAATATTGTAATTTACACGAATTTAATATAGTAGTTTTATAAATAGAAATGTTTGAATCAATTACATAGTACTAATTTGCTTTTTTATTTCACAACGCCATCTAGTCCCAAGCTAAACGTAGCTTGTGGTATAGGTTCTAGATAACTGAAATAAATACATATATTCTTTTTTTTGTAAATTCCTAAAGCTGAATGCTTTTTACGCTTTCTTTTTCGGTTGGAGGATTTCTATTTTCATTTCTTTTAAGACTATTTTGTCATACGCCTTGGTACATATGCACTAAATTCCGCGAAAAGACACAAAGTTTCCACGGTAGTAGCAATAATAAATATATCTGACACACAACGCCATTTTTTTTTTTTTTTTTTTTTTTTAAATAAATATTCCGGACATTTAACACCATCTAGTCCCAAGCTAAGCAGAGCTTGTGTTATGGGTACTAGACATCTGATATAAATACTTATATACTTAAATACATACATATTATACATAGAAAACACCCAAACTCCGAAACAAATATTTGCAGATCATACAAACATTTGGTCCGACCCGGGAATCGAACCCGAGACCTCAAGCTTAGCAGTCGCATACGCTACCACTACGCCACCGAGGCAGTCATTTGGTCCCAAACTAAGCAGAGCTTGCATTATGGGTACTAGACAACTGATTTAAATCCAAATAATACTTTTTTTTTGGTAAATATATACATATTATACATAGAAAATACCCAAACTCCGTAACAAATATTTGCAGATCATACAAACATTTGGTCCGATCCGGGAATCGAACCCGAGACCTCCAACATAGCAGTCGCATAAGCTACCACTACGCCACCGAGGCAGTTAACGGCTAATATAATATTAAGATTTTCTTATAATACTTCTACAAGATTTTACGTTACGTCATCATTAGATTATTAACATCTTCTAACTGTTATGATAGTGATTGTATTAGTATAGAATGGTGCATATAGTTTTATTTATGTTGACGCTATACACAGATTTGTACCTAAGGCATTCCCGATTAGTAAAGCAATAGGCACGATGACTTCTTTTGAAAAACTGTTATATTATATTCGGAAGTTTTATTGTAAACAATCATATTTCTACAAGAAATAAAGATTTTGTAGTAAAATGCCATTTATATTTTAAGTTTAAAATTCAGGCCACAACGCTTGGTGGTGTCATAGCTCACGTATGTGTTTGTCTACAATTTTCAATCGTAAACATTGGGTGTAATAGCAATTATTTAATTCTTTTGTTTACTTAAATTAGAAGCAATACCTATTACTAATTTAGATTTATTGCCTCCGGAGACCAACCCGTAGCACGAACAGTAATCGTCGATTCTATCCAAACAAAATGACGTTTTAATAGAGACGTAACGTCACTCGCTCTGATTGGTGTTCAACTTAATATGGAGGATTTCTGTATTTTGTATTTTTGTTAAATAACTATAAATCGCACTCTAAATATAAAAATAAATACGATTTGTTCAGGCCAAGTGCCTGCTAAAGGAATAGATCAATAGCGGTACACGATGCGTTCCAAAACGCATAGGCGTTATATTTTTTATTTGTACACCACCCGCCCTCTTGTTCACTATCGAATCAACCTTCGCATAATTAGCACGAAAAATTGTAATTTTATATTTAATATTATTAAACAACGTTTCAAAGCATTTTTGGGTTTCAATTGAGGCTCCTTTATGTCCGCTAAGACACGATTTATATACACTATAAACACCATTTCATCATATAAATACATAGTTCTAGTGATGGTAGGTGTACTTACAAAACGGTGGCAACCAAAGTAATGTACACATTTCTTTTTTTTTAAACACAACTGCCGCATTAGGAACATTAATCCTGTGTCGCGGGGGATTTTACCAAACTAAACGGACACAAGGAACACCCAGACTCATATGTAGGATTTGAAACCACAACACTTGGCGCAGTAGAGAGCGGCGTGGCGACCGCTTAAACAACTTTTCTTTTTTTTTAACGTGTGAAATGGTCCTATTGAAGTCGTCCTCTCGGGCCCTCTCCACCGCCTCCCCTACTACCACATAGAACCTTAACATAAAGGGTTTTTCGTTAATATTGGATAACCCGTTAACTGGAGTAGACTCGGGAAGACTAAGAAAATTATATCGTATTATATCGCAAGGGTCAACTTTAAAAACACCTAAAATGGTTTTGGAATTAAATAATACTTCTAATAATTCAGGAGTATGGTACAAAAAAATACCCTCCCAAGGTAATCAAAGTTTACAGGGCCCTTCTCGTAAACTCAGAATCTAGAAATTTTGTACGAAGCAACATATAATACGAATAAAGGAAAAAATGCAATAAGCATAAATTTTTTGTTCCATCATATAATAAATCGTTTATGCTGCAAATTTTCGACACTCGCAAGGGAATCAAAACCTACAGGGTACTTCCCGTGAACTCAGTATTTTAAAATTCGGCACGAAGCCACGTCGCACAGATAAAGGAAAAATTGCGGAAAGCATACATTTTTAGTTACATCATCATGCCAACAGTTTTGTACGGAACCCTCGGTGCGCGAGTCCAACTCGCTCTTGGCTAGTCTTTTTATATTAGTTTAAGTGATTTGCACATATAATAAACAAAAGAGAGGTCAAAGTAACGGCTTAATATTATTTAGAATCAAATAACTATAAATGGAACCATTTTATAGGCCATTGCATAGTAATGGCCGATAGCCAAAGTTCATTTATTTTCGGTAGGTACTGAATTAACTTTCGGACTTCCTACTGTTAGTGACAATACTTACTGAATACGTTTATTGCTTCAAGTAATTAGCGCAGTAATCAAATAATACTCTTAATTATAGTGCTCTCAGTTGCAAGCTTCGAAAAGAGGATTCCAATAATGTAAAACACATACCAGGAAATCCGCAAATACAAGTATTAAGAGTTGAAAAAATCATAATGATTGGGTAATTCGTAGCTAATCGTCCTCTTCGAGATTATATTTGTATGGAAACAGGTATTTATATTAGTTATTTTTCTATAGAAACACTGGTGCATTTTATGAAGCTATATATTGTGGAAGCGAGAATACTAAAAACACTACTTAAAAGATATTATCTTATCGTAAAATTTTATAACATTAAGAGGTTTTTTACCCGACTATGTATGTGTGCATGTCTCTCTTTTTTGAATTGATTGATTACAATGAATCCCACTATCGTGGGACCAATTTCGAACAGGCATAGGGTCTATTATAAATCAACATATTTGTAATCAAGGCCCGGGTGACATAAACTACATACATTTTATCACACATTTTTCGTAGTCGTGTTATAGGTTTATAAACTTTTTTTGTTTACGATTAAAACATGTTAACGATAATAATAAAAATAAAAGATACTGTCTTGTTTTATTTTCATTAAATTCATTTTCTAGATTAAAGTATGAAAGGTCGCCCTGACAATTGTCATAATACATTTAATGATAGTAATTAGTCTCTGATGGGTGACACACAAGACTATTTATGATCATTTGTAGTTCACATATAATTAAGGTGTAAATGTTGTCACTGTCTATTTGTGTCTCACGCGACAATTTCTTTTGTTCTGACTTATACCTAAGAATTAAAACTGACGCTTATAGAAAACATGGCATTAAACAGTTAATCAGAAGTCCCTAGATAGTTAATTGTGGGAGAATCATGCTTAGGTACATATTTCTAATTATAAACAATCCGAACCGAACCAATCTCAACGATAATAATCTTTGTAAATTCTTTTCCAAAAAATAACCAAGATACTCTTTATGAAATAAGCTACATAATAGTTCATTAACCGGTTCTAGAGTTTAACAATTCGATTGTTTAAGTAATAAAATTATTTGTGTTGGCAACAATTTAACTAACATTTATGTAAGTGTAATAAATAAAAATTATGTAATTACGCTGCAGTTACAGCAGAGTCTGCAGTACCGGTTTAGAATAAAGCAGTCCAGTTGGGTGGAGATCATTTAACATGAAAAAATAAACAAAAATGTACTTTAATAGGATCGTACTCACTTAATTCTACTAACATGATAAAGGTATAATAGAAAAAATAATTCACTACGAAAATATGGAAATACCATTATCACATAAGTCGGGCCGATTGGTCCTTAATGTAAAATATCCGCAAATCTAGGGAAGGCTAATACATGTTGAGTTTTCTATTGCAGCCTAGTCAGAAATAAAACGTGTTTACAGGTGCGTTCAATCCCGTCAAGGTATAAGTTCAAGTTTATTGTCAAGGTATGTGTAATAATGTAGGTTCAATTTGGCACTTTGCCAGTTCCTAAATCGTTCAAATTGTCCAATAAACACTTTGAACTAGGGCTGCCAACTGTGTTTTACAACGCATTACACAAAAATAACTTTATCCACTGCTTCCACACAACATTACTTAAAGCATACTTAGTAAAGATAGTCATTGTCGAGATACTTTTGAATGGAAATAAATTTGACTGTACACACATTTCAAACAATCACAACATATAATCGGTTAATGAAATACTCGTAGTAATCGGAACAAGATTCAGAAGAATGTAACAAAATTATGTTTTTGTCGTTCTTTGTTAATTAATAAGTTAAAGACCATTGACAATTTAGTTTTCTTTATTTATTTTATAAATAGAATTACTAATTCAAATTGAATATACACCTTCACCTACAGCAAAGTTACAGGTGATTGAAAATGCACTCAATCGTTGCAGGAATATACCGCTTCTGGCCATGCGATTGCAACTTTAATCTTCATTTGACATAGCGCGGAAGGGTGGATGTCACTATCAAAGAAATTTAAACTTGTCTGTTTCATTTTGTTTTAAAAGTTGTTGAATTTATTGCGTACCTTTTATTCTCAACTTTTCAAATTATTAAAAGGTTTTCTTGGTATGAATATTAAGTAAAAAGTAAATGCAAATATACTCTTTGTATTTTGTTACGTTACCCAGACGTTTAATAATTTGTAATAAAAGAAATTATATCACTTAACGTGTAACTAACCAAAAGAACAAACGCTCAAAGCACAAATGTATTTATAGGACAAAAAGTACGTAAGGCAATAAGGTTATTTTTGTTCCAAAATAAAGTTGTCAACCCTACTTTCAACAGATGTTTAGAGAAAAGGTATTAAACGACATTCTATTACTCAATGTACTGTATACATACATAAGTTGAGGTTGTCTGTATAAAACATTCTCTATTTTGTATTACGTTTTACAGAAAGAAATATTGGTATAATTCAGGGATTTCACAAATGACAAACACTTTATCGTCTCTACAACAAATGTTTTCACAGTTTTCAAGGAAGATATGGTTATTTTGGGAAAACTATTTTTTTAAATATTTTAGCTGCCAAAATGACTATGCTCTGCCTAATGAAAAGCATGAGCACAATCCACGAGTGGTGGTCACCATCCTCAATGCAAATTGGGTAGTGGCCCGTCAGACATGATCACCTCGCCTGGTTGGAAGATCCTCTCTTTGTGTCGGAGGATCCTCCCTTTGTGTCGGAGGAACATAGCACTCGTTCCTTCACAGTGGACAATGCAATATGGTGATCCACACTATGGCAGCTTAGTGAGATTCATTTTAAGGCTCCGCTCAAAGGGCTATTAAAGATTTTATTTATTTTATTTTTCTTTAATCCTAATTAACAGCGATGTAATAAGTACGTTAAAATGCTTTGATTTAAGTAATATTAAGTTTTCTATTAATGCGAGTAAATCAAAACAACAACGCATTTAAAAAGATAATTATAAAATTTTACAACTTCAGTTTTAATAATATAGCAGCAAAATTATAATCAACGATTTCCTTTTTCAATAATGCCTCAAGTAATCAGTATACGAAATCTGGAATGAAATGGAGGTACTTAGAGGGAAGAATTAATTCCTTGAATTTGAAAAAAAAGACGTTTCTAATAAGCTTTTCTTGATGAACATAATCATTACTCCAAAGTAGTCAGTCTTATAAAAGATCCAAGCAATTTGTTCAGTTCGGTTGAACTAAAATTATCTGAGAAAACTTTAGTGTTACATACTTAAGCGGTAACCATGACGCCGCTTTGTTGTGGATTCTAATCTGGCATGGGATAACACTTTGTGTAAGCCACAAATTTTTGTTCTAAGTCTGGATGTTTTTGTGTCCGTTTCATACATGTTTGTCAATTACCCCGCGACACAGAATGTATTTTCCAGTCTTTTTATATAAAATAATGTCCTTGTTTGTATATGTCGGCGTGGCGTCACCAATAGGGTTTTCGGGATCCATATCGTCGATTAAACAATTACTGCACACTTTTAAGTAAGTTTTATATTTAAAGAAAAGTAATACATACAATGTAGTAGTTCGGGTAGTTTTCAACAAAATGTGTCGACCGCCAACAATATTCGCCTTTTATACATGAATCCATTTCCGCCCAATAATATGAACTCAATAAAATATTTGAAAAGTACATCGCAATAATAATTAATCTAATTTATAATGTAATATAAATAATTCCTGTTTAATATTAACATATTAAAGGAACGTTTTTAGAACAGTCATTATTGCTTTGCATTATTACGTTTCAATATACGAATCTTAAAATTGATACATTTTAAATTAGACAAAGATATAATTATAATTAATATTATTTTTAAGATTATCGAAACAATATTCCTTTATTATATTATATTTATATTAGTGCCAGTATGACGTCAAATCCATATTGGATTAATGACAGTCAATACATGGCCTATATTATGTGGTTACTGTAATTAAATATTAAGGTTAAAACAGATTTTAAATAGATACTCTATAATAAAATTTATGACGTCATATTAACATTTTGTTAATTTAAAATCAGTACAGCGCCCATATATACCAGGTAAATTATAAAAGGCCATATCGGCCGGAGGCAATCTCGTACAGGCAACCTTAGAATGAATATATATGTTAATGACAATAAGTACACTAAACACTAACTAAGCATCCCGTTGTTATCATTATTCGATACAATGATATATAATTTAGTTAACATTATATATCATTGTATCGAATAATGATAACAACTAATCTTATTTTTATTAACCATGTATTGCTGCGAATGTCTAAGCAAGCAAAAGCCTTTGTCATTATTATTTTCAGAGGCGTTAGTCATTGTATTATAGGAAATTTATAATCAGTATATTTATATCTCCTAGTATGATTAGACTATTATTGTATAATAAATTTCAAAGTCAACATTATTATGAATGCATACAATATATATTATAGTACGTTGATTAGAACCACAAGAACAACTTACTTTTTAAGTTTTTCTAATGCAACGCAAAAGCAATGTATAATACATTGCTTTTGCGTTGCATTAGAAGAAGATTCATTAGACATAAACCCAGATTCTAAAAAAATTAGAGCCTCTTACTGTCCTCGAAGTCAATTAACAAGGATCATAAAACTCCTTATTCAAAATTTTGCATAGGATATTTAATTTTATATTCCATAACTCAATAACCCTGAAATCTCGAAAACGGTACCATCTAATATCTTCCTACCACATTTTTATCCAAAACTAATATCTTCTAATTGTGTAGAATATGGTACTGGACAATTAAATATGGCTCACATAAAATACTCAACACGAAGAAACAGTAGCGCAGTACATGAGAAAACCGGCTTGGCTTACAAATAGATTGCATCCTTTGACGACCAGTTACATTTCGTGTACCTGGGCCTCATTAAAAAAAAATATTAACAGATAGTTGTTTATCGTTGTAACCCATATACAAAGAATAAAATGAAAGAGCTAGAGTGAATCCATACCAATTCGCCTTCATGGTACTCCTCTATCGTCTTAATAATATATAGTGCTCTGCCGAGCTCTACCAACTGGTTCCATCTTCTCCCTTCCTCTACACGGCAACATGGGTTGATCTTAGAAGTCACTGTTTTAGAGTGATAAATACACACCCAAAAAAGGTTAGGCTCTTCCTTTAAGAAGTCAAGACCTAGAACTCATTATCACGGCACATTCTTCCCCCTACTATATCCCGGGTCTCTTTAAGCGAGGCGAAAAAAACATTTAACCGTCATACTATTGGTCATCATTCTGTGATGTCCATCGCAATGGGGATGGAGACCAGCACTTTTAAGTTCTATTCATTCTTTCCATCAGGCAGAGTAGACTCATTTTAACAGCTATCTCTTAAAAATATATTTTAGAAAATATTTATCATACTTATCATTTAAAATGTAATCATCAGACATATTTGCACAGAGTTACATTTATTTGTACACCTGCTTAAATGCAAACTCATATATATGTAGTTAAACCTATATTTTAAATATGATTACATATTTACAATATCGTAGATAATTTTATTAACTTATTTGTATTTTATGATTGCATTGTTTAAAATATACATCAGAATTTATATAACCCAAAATTTTGTAGAGAAAATGAGGTCATAGCTTACTTATTTACAATTTACAGTACAGATGGTTTACAAGTTTAATTGTTTACTAATATTTGACTACGCACCTTAAAAATTTTTTTTAAAAGATGTGCTTAATTATCCATTCAACAGTTACTGTTATGAAAATCGAGTTAAGTAAATTGCGTTATGCAGGGTTTTTTTCTGTGGTAACTATTGACGAACAGTAAAAATTAAGCATATTCAGAGAAATTGTGCTAAAACTATTATTTATAACGATAATGTACCTTTAATATATAAAAAAACTTAATGCTTAAAAACCAATGATCGTAAAATATTTTTCTATTGCAAATACAAATTTCGCTTAGAACGACAGCGACCGCCTTTTGTAGTTCATGGTATATTTAAAATACGTGCAATGTTACTAAATATTTTTCAACAGAAATATAGAAAAGGTTTGAAAAAGATGATTAAATATGCATACGTTTACGTATGTATATTTAATCGTCAATTTTATGATTAGAGGACTTACGCAATTTAAGCATATTAATTATCATTACAATTGAAGCTCTAAAAGCATGGCCAAAATAATGTATAAATCATTCCAAAAGCAGAAACTATTACATTTACTTTAGTAGTCCACAATATTTCGTATTATTATTTTCAACTTTGCTTTTCACATTATGAAGTTCGTGGAAATATCTGAAACAAAATTTTAGTTTTATTGCTCTTGATACAAGTTCAAGCGTTCATTAAACTGTTCAATGTCGGTTAATAAATAAACGTTTATTACATTGTAAACTTCAACAATAATAATAAACAATGACATGCCAATGACAATAACTGCCTCGATGGTGCAGGGTTAACGTATGCGACTGTTGCTGCTTCGATTCTCGGATCGGACCAAATGTTTATTAAATCTGCAATATTTGATTCCGAGTTTGGGTCTTTTCTATGCAAAATATGTATGTTTTTGAAAAAAAAAGGATATATGTATTTATATCAGTTGTATAGTACCCACATTTCAAGCCAAGCTTAGTTTTAAACTAGACAACACTGACGTTGTGCAGACGTATCGCCCGATGGTAAGCGATTACCGCCGCCCATGGATACCCGCAACACCAGAGGCGTTAAAAGTGTGTTGCCGGCCTTTTAGGAAGGAGTACGCTCTTTTCTGCAAGTTGTTCAGGTTACATAAATATGTGATATTTCAGGTATTACCTACTCTGAAAACTACCAAGATCAGTAAATGATTGAAATAATTTTCTCGTTTCGTTTCGCTAGACATTTTTGTAAAACTTGCGAGAGTGTATGAACAAAACAGAGTAATTTAGATGTCTGTTTTTAACTATTAACAGGGTTTATTGGTAATTCTTATAAATTAGTACATTTTTTCTCCATTTATTGCTCAATGTTTGTTTTTGTTTTTAAGGTCTTCGTTGTTTTGAAGTTTACGTGAGAAAACCCACCCAGGTAAACGATAATTAAAAAAATATTATTGCTATGGAATTATTTTAAATGTAATAAAATTACAATTTCAACCATTTGCTCCCCCAAGGAGCGCCAATCATCCTGGTTTTGCGCAGTCCGCATGCATCCAATAAAATTAAATGATGTAGTATTTCATAAAGAAAACTTTACAATTTAATAGGAGTAAATAAACAATCCGTTAAAAAAAAGAAATGATCAGAAAAGAAAAAATAATAATAATAGCATCCAATAAATTAACATGGCAGTTATTGTAATGACTCAGTAATCATAACAACGTATATTAGTGTCATGTTAATTTTATACAACAATGTAGACAACTCTACGTGAAACGAGTGAGAAAAAAGTTAAGAATTGTTTTCTTACTATTTAATGTTTTTCACTATTAAATGTTGCTTCTATAAATACTTATTGTGTTATAGCAGTTGCTATAAAGTATTTTTTAAATATACTATCATCATTATCATCTCAACAAAAGGACATAGGCCTCCCCCAAGGCTCTACATAATAACCGGTCCGATGCTGCTGTCACACAAATATATATATATTTATGTATATATATACGGTTTCACTTTAACAAGACGAATTTGCTTTTCTTAGCATTATATTAAAAACAATTATTATTACAAAAGATACAACACATTTCAGAACAAAACACATCATGAAGCCAGAAACTGTTTTTGCATATTTTTTAATAACCTTTAGGTTTGCTGTTAATTAAATACAATTAATTTCAGAGATGAAATATTATTTTTTAAATTTCCTCATTCCAACAAAAAAGTAAAATTAAAATCAGTCAACATGCTAATGAATTAATTGAGTTTGAAATTCGTTAAATATGTATTTATTTAATTTGTATGTGTACTAATTATGTATAATTAACAGCACCTAAATGACCGCACTCTACTCGGTTGGCTCTATTTTTTATAGGGTAAATTTTCTAGAAATTAATCCTAGCTAGATCTATTTGTCGCCCCCGAAACCTCCTGCATACTAAATTTGATGAAAATCATTGAAACTGTTGAAAATCGTTGGATACATATAGAATTCCTCTAAATAATCTTTCATTATCTCATCAAGTCATATACAATTATGAATAATCAATTGTGTTTGGAATATTTGAAAGAACTGGAATTTCGAAAAGTTCTAAAGCACATCTTTAAATCGTGTCAGTTACATCCTAAATCAGCTAGGAAAATCCTCCTTTCTGTATTTAGTTCCCAATAAGGAGTTTAGAATATTAGAATATACTATAGTCGTTCCAATAGTTTATTTAACTTTTGACAGCTCTAATACTTAATCAAATAGTGATACCCTGACCCGTTACCTATTCGATTTCTTTCATCGATCGATTTTATGCATTAAGAAGTTTTAATCGATTTAACAAACTCATTATTTTATAGATAATTTCGTACTTCATATTTCTATGTGTTTCAATGTGCGACCTCCTTTGTCAAAATAAAGAAGAAATGGATTAAAAGAATGTTGTTCAAATATGACGGTTCTATGTCATGAAAAAATATATAAAAGGAACTGAATTTTCAAAATGTATTATTGTATTGTGTTGTAATTCAGTGGTTAATATTGTATTTGTTAAACTATTGATGATCTTTATTAAATCTCTCTATGTCTATTTTAAAATAATCTACAGTATTTCAATGAGTAACCTTCAATATAGTTGAGTATTTATATTCCTCCGTATTGATTTATTTGTGAATTCTCACGTTTGGTTGAGTTGAGCGTATCGTTCCTGCCTTCGTTACTGTCAAAATGCCAAAAAAGAAAGTACTCAAAGGACAAACAAGAGAGTTTGTCTTGCGACTTCGTGAATACTTTGAAAAGGAAAGCCGTAATGGTGGGCCTCTTATACCAGTGACTCAAGTTAGAGACCGTGTTGCAGCAGCATTAGGTATTAGTGCTCCAACAGTGGCAAAAATAACAAAAGAAGGCTACGGCAGCAGTGGCATGAAACAGAATAAGCTATCTACACCTAAGAAAAAACGTCCGCCTAGTAAAGTTACAGCCGTTGACAATTTTGACGCTGATGCTATTCGTCTTCATATATACGACTTACCAAAGAAAAGAGATTCCAACATTAAAAAAACTAACACAATCTCTTCGAAATAGTGGTTTGTTCCGTGGTCAAAAATCTTCTCTGACAAAGGTATTGAAAGACATTGGAATGTTATTCCAAAAATTTGTGTGTGAAAAAGTAACTCCAGAAAACTGGGCGAATGTTGTAGAAAAAACAAAGAAGGTGATAATGTCGGATTGGGATCGGGATGTTGCATTCGACAATTTATCTATCCAAGAAATGATAATCAATATTACTGAGAACTCAAGTGATGATGATTCCTGGTCATACGAAGAAGACGATTCTTTATAATTAAAATTAGTATTACAGTACCTCTTTTGGTTGTTTTATTTTTAATCCGTAAATTACTACGAATTTCAACATTTTGTACCTGTTCATTACAAGTAGGTACCGCAGGTAGTTTTTATTTGAACCAACTATAGTAAGTCTAAACAATTATTTTAGATTCATTAATTTGCGGCGAATACATTCGATCCCATTACTAGGTACGAGTACGATGGAACTGTTTTCATTACGCAAATTATTTATGCATTGAAACAGAGACATTTAGGGCATTTTAATGCAAAATAATAAAGCTTTTTACGTGATTTCATATAAAATATAATCACAATAATTTTATTGTATGTTTTATTAATATAATCGATAATCGATTTATTTCAAAACCGTTTTTATAGTCTGTGGTCATTAATTACGAATGACACATCCCTAAGTAGGCGGAGCCCGGCCATAAAGTACAGTATTATCTGTAGTACATTTTATCAAAAATTATTACAAAACTTTATGTGCGTGATCTGTCAAAAGTTAAATAAAGTATTGGAACGACTATACAAAGAAATATTTAGGTCGTAGTAATAATGAAAAAAAAAAACAAGTTTAAATATTTCGAATTACAACCAAATGAGTTACAAATCTTGGATCTAAATTCATTTTACTGGTGTTATAGATTAGACTGGTCTGTTCCTATAACTGTCATTGATCGTGTCTGCTATGCCAGGGGTCTTGGGTTTGATTCTCACACTGATTTGAGTGTAATTTATGTATAAATATATGTACTTAAGAAACATATGTATGTAGAAATATGTTTTTTATGTGAAATAGAACGTATCTGGTTAATGGTAATAGATTTGCTTTCTATTTCGTTGTTTGCCAAAATTTTTACTTTAATGTGTATCTGTATACCCTTTCGAAGATTGGGTATCCAAGTGATAACAGATTAAGAGTACAGAGTGTCACTAACCTTACTCATCCCATGCGTGTCGTAAGAGGCAAATGCAGGAACACAGTACGCAAGACAACAGTACCTACCCCAAAAAGAAGTAAAATTTGAAATTAACCCCTATACCAAGAAGAAGAATATGAAATTCACTTTTTACATGTTAATTGTAAACAGTTAGTATAGACAACCCCACCCATCCATGACTATCGCTGTGCAAGTCTTCATAAAGGAGCAATAGCCTGATATTTAATATTTAGCAGACAGATTTATTCAGCAAACTTCCTTAAATTAAGTAATAATTGGCAGTTAATTAACTCTGTGCATATTTATTTGAGATTGTTAACAAGGTTATAAATAGTATCAATGATCTTAACGTAATTATTTCGTACAGTTTCCGAGTTAGCTATACTATTATTAATAAACATAAAAGATAATGTGTATGTAGGTATATATACGCAATGGGAAGTTAAATTAACATATTTTGAATGTAATAATAACTTCTTAGACTCAATACATAGGTATTGGATAATTAGGTATATATTTAAGAATCAAAAATTTATGTAACTTTATGTTCGCTTATCAGAGAGTAGAGTTACTGGCTAAGTCATTGAGTAATTACGAAGCTTTATGAGCGGAACACGCGAATAGAGAAAGAAGAAAATCGTAGCGCATCGAAAATTATACAAAACTATTATGTTTACCAGTGACGTTTTCTTAGATTTATTCATCAAAGTCATTGAAAATATTTTAAGTTATTGTCAAAACTAGAGGCTGGCGATTAATGATACAAGTAAAAACTAATTGCATACGTTGTGCCGACCCCAAAAATATAAATTTTAAAAGTTTAGGTTCGTAATGAAAAATCTTTATGAAGCGAATTATAATAAAGGAACTGTATAAATAAGTTTTTAAATTGTAAGTATTGGTATTGTGGTTAAAGCGAATAGAGATCACAAGAACACGAGATAATACAAATAATCGTAAAGCTTTTTAATACGTGTCAATCTATAAAGCCACAGAGTGATTAAACCATCCAACAAGATATAGAGTAATATGAGACTGAAGGACTTAATGCAAGCCAAAAAACTTAATACAAGTTGTAACCCGTTGTCATAAAGTTTAAGTTGGAATGCGTAAAAATTAGAATAAAAAATCTGTTAATTTACTTATACCAGGCACTATGAAATTCTAAACCTTTTACAAATGACATAAGATATATGGGAAGTCATAAAGGTACTCGTAAATATTATTTTACAACCATTTTGCAGAATAATGAATAATACAATTTAATTTGATCCACTTCATTCGTGTGTCAGAATCCAATACAAATTGGAATTTCCATGTCGTATTGTTTTGGATTATTTATTTCATATTACAAGACACTGTATTAATTTTAATATTATATTATGCTATTATAACAAATAACAATTTTAATGTTTTTAATTATATTCACCGATATATTGTAAAGTAATTAAATGGTAGTTAATAATACTAAATATTAATTTGCTTTATAGTACTCAGATGCTACTACAAAAGGATAAAGAGTTAAATCAATTGCAGCTTAAATATTGAGAACCTTATTACCTTTCCTTATAGCTTTGACTATCTTATTTACTCGGAGAAAACCACATAATGGTAGTAATAACGGTTTTTGAATGAGACTTTGATTCGGGATTCCGTTCAATAAGGTTAACCAAGATCATTACAGGACCATTTCCTTGACCCAATTTGTCTGAAGATACGTTGTCCATTAAAAATCAAAAGCACGGTTATCTTGGTACAACTGTTTTGACTTGAAAAGTATTAGTAGTAGTATAAATATTAATTTTATTATTCCAAAATAATGTTTCACGTATAGATGCTTAAAAGCGTCTCACTAGACCGCCATAGTCCTACCAATGTAGATAATGCAACAGTACTGAATTGTTGCATTATCTGCATTAGTAGGAGTATGGAGCAGGTAGAGTAGAGTCACTTTGGTAGGATTATATAAGAAAAATTAATTAGAAGTACAAAATCCCTATTTTTACAGTTCCTTACGAACACTTTTACAGGAAATTGAGAAAACCATAAAAAATGCTAGTGAAAATGTTATAGCTAATAACAGATATAATTTATAAAATCTTTACGATCGCAAACTTTACATATGTCGGAGATTGAAGCGGATTGACATGCATATGGCCGTCGGCCATCTTGTATTTGTTAAGAGTCAGTGCGCACGTCCGGCGCAGGCGCGGTTTCAATTGCAAGCGACTTGACAAAACGAACGTTCCACGCACTACTGACAGATACAATATCTGACACTTGACACTGACAGTTGAAATTCTTTAACATAGACTATTGAATTCGATATTTGCGTAGTCATACTTAAATAATTACCAGAATAGCGTTTACTTTGAAATCTCTGGCATATATGTGGACACATGAGTGTTAATTAATTAAATTAATTCGTGTGGTCACAGATTTAGAATACTTATTGTCACCAACTCTATATCTCCTTCGTCTCCAAATCTCTATATCTGGGGAATTTACAAACATATATGAAACGGACACAAAGAACAAACAGACTTAGAACATTAATTTGTGAATCACACAAAGTGTTATCCCAAGTGGGATGAGAAACCTTAACACTAACGTAGAAGATTGTGGCGGGGCGAGTCAAAATACATGTTGTATATAGTATTATTATAGTGCCTACGTCCAGAAGCAGACTCTAATAAAGACTTTTACTGTTGATAATAATGATGGTGATATAATAAAAATAGTGATAAGTACAATACCTAAAAGTAAAATATATTATTTTATCTGTAACTAACCGTATGTGGTACAGTTAGTTACAGATAAAATAAAAATACAGAATTAGCTGTTTCTCCAATTGGTTCTCTAAAGCAATTTTTCCCAGATAAGCTACCATTCAGTACTTACTTTAAAAGCTTAAAAGCGGAGCCATTACAATAAAACTATAGTTTAAGTGTTATGCGTCTTTGGACTTGCGGTGGGTGTCGTTATTATAGTTAATAACTCGATACAATTGGTTTGTTCAAAGATTAAAGAACAGTTTATTAAAATCAGCTCCAAAGTATTTTAGTCACCAATACGGCACGACCGTGGGAGAACCGTATTTCGCGAAATATGATCCAACTTGACCTGAGTGATTCTACGGGCTCATAACCAGCTGGTATAAAGCAATATAATCTAATTGACTCAGTTATGGTAATTGAAATATAAATTGATCTCTATGACACTTGTCACTAGTGATATTTTAGAACTTATGGGGTTTAGTGAGATTTTTAATATATAAATTAAGAAAATTTTCTAAACAAGAGAAAGAGATTTATAACTATTTTTCTTACATATACTTAAGATGTTTTTAACATGCAGTATTTTATAAGACACCTTTCTTCTTCTCCAAGTGTTTCTTCAATCTCGAAGGTTGGCCAGCAGCTTTCTGTACTCCTCCTTGCCACTGGCCAGGCGGAGCAGTTGTTTAACGGAGGTGATATCATTACACTCCCGGATATTTCACAGCCACAATTTTTCTTTCCTCCAGCGCATCTTTCCTCTTGCACCTTGCCCATCATTATCAATTCAAACAGCATGTATCTTGCGTGTCTAAACACATGGTCGAGATAGTTAATTTTGCGGGTTTTGATGGTCTGCATCAGTTTTCTACGCATATGGAAGCGCTGTAGCATAATATCGTTCCTTATCTTTTGTCTCCAACTTATGCAAAGCATGCAACGGTAGCACCACGTTTGAAAAGCCATTAGGTCTCTCATTGTGCATTTAAGGTCCATGCTTCGCAGTCGTACAAGACTATAGGTCAGATGTATCACAGAAGTATTCTAACTCTGAGTTCGATGTTAAGTTGAAGACAATATAGAACTTTTTTCATTTTATTAGCTAGCTAATGGCTAACTAACTGGCTCGGGTAACCGGTCTATCCGGGTTTTAATTTCTTGGTCAGAACCACTGCTTCATTTACCAAAGCACCGAGATACTTAAATTGTTGTACTCATTCTAGTTGCTTCCCATCTATCGTTAGCATAGGATTTAAAATTTAAAATTCAACAGTTTCGTTTTACTGATATTCATCGGTAGTCCAGCTTTTTGACTGTTCTTGTTAACTTTTTGTACAATTTCTTCCAGGTCGCTTTTTGCAGAATGCAACAAGAACAGTATCGTCTGCAAATCGTATCGTAAAGCAAATTGTTGATTACAGTTCCGTTGATTTGTTCTCCAACTTCAAGGGTCTTCAAAAGTTTAAGACATCGCAGCTTCTGAGTAAATATTGAAAAGCGACGGAGACATAATGCATCCCTGGCAAAGTCCGTTACGCATTTCAATTTTATCAGTGTCTTCATTCTTATTGTAGCAAGTTGTTTCTCGTAAGATTACGGATAATTCTTACGCCTGTACCATCGAGACCAATATCCATTAAAAGGCCTATGCGCTACTGGTATTTAACTCTATCGAATGCTTTTTCGTAATCAATAAAGCGAAGCTGTACGCCGGTTTGCATATTTCTGCATTTCTGCACAAGAACAATGAGGGAGAATAGAGCTTCTCGAGTGCCAACCCCGAATCGGATTCCCCATTGCTCGTCACATTTATGTATAATGACCATAATATTGCACCTCACACAACAAAAATATATCCAGTGTTACGGAAGAATTTACAAATTTACACAGAAAAATACTCGAACTCAGAACAACGTGTTAACAACAATTAAACAAGTTGTTGTTTTATATAATCAAACCGACAAAACTCAGCGAAACGGCAAGCGACGAGGTTATAACTTAATTCACTTCGTAATTGTGCATTCTCACTCCCTAGTCGATTCCATTACTTTTAGTCATTTGTTAAGAGGGCTATGGACGTGGGAATTTCTACGATAATAAAAATACTAATAATTATTTAACTCCATAGACTATTACAATTATGAATTAATAATTTATAATTATACATCCTGTTCTTAAATACTCGACTTCATCGCAGATCAATGGCACCATTAATACAAGTATGGAACTCAATGGCACCGCGGATAATTCAGGCTTTGGTATATTAACAGACAGAGTTTTAAAATGTGAATTTTGTGTGAGCATGATAAGGAAAATTATTATCTATATAATTCCTATACAATAGTTTCATTGTATAACTAAATGTGTATTTGTAAACACGAGTCACGATACGATTAAATATAATTAGCCACGTTCCAATGATCATTAACATACAAATGATGAATAAAAATTGTATGTCTGTTATTTCAATATTCACACAAAAGTTTAATGTTTGCGCGTTCTCGTTATAAGAATTTAAAATAAAAAGGTTTTCGTGGTTATTCTTTACTGCATTATTACGTATTCGTAAAGTATGTATAATCATTTTGATATTTTATACCTTTTAAACGTTCATGTTTATATCGCGGGAACAATTATATTAATATAGAAAACGACAATAAGAAGTAGTTATAATTTTTTATCTACATTTTTTTCAAATAGGATTTTTTTTGAACGTAAATAAGTAAAAAAAATTATGATCATGTAATTACACAAAATCGCTTAATAATTTTGTATCAAAATATGTAGTTGTTATAATATCTATCTATACTAATATTATAAAGAGGAAAACTTTGTTTGTATGTTTGTTTGTTTGTAATGAATAGGCTCTAAAACTACTGGACCGATTTTAAAAATTCTTTCACCATTCGAAGGCTACATTATCCACGAGTAATATAGGCTATATTTTATTTGGGAAAAAAATAGGGTTCCGTAAGATATTGGGGTTTTTCGGACACAAGGTGTAAAAAATCAACCTCGCTACGGGCAATAAAAGACGCAAACGAGGTTGCATCGGTCAGCTAGTATGTAATAAAATGATATGTCTCTAAAAAACGGTATGATTACTGTAAAAGGTTTTTTACATAAATACCTTTAATACATATCTGACATTTGTAAATATAAATGTTCAATCCTGATTAACTTTTAACCTTTTTACGTATTTAATATTTAAATAAAAATTGAATCAATCATGCCATTAATAGTTCTGACTGATGCAACAAGCAATTAAATAAATGGGCACTGGTATAAATTATGGGGATGGCTTTAGATTATAGATGAGTTCGAAAGAGACAGAACGTCGAACTACAGCAGTTATACTTTTTATCCACGTCTCCGCCGGTGTGTACGTTAGATATCATGGTGACCTATGACACTCATAAATAATGTAGTTTTCTATTAGTGAAAGGGGTTTTAAAAAAATGGTTTTGTGTATCCAGAGATTATCCCCTACAACCTGTCATTTGTTTCTTAATCATATTACTAAATAGTACCTGAATGACCGAGCTCTAGTCAGTATTCCAATTTTAAATTTCCTGAAAATCGTTGGGGCCGTTTTAGATTATTAGATAAGGTATTAGTTAAATTACAAAATGAATATCGATGAATACCAGAAGATATGTAATGATTTAATGATATTTATAAAAACACATTCAAAAAAATTAAACTTACCGATACTTTTAGTATGTACATATGTATAACACACTTCGTTAACAATACTTTATGTATCGCACTTTATTGAAGATAAAATTGTTATTTTTACAAATATATAATGTTTATTGTACGGTATATGCGGCTGTAGACGAGACTATTATGAACCGGTTTTGTGAACACTTCTGTCAGCTCAAGAATTTAAAACTGGACTGACAGATTGTGCTCGTCAAGTGACGTATGAACAATCAAATTGAACCACATAATGATATTATTACATTTTTATTTTGCGAAATGTCTTATTAGAATGATGTATTGAAAAAGATTACAGGAAACTTATCATCCGACCCCTTTTCTCAAACCCTTTTAGGTTTGGGGTTGGTTTCATGTCTATAACACGGTTGAACTTAATTTTTAACAGACTTCAAGAAAGGAGCAGGTTCTCAATTCGACTGTATTTTTTATGTTTGTTACTTCACAAATTTCGACTTGGTGAAGCGATTTCGATGTTTTTTTTTAATTTAAAAGCTGGTGCTTCCCGTGTGGTCCCATTTCAATCCTTATAGTTGTTTTTTTTTATTTATTTTATGTGGAGCTACTATTATCACACGTCTACAATGCAAGTCCTAGGCGACATCGAAGTTCCGTACAAAGACTTTTGTTTAAATTTATACTACCCATTGCAATTGGCACAAATATTTGTATGGCAACCGGAACCGACGACTAAACGTGTGGAAAGGTGTCAATGTGTTAAAAGATCAGATTCACCAACCTAAAGACTGAGCTGGCTAGGGTTGCTTAACTTGTAATGTGTCAACATACCCAATTATCACCTAGCCACGAGTTACGCAAGATAAGCTGACATAAATAACTCAAAATGGACTGTGGTTTTAAAAGCAGTCAGCTGTCAAATTTATTGTTGTAGATTTGATAGATGTTTTAGATACACATTGGAAAATTTAGAAGCTGGTTATAAAGGATGGTAAGGTGTCATTGTATTCCGTACTATTTATCAGTCTCATTACTAATTGAGGGCCAAATAATTAAATAAAAGTATTTACGTATTCGCTCAAACTGGGTTCTTAACTACAATAAACTATTGGACGTCCTATTCGGTATTGAACTTTTACAAAGTAGTTGTACAATACCAGGCTTATGTGACTTTTGTTTTATGTTAAGGTATTTAAATGTTTAAACATGTTGAAATAATAACTCGATCACTTATCAGACGATTCCCGAAGACACAATCATCATGAATCCAATAAAATCAAATGTAATCTTGTCACACAAATATTTTTATGATCGAATCCTTATTGTAAAACATCAATTTCGTTAAAACCTCTACTTTTTATGTGGTGTTAATTTATTATAATTAATTCAATAAAGAATTTTAAGCCCCTCTTGGCATTTTGATTATTTATATTTTAGACTTCATATATATTTCTATGTATATTATTAAAAACAACAATTGTAATCAATATAATGAGTGATCTCTATAAATAATGTATTTATTATATAATATTGTTATAACAGCCATACAACACAAAAAAATGTTGAAATTTATCGACATTTCAGTACATTAATATTATTTAACAACAAAAAGTATAATGATCTATAATAATCTAAATCGTATAAAAATATATAGCCTATCTCACTCGGGCTATCATTATGAATATATTTAAACCTCATTCATTATAACCGGTTCAGTAGTTTAGACGCTACAGTGGAATATACCAACGTACATTAAATGCACCGGCAGTAGTATCGTATGCAACTGATGTGCATGAGGTCTTATGTTCGATTCCCGGGTCAGGAAAGATTGTATGATCTGCAAACATTTGTTTCGGAGATTGGAGTGTTAATACGTATAATATGATATGTATATATTTACAAAAATATAATCCATAGTACAAGCCCTGCTTAGTTTGAGACTGGCATCGTGTGGCAGATGTTCGAAACATTATTATAATTTTTATAGACTGCCATCTATTACCCATCGTTTTGGTATTACCTAAAAATAGGTACATTAGTAACGGCAGAACTTTTATAATGCAGATATTTTTTATATTTATATTTTATATTTTCTCTCTCTTCTTTATAACATTTTATTCAATCCTCTTACTCCACGTTACCTTAAATCCCGGTTCACCTTTCTACATGACACACACTCTAAATTGTTGAGATCGTCAGAGAACCTGACATTGAAAATGCCTGGACAAAGTACCAAATTCCTCGACCACTCCTTCACTGCCCAAGCAGTTCGTTTGTGGAACGCCTTACCAATAAGAATAAGACGTGCGCAGACATTAGCTGCGTTCAGGAGACTGGTAAAGGCATATTACCTGGGAGACCTCAAAGACTCGTAATCGACCTTGCACTGAATTAGGTCTCAAATTCCCCCTGTAGTTTGTATGGAATATCTATTAATTAATATTTATACGCACTTATTTATTTATTTATTTATCATCCACACTAAATGTTACTATTACTTTATATAATAATAATATGTAAGTACTTCTTTTTGTTTAAAATAGATATCGATTCAAATTCCTTTAAAGTTATTTTTAAACTCGTTTTGTGTGTGTGTGTGTGTGTGTGTGTGTGTGTGTGTGTGTGTGTGTGTGTGTGTGTGTGTGTGTGTGTGTGTGTGTGTGTGTGCGTGTGCGTGTGTGCGTGTGTGTGTGTGTATGTGTGTGTGTGTGTGTATGTGTGTGTGTGTGTGTTTTTAAGAAAAACTTAAAGAAAAGTTTTTTTTTTAAGAAATGCACGGTAGTAGGTTTTTGTTGGTTATTATTTAAATAATATGTTTCACCATTATCTGCCTAGCCTTTATTATTCCCAAGATTAATTATTGAATGTATTAGGTATCCTCATTCACTCGATGAAACACAGCACAGGCGCTGTTTGACACCGGTTTTCTGTGAGGCCGTGGTATCACGGTCGAGCCGGCCTATGCATGCTGAAGCGTGGCGTGCTAAGCGTAGTTTTCACTCCAGCACATTTTGATTTCAAAATGGCAATTGCAAATTAACTAACTTTATCAAATATAATTTAAATAATTTAGCATTAAAATTGTATATCTAGAAAGAGGCTGAAACATTATAATCGTATTTAGTCATTGAAACCCAATTGGCAACAAAACATTTAACGACAAATTTACTAGCATCGTTTGTTCGAGAGACTTTATATTTTATTAATAAATAAAAAGTGTATAGAGCACTCTTACCTCGTTGGAATTAATACCCAAGGCATTCCTTTCCAGGCAGCCTTAAGGTGGTGTAGAAATCTTATACAATACACACATCATGAATAGTTTATATTTTGTAAGATATTTTGTAATTTGTACATAAAATGTTCTGTTAAAGCAGCGAAAATGAGATTGGAGCAAAGAGTTATTGCTTCTATTTAGTATCCTTCCTTTGTAGCTCACATTCTCTTCTCAAGTTTTAATATTAATGGAGGGTGTAGTGTAGAAGCGGCGGAGAGTAAATTTGGTAGTCCATGAACCTGTTTGACTGAAAATCTCACAGAGTTCTTTAAATAATATTCTGATTGGAAATAGAATAAAAAAAAAAGGGATGTCTCGCACGTAACACCATTTAGTACCAAGCTAAGCAGAACTTGTACTATGGGTACAAGAAAACTGATATATATACATAGGTACATACGAGTATATACTTTTTTGTGTAAATACATACATAAATCCGAAACCAATATTGACATCATACAAACATTTGGTCCGACTCAGGAATCGAACTTGAGACCTCAGGCATACGCTACATAGAGGTGAGGCATTTACACAGATATAGTGATATAGTTAGTCTCAAAACTAACTTGTTTATTTTTCCAAAAAACACAATATTATTTTCCACCAGTCTTTAATCGCGTAAAATTTTTAAGGTTAGGTTCGTAGCCTGATGTTTTACATCAATTAAGTAAAAAGTGATAAAAATCAAAATGACACCGCACATAAAGTATAAAAATAGATAAACAGAACTATAAATCATTTTTAATGTTCATATTTGAATACAATATTCATAAGTTTGTTAGTGTTATTGAAAGAATTCGAGACCTGTTTCCTTTTCTAGTTTCTCAACCAATCTTACAATGATTGAATGTAGACTAGACGTCTGTTATGTATTTCAATAATCTTAATTATATACTGATGTAATTTATAATAAATTACATCAGTAAATAAAGGAACAGAATGCTATTAAATATGCAATTTTATTATAATACATGTATCTACTTTGAAATATAATAGGTATACGGTTAAATTTCAATATATTTTTCAACCTTTACAGTTTGCCGCCTAACTTGTTCTTTTAGATACATGTAATTTAAAATAATGTTTAATTATTTTATAGTGTACGTGCGTTCCATGTTGTTTTCAACTTACAACCTTAAAGTTATAGCAACACAAACCCACCGCTTTAAATATAAGAACGTTTATGTCGTTAGATAAATTAGTAATTATGTACTAGTTTGAATTATAATTTTTACACTGCACTTTAATTCATTAAACAGAATATATTTCTAGTTACAAGATCCTCTAAAGAAACGAGATTCTCGGAATTCTGTTAACATACTTCGTTTCGTCATAAGTATGCAAACACTGCATTTCTTGTTAAATAGTTATCCCGTGAATAGTAAAGTTATTAGATAGCTCGTAGGAATACGCTAAGAGTTCCACAGAAAGTTTTAAGAAGATGTAGCTGCATAAAATAAATTATTCTACTTACTTTTATGTAATCTGTCAAGTAGATACTGCTTACATAGGTACATTGCTTACATTGACTGCACTGCTTACATTGACTGCACGGTTGGCCGAGTGGTTTCAGCGGTCGCCATGCCGCTTGCTACTGCGCCAAGTGTCTTGGGTTCAAACCCCACGCGGTACAACACTTTGTGTGATCCACGAATTGTTGTGTCGAGTCTGGATGTTCTTTGTGTCCGTTTCATGTATGTTTGTAAAGTCCCCCCCGACACAGGATGTTTATTCCTAATGTGGGAGTTGTCTTTTAAAAAAAGAGGAAAAAAGAGGAAAACTTAAAGCTACAATTTGGTTTAGGAAGTGAGTGAACTTGAAGGCAAGTGCCACATCAGACGAATGCCATCCGATGGTATCGTCCGATGGTATATATGTACAAACTAGCTGAGTCCCTCGGTGTTTCCCGCGGTTATTGTTGTACCTGTACAACCGCGGGTAACATTGCGGGACAACGCTAGAAACAACTCAGTAACCTTCCTGGGTTCATGCACAACACTTTGTTGAAGATCATCACATGATCAAATGCATAGTTTACGATTCTATAATGGACATTCAAACAAACATATTTTTTATATATATAGACTAGCTGACCCACGCAACCTCGTTTGCGTCTTATATTGCCCGTAGCGTGAAAATTTTCCCCCGTTTTTTAAACATTCTTCATTGGTGCTCCGCTCCTATTAGTAGTAGCGTGATGTATATAGTACGTATATAGCCTTTAGCCTTCCTCGATAAATGGATTATCCAACACCCAAAGAATTCATTCAAATCGGACCAGCGGTTCCTGAGATTAGCGTGTACAAACAAACAAACAAACAAAAAAAGTTATATTAGTATAGATAAACAAAAATTAAATGTCTGTTTGCAAGTTCAAATTTACTGCTTTTAACCAAATGCATTACAAAATGCATTTGAAAGTGTAAACGATACTTACATTTTAATCTCTAGAAGGCTAGACCGATTTTCAGGGGATTTTTACTGACGGATAGCTGATGTTATAAGAAGTTAACTTAGGTCACTTTTATTTTAGATCAGCTTCGCTCCACGGTGTTACCCGCGATTGTTGTTATACTTTTACTACAACCGCATGTAACACAATGGCAGACAGTCTGTTATAAATACATTTCCAAAAATCTACAAAAACCCATCTACATCTACTGTCTTTTTATTTTTGTATAATATCTGCTCAGCTACCTAAATCTGTATACGTAACATTTATAGATCTCAATTTACTTAAGTGATTCAAAATAAATTTACTAATCTGAAATAATATTCAGAATGATTGATGACTTTAGTGGTTTCGACAGCTTACCTTTACGATGTTCAAAGATGCCTCCACCCACGGAAAACTACCTTTAAAGTTCATACAATTATTCATGCGTCATTTACCCATAATCCAAGCAGAAACTACACGACATGTGTGTTTATGTAAAATGGAAATGATTATACAATGACCTTTATGAATTAGTTAAGTCAATAAAATTACACGTAAGTAATATATATTATATTATTTTTTTAGAGAAGTGTTTACACCGATGCTATAAATCCTCTATAAAAGTTTCTGAAACAGCTAGCTTATTGCCAACATGAAAACATCCTGTGTCATAGTAACCATAATATCATCCAAACCAGTGTTATAATGTTGTACTAAATATTATAATGCAACTCCTTTTTTAAAAAAAGAACATCGTTAGCACTACCACAGTGCGGTATTTAAAAAAAGAATTTTAAGTCGAATTCACGCCGTATCCCGCCATTATTGTTTGATATTTGTATTTCACACCGCCCTATGGTTTCAGAACTTTTTTATGGAAGATTCAAATCATGAGAGTAGATAAAGTATTGTATGCAACTGTAATATAATTAGGTATTAAAACACTCATGTGATACTATTATCACACTCGGATTCGAATCGGGTGGTAAAGCCACATTCGTATTTGAATACCCCTTATTATTATTATTTCACAAATAGCTTTAACACTAGAAGCGCGGGCGTCCCAAATTTGACCCATTTCGATGTTCTTCCTGCTCTAGTTAATATATTATTACGCGTATTATCGTAATTTTTTATGACTTTTCATGAAATATGATGATTATCATTTATACGAGATTTCAACCACGTAAATATAATAAAAAAAAAAAAATCTAAATTTACCTCTAAGCGCGGTTGGGTCGGTTTTGACCCAGTCTGGACGTTCGAGTTTAAGTTTAACTTTCTTCTAAGATAAACAAAATGTCGTTGATTGGTCTATAGGTATCTATGTAGGTACGAACGCGCCATATAAAACATTAGCAGCAACGGAACGGAACAAGTATTGTTGGTACAATAAACAGAGCTCGTCGGGAAATACCTGCTTGCGTCAAACAAGCCAAAGAAGAGTTGTACAGTACAGTGGTATTGAAAAAAGATGATATCACTTTGACAGTATATCAAGGAAAGCATAAAAAAAAAACGTTCTTCTCCTGAGCACTATGCACCCAGATGTTCAAATAGAAACTGGTACAAAAAAGAAACCAGATGTAGTAGCATTTTACAATAGTTCAAAGTATGGGGTAGATGTTGTGGATCAAATGGCTCGCAAATACTCTGTCAAAGCCCCATCTAGGCGTTGGCCAGTTCAAACTATTTATAATTTGCTAGACTTAGCAGCCATAAATTCTTGGATATTGTATCGTGACCTAACTGGACAAAACATCAGCAGAAGGAAGTTTATCTTACAGTTAGGAGAAGAACTAGCTAAGCCTAAAATAGTAGGAAAACGTCTAATATTCGTATAAATATACCAAACGAAATACCTGGACGTCAAGACAAACGTACTCATTGTCTGGTAAAGTCTTTTTCTGCAGGTAATAAATCGTGAGTGAAATGCGAAGCTTGTAAAAAAACGTTTTGCAAGAAGTGCACATCGAAAGAGTTTTCCATTTGCTCAATATGCGAATCTGAAGAGTAATAATATAATTGTATTGCCATTTTTATAATTTCATTTAATTTTAACTTCTCCTAACGTCTGGATAGATTTCAAAAGACAGGCACAATAAATTTTTATTGTGTTTTTCCGGGCCTTACGATTTGAATTATTTGTTATTTGAATTTCAAGCCAAAGTCCACCAAATGTATGTGTAATATATAATAAAAACATTATATCATAATTGCAAGTTTTATTTTATTTTATTTATTTATTTATTTTTTGTTATTATGTTCGGAAAACCAACAACTACAATTTTCTGATATAAATTGCTTATATATCTTCACATTACGGTAGCAAACACAAAATGGACAATATTGACCCATGCGCGCTTCTAGGGGTGTCAGAATGTTCCGCGCTTCTAGTGTTAAACCGCGCCTACGCCCGCGTGTGTGTGTCGCGTCCTCAAGAAAAATAGTGTCTCCATACGTAATGTCATTGAAGACGGTACAGAGGTTTAGCGATGAAAGCGTAACAAAGAGAATTAGGAGAAAAATTTAATTAGAAGTTCAATTAAAAATCTACATAATAGTTGTATCTGTGTACAACTATTACACATAGATTGTAATAATAATAAATCTCTTTTCTGTACACCAGATTAATTACAAGGTTAGCTTAACATTAGGAAAGTACAAGTGGTGGCCTTATCGCCTGGAGGCAATTTATTATAGGCAAAATTACTATGCTTACATAATACAACTACGAACAAAAATATTTTCCTATAACCGCCACCGAGCCACAAATTGTCACGTTTCACCGGCTATCCCTTCGTTTATATTTATTTTGCCTTTCATTTTGTACACGTTATTGCGCAACCGAAGGGTCACTGACACCGGGTTTATGAACAGTGTTGTCACTACACTATTTGGTATATCTGTATTACATATGTCTAATAAAACACCGCTTTTGTAAAACTGAAGTTAACACACTTCTACTTGCATGTTCTTTCCTGCTATTATATTAAGTTGGTAGAACAATTACTTTACGACGAAAAACTTATCTCTTACAGTTTGACTGTACGAATGGGATAATGATTTAAGTGGTTTCTCACACCTCACCGCTTTCTGCTGAGCTTAGTGTTGTGGATGAGAGAGAGCGCCGGGTGCTTTGAGTGCGATCAGTGCGATAGACGATGTCGTTTACATTATTTACTTGTTCACTGAGCGATTTTATTAGGGTCACTTACTGTATACTTGGCAACGTTTAGTTCATTTATTATAAAGAAACTAAATTGCCTACCTATGTCACGTTAGGTTATGTACATATTGAACAAATATCTGTAATGGTAGATGTAAGTAAATCTATACAAATAAATAAAATAGATGTGTCTGTTTGTGATATCAAAATAACCACTTTTTACTAAATGCATATGTATGTATACACGGTACATATACCAAAATAGATTTTTTTTTAAAATTTTGTCTGTCTGTTTGTTCCGGATAATCTCTGAAACGGCTAGACTAATTTTGACGGGACTTTCACTGATAGATAGCCCCTGATAGGTTGACTAGTGTCATCTGTATAACTGCGTCTGTATAATATAATAACTGCGGGAAAATACCTCGGGGTTCGGCTAGTAAATAATAATTTATGTAGCATTTTATGTGATTTACAAATTTTTGTTCTGAGTCTGAGTATTCTTTGTCTCCGTTTTATCTATTTTTGTAAAGTCCCTGTGACAGAAAAATAAACAAAGTATTTATATCGTTATAGTTGTTTATGAAAAAAAAAAGAAAATGTTTAAAGAGTACTTTTAAACTAAATGTTAAGCAGAGATTTCTTAAGGCTCAAACTTCGAACGTTTCGAATATTATATTATGTTATAAATACCCAGCAGCTTGAACCGTCTTTATCTATACTGTTGTGTCATATACTCGTATATGTCAGAACCAATAGTTTCAAACAACTATACTTAGAACACTTTATAAAAAATTACCTTTCGGCACTTTAGCTATAAATACTTCAAATATACCCTCATCATAATATTGATATTTATTCAACTTGTTATTATCACTTTCGGTATGAATCCAATATTTTAGGCAGACAGGAGAAGACAACTTCATATAGAAAAAACGTAACGTTGAAGGTGAAAGTACTTTGTTTAATGGCCGATAAAAAGGTAATAAATGACCTAAAGAAGTACTAAAACTTACTCCCTCAGACATCCGACAGACCTGAAGGTTATAATAAGTATTCTTACTGACGACCTCACAAATGTCATTTAAGGTATTTAAAGTAGTTCAAGTATTAAACATTTAACGTTGACTTCAATGTGTTCATATCGTATTGTGATCGGAATATCAATCATCGGAATTTCAATCAAGATTCTATTAGTGTTAATAATATTGTTACGAGTTAGGGTTCGATGGGTTTTTTCCTTTAAAGTCGTCTCCCCCTTCCGGGAGTAATTTGTAAGACCAATGACACTTTGGTCACGGCTCGGAGGGCTAATTTCCAAAAGGTAGCGCGCCTGGCCATGAGGGTGTCTCTATGGTGGTAGGGCGCATTGAGGCACTAGGCTTACGGGTGGCCTTGGCTAAAACTGAGGCCCTATTGGTCCATACCCCGTGGTGGTCCACCCCCCGGCCCCTTCATCGAGGTCATCTCGGCCCTCGTATCGGTTCGGGCCCAGATTAAGTATCACACACAATAATCGTCCTTAATGATTGCTGAGGTGTAGAGGTATTTACTTATATCTCTCCGATATTTCTTGCGCCTCGTCGACCATAATTCAAACTGAACTGAACTATGGTCGACGAGGCGCCCGACACATGTAGGTACTGATAAGGTCTGGGTGATACCAACAGTTATTACAGAACATTCACCAAGATGTTTCCGAGAAATGTACATAAGACAAACGTGTGATAATCAATCCATATTCTACCTTACGTTTATAGACTGTGGCTGCATTTTAAAATTTTCTTAGTGGTTCGTAGTAAATTGACTTTTATGATATTTTTGAGAACGAGACTCGAGTAGTCCTGAGTTGAATTCCTGAATGATTTTTATAATAAGTCTATAATCTCATCATGACTACATATCATTTTATGGTCAACTTTAGTACCTATCACACATGCTTGTTTGTTAAATCCCTTTGGTACCTTTTCACGGCAATCTTCCACAGATTGCAGGAAAGTGAGAGAAAAGATGCTAAGCATCGAAAATTATATTTATGTTAGACTTTTGGAAGTTACCAACACAACAACTAATATGAAAGACAAGACAAGCTAGTTTAAGAAAAAAAAAGTGGGAAATTTCATGCACTATCTATACAAATAAATAAAATTGGAGTGTCTGTTTGTAATATTAAAATAACCGCTTTCTACTACATGCATATGAATGTTCATACAATACACATACCAAAATATATATTTTTAAAATTTTTGTCTGTCTGTCTGTCTGTTTGTTCCGGCTAATCTCTGGAACGGCTGGACCGATTTGGACGCGACTTTCACTGGTAGGTAGCTGATGGTACAAGGAGTAACTTAGGCTTACATTTTTTAGAATAGCTTTGCCCCGCGGCGTTACCAGCTAGTCTATACAAATAAATAAAATTGGAGTGTCTGTTTGTAATATTAAAATAACCGCTTTCTACTACATGCATATGAATGTATATACGGTACACATACCAAAATATATATTTTTAGAATTTTTGTCTGTCTGTCTGTCTGTGTTTGTTCCGGCTAATCCCAGGAACCATTGGTACGATTTGAAAAATTATTTCGGTGTTGGATAGTCCATTTATCGAGGAAGGCTATAGGCTATATTTCATCACGCTACTACTAATAGGAGTGGAGCACCATTGAAGAATGTTTCAAAAACGGGGGAAAATTTTCGCGCCACGGGCAATATAAGACGCTAACGGTTGCGTGGGTCAGCTAGTATCAAAATATAATTTTATTAAAATATTTGTCTCTTTGTTTGTTCCGGCTGTTAGCAATCAATGAATTTCTAATACGGCTAATCTCTGGAACGAGTGGACCGATGTTGACGGGACTTTCACTGATAGGTAGCTGATGATACAAGAAGTAACTTAGGCTACTTTTTAGACTAGCTTCGCCCCGCGACGTTACCCGCGGTACGATAATAACAGGGTTCAGCTAGACAATAATAAAGTATGACCGACCGACGACGACGATACCCCGGTGCTACCCGCGGTACAACAATAACCGCGAACAACGCCGCGAGGCGAAGTTAGTATCTTTATAAATTGTAGCCTGTGTGTTATTCTGATGTATAAGCTATATAATAGTAAAGTTTTATCAAAATCCATTCAGTAGTTTTTGCGTGAAAGAGCAACGAACATACTCACTTACATACTCACAAATTTTCGCGTTTATAATATTAGTAGGATTCTCCAAAAGCACACACTTTCATTATTTTGATATACCCTCAGCATGCATTATACACGCTGGATATTGTTACTTTATTTTCGGTTCCATTTAAAACTCTTATATTTTAATTTACTTTATGATTTTTACACTTACCTACTGATTGTCTTGCACGTACATGTGATGCCTGAGAATATTACTTATCCAAGTAGTAATGTTGGACATCTAATGAAACAGTCTTAGGAGTTTTTGTATTATCAACGATTTCCAACCATTACTATGTGTTATTAGTGGTACTTAGTTTTTGTTAGATGAAAAGACGTTGAGATACTAATATTAATATCATTTTTGGTCCTCTGTATCACTTCTCATAATTATAATGACAAATACTACAAGATGTAGTATATATCTATACTAATATTATAAAGCTAAAGAGTTTTTGTTTGAACGCGCTAATCTCAGGAACCACTGGTTCGATTTGAAAAATTCTTTCAGTGTTGGATAGTCCATTTACCGAGGAAAGCTATAGGCTATTTATCATCACACTAAGACTAATAGGAGCAGAGCCTCAATGAAAAATATTTAAGAAACGGGGGCAAATTATTACACTACGGGCAATAGTAGACGTAAACGAGATTACGAGGGTCAGCTAGTATATATATAACGTGACATAGATAACGAAGTATATTTTTTTTATAATAGTATGTGTTTTATGAACATTCCATACACACATATTCTTTGCTATAAAACCAATTCATCTTTTATTAAATTAGTGATTTATTGGTTTTTGAGCAGAGCAATAAAATTTTAATTAAAAACGTTGAACGGCTGTACCAAACGTTTTTCTTTCTCATTGAAAACGACTAAAAATGAAATAAATAATATGGACGTATGACACACAACACCATCTAGTCCTATTAAGCATTATTATAGGTACTAGACGACTGATATAAATACATATATACTTTTTTGTAAATACATACATGTTATTTCTAGGTACAGAAAACTTACATAAAAAGTAAAATTCATTCCCGAGCCTTTATTTTAACCAAAATACAATTTTGTAATATTGTTTTTAATACTTTTTATGTAAAATATATAGATACCACAGCCTCACCGAGAGAGTGAGGATACCGGAGACCCATACCCCTCCCCCCTTCCCCAAAGGCCGGCAACGCACTTGTGACGCCTCTGGTGTTGCAGATGTACATGGGCGGTAGTAATCGCGTACCATCAGGCGATACGTATGCTCGTTTGCCCCCCTTTTACATAAAAAAAGAAAAGGTTAAATGGTTTTATTTGTAATAATTTAAAGAGATTTTTATTTTTAATTTATTTTTTAAAAGAAGTCCTTAAAATAAACCTAGGTTGTACAGTTAATACGAAATTTACTAATAGAATTTACTAAATACAAGCTTTTATTTTTTTATTTTTATAACATTAGTTTAATACAAATGAAACCAGTGGTTACAAGAAATAAGTACGGAGCATATATTAAATGATTAGATTTTTTGTTTTTGTAGGTTAACTAAAAAAATACTATTTTTTATAGGTCACTATTATACTTAGATTAAGAATTAAGTAAATAATTATAAATTTTTCGTGGCATACGGTTATTAATAAAAAAAAATCGACGGGCTGCACTCCGGGAGTGCCGGCAGAAGTGAAAACTTGAATATTAACGTTGTGCATTTTTGATATTTTGGAATGGTTAGAGAATAATTTTGTACGAATTACTTTCATTATCAGTAGAAAAGTACTATTATTTATGTGGTGGAATACGCTATTCATTTATTGCGCTATCGTACACAAACATGACAATTTATATTACATACACACACGAACATTCGCGCAAGCGCCCTGCGCCGCCTGTCCTCTCTCCATCCGTCTTACGAATTTTCGATCAGGTCACGTGACCTGACGCGAGTTTATACATTTTTACCCATTCCAAAAAAGTACAAAGCGCCGCTAAAGAAGTTTTCACTTCAAAAAGATTAACATAATCTTGACAACTTTCGAGTGTAGGTCTCAAAAAAATACCAACAAATTTGTATATCGATGCATTTTTATGAAATATATATTTTGCAAGCCCCAAATGAAAAATCAGCTTGTTATTAATATTTTTTTTCAAGTCACCAGTTTCAGTTTTTAGTTAAAGCTTGTCATGTCACTCGGCAGGTACCATTTACTTTGTATGCCACAAGTTTTTTTCAGTCTTCCATCGTATTTTCTCGAAATATAGATTTTTGGAAACTGTTATTACTTAATTTGGGACACTCATCGAATGGACGTGTTTCGCTCCCTATCGCGCTTTTTTCTCCCACTATCAGAATTTGGTCCAATGATAAAAGTTGGGTGTCTCGTCAAAACGAAGCTGTGTTTAAACTTTCAGCCTGTTATTAATCACTGAAATCTCTTATATGGGTAGTTCTACAAACTAAGGAAGGATTTGAGCATAATTTCGGCCCGACATTTTTTTTGTATTTTGTTTGAGAAATTCACTTTAATAACAATAGTACAATGTCTTTTAGCTTATCCTAAGCGGAACAGACAAAATGCTTATTGGTTTTTGATTTAAAGCCATTTAAAGAAAATCAAGCAACAGGAAACTGAGAGCATAATCAGGAAACTGAGGAAAATAACGAAAATCTAAATTTGTGTATCATATATTTAACAAATTATTAAATTTGCTTTTTAACAGTATATTCTAATAATCTAAGAACCTTTTATAATAACGAAAATCAACTTAAAGCTTGGCTTGGACTCATAATTTCTACTTAAAACAGATAATATTAATCATCAGATGATTAAGAACATTTATCATTAAATGATCATTGAACGTAACTATTATAATTATAATCACATTTTCTCAAAATCTCTTAAAGATAAGGTAACAACATGAATATGTACACATGCATGTACCTCGGTTTGATACATTTAGGGCGACTATCCAGGCTAGTGCTAGTCTCGAAAACATGGAGTAGCTCATAGTGTAATTTCTTGACTTTAAATAATCTTTGTGGAGATTCCTTAATGTATCTAACCTGTAGCGTTTTTGTATTTTTTGTTGAGTTCCTTTAATTCTTACAAATTCTTTCTTGCCTGCACATGGTCTACTACACTTATCTAAGAGTAACACAAACACATCCATTGACGATATTTTTTGCTTAGAAAGTGCGGTGGATGACAACATTACGTTGCGTAAAAAGTCTAATACATGTAACACACCAAAAGACTACCAAGGCAATAGTTTTATATCTGAAGAAAAATTGCGGGAGATAATGAAACAAGAACTAGGCTGCTTCCTTGAAACGAAAATCAAATTACTAATCACAAATCAACTACAACATATAAATGAGCAAATTTCAGACTTTAAGACCGCTGTAACATTTTATAACGCTCAATTTGAAACATTTAAAACTGCTTTAGAAGAAAAGGATATAATAATTAAAACACTGCAAGATGAGAACAAAATTCTATCATCAACCGTAACAGACCAAGGGGTTCGGCTTTCTGCCATGGAACAAAATCTACGCGAAAATAATGTAGAAATTAATGGAATACCGGAGCATAAGGCGGAGAATGTTATTAATACCGTCTTACAACTAGCCAAGACAGTGGGAGAGCCTCTAGTAAACGACGACATATTAAACGCCACAAGAGTGGCCAAACTGAACCCTGAAAACAAAAAGCCACGGTCTATGGTCGTAAAGTTACGTACACCACGACTACGCGATAGTCTACTTGCAGCAGTCTCTAATTTCAATAGAAAGCAACCGAAGGATAAGCTAAGCTCGCATCACCTGGGTATAGGAGGAGATCGTAACCCCGTGTATGTATCAGAACACCTGTGTCCGGCTAATAAGCAATTGCATGCGGCTACCAGGAGGTTAGCAAAAGAACGGGACTACAAATTTGTATGGGTTCGTAATGGACGAATTTTTGTACGAAAGGATGTAGTATACCCCCCTATTTTAATTCGTAACATGGATAGTCTTTCTCTTCTTAAAAAACCATAAACATTTTAAACCGACTTGTCAACACAGTAAATGTTTCTAGTGATTCAAATTATTTTAAATGCTTGATATATACTATCAAAACGTCAGGGGATTGAGAACTAAAACAAATGAATTCTATACGAACATTCTATTAAATGACTACAAAATTATTGCCCTTACAGAAACATGGTTGAACCCAGATATACATAGCAATGAGTTATTTGACTCAAGATATACAGTCTATCGCCGTGACAGGTCATGTACTAATAGCTGTAAAAAAGACGGAGGAGGCGTACTATTAGCTGTCTCGCGGGAAATAAAGTCAACCAGGGTGTACACCTGGGAAACAAATAATGAAGACCTGTGGGTGACTGTAAGATTGAATGTCGGCTCCACTGTTATTAGTGTAGCTATCTGTGTTACATATCTACCTCCTCCAGTAAAAATTGAGGCTCTTACTAGTGTTTTAGATAATGTCAGCAATGTTATGAACAGTATTGGTGATGTCGTCATCCTCGGTGACTATAATCTAAGTTTTATAAATTGGTCAGTTATGAACAATCAAACCTACACAGTGCCCACCAACTATGACAATTCCTTGGGCCACAGGTTTGTTGAATTCATGGCTATTAATAACTTATTTCAATTCAATAACGTTTGCAATAGTGACGACAGAATACTTGATCTTGTTATGAGTAATATGCAAAACTTGAATGTAAACATTACTGATGACTGTCTCGTTGATCGCGATGTAAAGCACCCATCTTTACTAATATCCTTCTCTCGTGATAACAAGAAATATTTACGCCTTAAAGATGGTCCCCGTTTTAACTTCTACAAATGCGATTACGAGCAAATTAAATCGAAATTGTTAGCTATAGAATGGGCTGAAGTATTTTTTAAACAGACTGATATCAATGATTGCGTTTCCAAATTCTATAAAGTACTTAACAATCTAATAAGTATACATGCTCCTCAGTATAACCCAAAAAAAAGTAAATATCCATCCTGGTTCACGAATGCACTTATAAAGCTACTCAATGAAAAAGAAAAGTATCGAAAAAAATTCCGAAAGTACAAAAATCCTCGTGATAAATTAAGTTACGATTTGCTTAGAACTCGTTGTCATGACTTAATTAACAAAACCTTTAGCGAATACAAGCAGACGATAGAAGTAAGAATAGGAACAGATCCAAAATCCTTTTGGCATTATATAAAAAATAAAAGAAATAGTACATCCAGCATACCAGCTCAAATGCATTTGGACAGTAAGATAGTTGATAGTGGAGCCGATATAGCTAACCTATTTGCAAGTAATTTCTCAAAGATTTACACAAACTCAACAATCTCAAATTCAAACGTCCCCGAGTCATCTTACATTCTACACAAGTTTCTGATTACAGAAAAAGAAGTTTTAAATAAAATAAATAACCTCGATATAAAGAAAGGTGCTGGCCCTGACTCTATACCACCTATGTTCATAAAAACTTGCGGTAAAGCTCTCGTACGTCCATTAAGCATTCTGTTTAACCAGTCTCTGGTGCTGGGAGTATTTCCAGATGAATGGAAAAAGGCCCGTATAGTCCCAATATTTAAAAAAGGTGATCCCAGTAACATAACAAATTATAGACCAATATCGATTTTATCTTGTTTCTCAAAGTTATTTGAACGTCTCATATGCCCTATCCTTACAAATTACGCAGAACCTAAGCTTTCAGATAGTCAACACGGTTTTAGAACAGGTAGATCTACACAAACAAATTTAGTGAAATACGTAAACGACATCTCGGAGGCACTAGACGACAGATATGAAGTGGATGCAATATACACCGACTTTAGTAGCGCCTTTGATAAAGTGAGTCATCCGCTCTTGATAGACAAACTACGACTCAATGGCATTCATGGTTCCTTATTAAGGTGGTTTGCATCCTACCTCTTAAATCGCTCTCAGTTTGTTTCCATCGGTGGATACGTTTCAAATAACTATTATGCGCGATCAGGTGTACCACAGGGCTCGCATCTAGGCCCCATTCTATTTTCGATATTTGTGAACGATATCACGAACCAAATCAAACATTGTCGTAGCTTGCTATTTGCTGACGATCTAAAAATATATAGGACAATTACCTGTCTAGAAGATAGTCTCCTTGTCCAGAAAGATTTGGAAAATATTGAACTGTGGTGCAAATCGAATAGTATGACCCTTAACGCTCAAAAATGCCATCATATACAGTTTTCTAGAAAGAAAAAATCCACTCCCACTTCATACAAGCTGTGCGACACGATATTGACAAAAGTGGATGAAATACGAGATTTAGGTGTTATAGTAGACAGTGCCCTCAGCTTTAAACCACATATAAACGACATTGTGAAGAAATCAGCTCAAATGTGCGGTTTCATCAGACGTAATACTCGCGGGTTTAGGCTTGCAAAAACACGAATAGTATTGTATAACGCTCTGGTGCGCAGTAAATTAGAATATAATAGTGTTGTCTGGAATCCCTTTTATACTTTACATTCACAAAGAGTGGAAAGTATACAAAGAGCATTCTCCAGATATCTTGCCTACGTTTCACAAAACATCACTCATCGCTGTCCTTATGAACACCGTTTACAATATTTCAAAATGGATTTTCTTCGTAACCGTCGCCGTATTCACGATCTCGTATTTCTTCACAAAATAGTAAACGGCTCAATAAAAAGTAGTGATCTAACTGAACGCATACTTTATTCGGTCCCAACAAAACCGCCGAGATATGCCATCACCAGAAAATTTTATATACCCACCTGCAAATCTAATCTAGGTCTGAATGCACCTCTGACGCGTATATGTAGAGAATACAATAGCATGTGTTCACAGAGAGACATAGACATCCATGCCCCTTTTAATAAATTTAGACGTTCTATAGCTGATAATTTTAATAAAACTAACCAAAGTTAATCTTTTCCTTTAGATAAGGTAATACCTTTGTTATTTTAATGTTTTTCATCTTTTATATTAATTTTAATTTTTTCATGTTTCATATTAATAAGAGCATCGTAATTTTAATTTAGAATTAATTAGTATTAAGCTCCTTTATTTTGTTTTTTGTAAAAGTTACCTTACTCCTAACATTGTTTGTTAGGGGTACTTTATTTTATCTCATATGGTGAATGTTGTGTGTACCTGTAATAGGCATGCATACTAGAAAATATTATTGTATAATTTTTTTTAAAAGTGTATTGTATGTGTGCTGTTGGTATACCTAAATAAATAAATAAATAAATAAATAAAATAAATAAATCTTCCAAAAACGTTTGAACTATCTTTTTTAAGCACCTTCTTGATTTCATGTTAGACTTATTTTGCTTTTCTTGGCTCCACATCTTTTTATATATTATAATCTTGATTTTCAATTTCCAAGCCGGCCCCAAAAGTAATTTGTTTGCTACATTTTTTCCTTGACGAGTCTTCAGATTAGACATATTATCTGCTATTTGCTTTTCTAACACATCGCCGAATAAAGCCTTATTAACTACGTCTACCTGTGTAATTGGATCTTCAACTAGTTTGGTCATTTTGGATTTAGGAGAAATCCTATCTTCTTTAAGCTTATCTTTTTGGTTTTTCAATCTCTGGCATCTTTTTTTATATTTGCTATGTTTTTGTTTCAGCTTTACTATTAACTCATCTTTTTGTTTTATCACCTTGTTTCTTTCAATACGCTGCTTCTGTGAACGTTCTTGTGCCGATGTCAATCTTGGATTTGGCGTTGGCGACAATGGTTGACGATCATTTATCTCAAGATTTCCTTGCTGTGGCTGTTCATGATTACGGATCCCAATATCCATAGCTTCATCGTTCAAACTAGATGGAGTATTTTCTCTAATAAAATCATTCATCATATTAATACTTAACTTTTCCTTTTTATAGGATCTGTCTGAGTATTCCCTCCAGTTCTTGCGAGCTTGCCTTTTTTCACGAGCCGACATTTCAGACACTAGTTTTTATTGCCCGATTCTCTCAGTTTTTGATACTTTTGCTTCCTTTTTTCTTTTTCAGCCGCTAATCTTTGAGGATAGTTTTTAATTTTTTCATATCTCAATTTTTCAGCAATCCTTTTCTTTTCTAATATTTCTTCTTTGGTCTGTTTCTTTTTTTTTTCCAATTTTTTCTGTTAACAAACATAATACAATGTTTATAGCTAAAATATGCAGTACAATTAATTTAATTTTACACTAAAGGGTCACAGTTATATAGTTAATTTAACTAACTAAGTATTTTGTTTACAGAATGGTAAAACAGAGCATAAGTTAAGCACCGAAACTGTATTTGAGTATGATTTTCTCAGAATCCTGAATAAGTCTCAATATCCTGGGTCTTTATATGACAGGATTCTGAGACCAGGTTCCTGAGAAATTCTATCTATTAATAAAAAAACATAACAATTTATTAACATTTAACAAGAATTAAGCTAAACTAAGCCTATATGCTAATAACTTACATATGAAAACGCTAAAATTACTTATATTTTGTTTATTATATTGAAGAAATCTCTTACCAGGATTCTGTGAACTTGACTGGTTTTGACACCACTTTCATCGTTTACCGCACTGGGCTAACTAAACGACGCGCTAGGAAACAATTTAAAGGATGATATTTGCTGTCTTTTTCGTAGTACTATCAACTCAGCTGAACGGAAATGTCGAACGGCAAGCAGCTTGCAAGATATTTGCTTGTTTTACATTGAACAGGATCCTGATATTAAATCGTGGGGACAAAATGTTAACAAAATTTATGGAATGTATTTTTAAGATACCAAAATAGCTATTATCCCATCTAGATAGAAAAAATTGTAAAGTTTTTAATTTGTGTTTCAATTTATGACCTTGATGTAGAAGTAAATAAATACGACACACTTTTGAACTAAAATTTATTAGAGGGACATAGCAGGATTCTGAGAATTTGGTACTTTGAACAGTAATTTCAATTTGAAAATAATTATAAACCTTAATTATTTTTATTGACCAACTAGAAACAGTTTGTAATAACAGTTTGCCATACAATGCAAAAATGTTAGAACATTTTTTTTATTATATTTTGGCTGAGCCGCCGATAATTCCTTAGTTTGTAGAACTACCCATATGTGGGCCCGTGGCCTATCAGAGAAAACAATAACAGGCTAAAAATAACTCAATTAATATACTCTTTCATCTATCTTAATAATTATCATTAGTATTTTTAAACTCCGAAAGTAAAGAGGAATGCGATATAAAAGTTCATATAATCTTATTAATCTTGTTGTTCTTGTTTGGCGTCGTGTTACTGTATAAATTTATGTAACACCGAGTAAAAATGATGTGCCAACAACAAAATAGATAATACTGGGAATCAATAAAATAATTAATTTAATTGGTCTGACGATGACAACCTATTCATTTTTTTAAACTCAGCGCAGGCGCTATTTCACACTGTGAGGCCGTGGTACGAGTATCACTCCAGTCGAGACGGCCCATGTATGCCGAAGCGCGGCTCTCCCACATATTACAGTTTATATTTTTTAGTCAAGGACGGCCCGCCATCTTTCCAAGTTTGAGTAATGGAATAGCATTATTTTAAATATAGCCTTACCGATCCAAAATGTCTGATGCTAAGAATCAGATCTTTAACCTTCCAGTAAAGTTTACATTTTGGTAAAGGTTAAATGTTAAATAAAAGTCTTATTGAACCAACCATTACTTCCAGCCCGTTCGAATGAGCACAGACTTTTGCCGGAACATTAAACAGAAACAGTAAACTTATTCTACTGAAACATTTAATCCAGAATAATCATTGAATAATATTTAGGGCCGAGACAGTTTGAATCATGACTTTTTTAATTCATATACATTTAACTCTTAAATATTAAATAATACAAAACAAAGGAATTAGAGCTATTAAGTCGACGAGATACATTACTTATAATCTTCTTTTTTATTCTTCTCGTCACGTCAAATTTTTAGTAACTAAACCTTTATTTTACAATATACAACGTACATACACATATCGTAGTATCATATTCTGTCAGGAAAACCGAAAGTGTAAAATTAAATTAAATAAAAGTGGTAAAGTAAACTCTCAGATATAAATTTAAACCAAGGGCGGTCAAAATGAAACCCTGATTAAACCAACAGCTACTAAATCATCCACACAATGTTCAATTTCTGTCATAAGATATGACATCACGTACATCTATAAATCATCGATAAACGTCGTTGAGAGAAATTGGGTCCAGCTAATACACAAAGCCACAAGCCTAAATAATCGAATCGATGTTTAGAGAAACGAATATAAACCGTTTGCTAGGTAAAAATTCTTGGAACACTTTGATGTGTTACACGTTGAAAAGTTTTATATTCGATTGGTAGAAATTGTTGATATAAATTGCTTTGAAACTGAAAAAGCATTATTATTAGAGAACGATAATTTGTTTTTAAATGACTACGTTTTTCCAATTCTATACTCGATATGTCTATGTATAAGGAATTAGTAAGAATTTGTTGATCAGCTAAGTAAACAGACATGAAATTTTTTTGGTGGAAGATAAACATTTTACCGCAAGTCATGTTTTTAGCTAGAATATACTTAGTGAACAAGAGGAAAGTTTTTTATTGTAGGGCATTAGTGAAAACTTTCTGTAAACGATACTAAAAAGCATCTGAGAACATTATTTTTTGTATGTGTACAAAAAAAACTTATAAATATAAGATCCATATAAAAATGAATAATACATTTTTGAATGGCAAATTTTAAGAGTTATGGAAACGGAATTTTAAGCTTGAAATCTAGAAAGTTGTAAGGCAAAGTAAAATTTTTCGAAGGAGCAACTAAAGAAACATTGACAAGTATTGATTGGTCATATGCTGTTTGAAATCATAAGAAATTTGTCAGAAATTGGATGTACCACACACCTGTTACAGTTTTTCGTTAGCTACATGGAAGACCGACAGCAGTATGTGGACTATAATGGGTACGAATCTGAACCGTACTACACTAGGTCTGGCGTAAGCCAAGGTAGTAACCTGGGACCTCTCCAATTTATTATTATGGTAAACAAGTTACCGGAGGTCGTGAGGCATGGTTCATGTTTACTATATGCAGATGACCTTAAGTTGTTATTAGAAGTCAGGGATGAGTCAGACTGTGAACGTATGCAGGATGACATAAAACGAGTGGTAGTCTGGAGCCATAAGAATAAACTATGTTTAAATGCGACAAAATCCTCGGTGATGACATTTTCTCGCGCACGAACATGCATAAAGTACGAGTACAAAGTAGAAGACACGCCCATGCAACGAGTTTCGCAGGTGAGGGATTTAGGGGTACATCTCACTCCGGATCTAAGGTTTCGAGAACATGTAGTAAATATATGTAAGAAAGCCTACAGAAACCTCGGGTTTTTGCTAAGACAGTCTCATGGTTTCACCAACATTACAACTCTAAAGTTATTGTATGACGCATTAGTTCGTAGCAACCTGGAACATAGTGCGGTCATTTGGGCTCCGCATGAAGCAAAATATTGTGACATGTTAGAACGGGTTCAGAATAAGTTCACAAGACACTTATATTTAAAACTGTACGGGGTATACCCGTTCTTCCCATTGATGTACCCAACTCTGTTTGTGCTGGGTATGGTCGGATATAACAAACTAAGAGTGCGACGTGAATACACCCTTGCTGTGTATGTAGTAAAACTCCTACGAGGTCTAGAACATAATCCTGGGGTACTGGGCCACCTGAACCTATGCGTGCCTGATCGGTACGTGTGGAGGCGCCGACGCCCGCCTCTATTGGCTTTACCAGTAGCCAGAACTAACTTACTTGAGAAAGCACCCCTAACGCGAATTATCCATCTAATTAATGAAGTTCACAAAGATTTAGATATTTTTTCGTGTCAATTGAGTGTACTCGCAAAATGTCTTTTAAATTTAATTTGTTTTAAAACCTAAAAGAGTTGCAATATCTTGTTTTATATTTTGTTTTGTTTTATATTTTTTAATATTAAGACAGATTATTAGTTTTATTGAGTTTATATTTCGTTAATGTATGTGTTTTGTTTTTTTTTGTGTATGTCTGTGTATGTAATAATAGAAATGTAAATTAGCCTCTCTATCGCATTAGGGAAACCTGTAATGATAGTTAAGGTGATGTGTATACATAAATAAATAAATAAATATAAATTATACAAAATGAGCTTATTTTTTCACTGAAAAACAATAAACATTTAAACTGGCTGATGTTGACGCCTTGGTAGCTTCTTTGGTCTTTGAAACCGTTGCAGTCTTAGTTCTGTTTCCTCAACGAACACTAGCAGTATCTTCTCTCCTACATTACAATTTTATTTTTTCTTTCTTACGTGCCTAAGAAGGGCATTGGGTAGGTTATACAGATGGTCATAAAAAAACAGAAAAAATCTGTTTTAGCGGCAATCCTAAATGAAGTTACCAGCTAAATTAGTAGAGATCATGGTGGTCTAAGAAAATTATTTGTCCAAACATTATGATATCAATTTTATGTAACAAGATATATTTTAAACGTTATATATAATCTAAGTTTACTAGTAATTTGATTTTCATAGTACAATCAATGTCCAGCTTAAATGTTATTATCAAAGTCCTCTAATGTAATGAAAACATAGATTTAAAAGTACAAGCAAGGATTTCGCTTTCAATTCGCAATCAGTTGCTGTTCCAACTGAACTTGTACTTACTTTTGTTAAGAATCTGAATGTGAACTGGAATCTAATTTCTGAATAACATGGGAATAATGTTTCAATACTACCTTCAACTTTTCTTATTATCTTAAATGGTTTTGGGGAGAAAAATAGGTAATTTTATTTAATTGTCGTTGTGAAGGATAAAATCTTACGAGTATTGGTATTTTAATGAACTTGTATTAAATGTACTTTTTAAATTGTGGAAATAATTCTTAATATATAAAATATGAGTACGTAGATGTGTTTCCACCATTTAAAAAAGCACATTTTATTAGAAGTGATTTGAGGATTTATTCATACACTGATTTTTTTTACTTGAGTCGGCTGACTAGATGTTAAGCAATCGACGTAGCCTCTCAGAACTTGTTAAAAGCCTAAAAAACTCTAAAGCTTTTATTTTGAAATTAACGTATTAATTTAGTACATAAGTGTAAAAAATGAAATTCCACCATAGCTTTAACGTCAAGAGTAAGAAACAACAGACAGTAGAAGTATGAGGAGTAGACAACATAAATTGATTTGAATTATCGAAAATTTAAAATGGCTAATATTAATATGTTGTTAATTTATATTATTAACTAATTGAATATTTGGGAAACTACTGATACGCTGCTTGCATTAATGAAGGATCACAGAACTACGTAGCTAATTGTAAGATAAATGAAATTATATATGTTGAAATAAACAACGTACCTCAGGTTTTTACTATATATATATATAACTAGCTGATCCCCGCGGTGTTACCCGCTGTTATTGTCGTATCGTGGGTAAAGCCGCGGGGCGAAGCTAGTTTAAAAAATGTAAGCCTAAGTTACTCCTTGTACCATCAGCTACCTACCAGTGAAAGTCCCGTTCAAATCGGTCCAGCCGTTCCAGAGATTAGCTGGAACAAACAGACAGACAGACAAAAATTTTAAAATATATATTTTGGTATGTGTACCGTACATACATTCATATGCATGTAGTAGAAAGCGGTTATTTTAATATTACAAACAGACACTCCAATTTTATTTATTTGTATAGTTAGGTTATAACTAAAAAATTACAGAATAATCTGCTGGTCGCTTGATCTCACAGAATAGAGAGAGAGACAGTTATGTATTAGAGCGCGCAACTGCAGAATTTCAAAAACACAATATTCCATTCAACAGTAAATATATTAAGTTTAATATCCCTGATATTAATTTCTTATTAATATTGTATTTTTTTTTATCTACTGCGAATGCGAGAATCTAAATGCGACAAATAAATAATGGATAAGTCGCTGAGTCAAAACTCAAGTGAACTTGGTGTAGTACTAATATTATTGACTGCAGTTCTAACATTTTTATATTACCAAAAGAATCTGACTCTATATGACTAACAAAATGGTTTTTAATACCTATCACATGTATTGTCCATGAACATCTTTAAAAAAAGGTTTTTCGATAAATTAATTTCTCTATTGTAAATCTGCCTGCGTAGACTATTTATATAAATAAATAAATAAATAAATATTCCGGACATCTAACTCACAACGCCATCTAGTCCCAAGCTAAGCAGAGCTTGTGTTATGGGTACTAGACAACTGATATGAATACATATATACTTTTTTTTTTGTAAATACATACATATTATACATAGAAAACACCCAAACTCCGAAACAAATATTTGTAGATCATACAAACATTTAGTCCGACCCGGGAATCGAACCCGAGACCTCTTGCTTAGCAGTCGCATACGCTACCACTACGCCACCGAGGCAGTCGTTATATATAGTTATAGTGTTTTTAGTACATTGGTAGTTTAGTTAATTATAGTGTGTGTGTATAGTAATTATAGTGGTAATTAGTAGAAGTTTGCTACCAAAATGTGACTGAAACAGAGTATTACTATTGTTACAATTATCATTTATTTTCTTTTAAAATTATTTCTTTCATGGTAATATTTTGCCTACAGCTGCTATTTTTTGCAGTACCGCATAGTTCAAAATATTTGTAACGTATATTGCAGAGAATCTTCTTGGCTTTCATATTACAAGATTTTAATTATTTTAGGGGTCAAAAGACACAGATTTACTATGTAATTTTTGTTATGCCAATGGAACGTTTTTGATTTTGATTGTATATGTATACAGTCTAAGTATTATCAGAGTTCTCCGGATTCCTCGTAAATGTGAGGATGATGAATATGTAGGTACATATTTATTATAAAAACAATGCTAAATATTAAAGTATTCCCTTCAGCTATAGAGGACTCTAGTTCTTATGAGCTATTATGAGCTCTTGACTTTCGTTCAAATGGAAACTCCATTTAGAACGAAGAACGTGCATACCGTACTTACGTCACTTCACTTACTTAAATACCTACTACTTAATAAGAAAAAAATAAATAAAACCACTTACGCAAGGACTTAATTGAGTAATCATACGCCAAAACTGCCTTACATAATTTCGGAAAAGAGCTAATACTCTTATGAACCAAACATAGCTAAGAACCGATACAGCAAAGAAACTACCTTTTAAATGAAAAAAAAAACCGCATCGAAATCGGTCCATCTGTTTGAGAGCTACGATGCCATAGACAGACATCCACGTCAAACTCAAAACACCCCTCTTTTTGCGTCGGGTTCCTTTAAAGATGCAATGAACTACGAAGTAAAATAGGAACAATCAAGCTATTTCCTTTAATTATTAAAATGCTTATAGAATAATTCAATATAAAGGAACAGTATAAAGATTTTTATTGATTAAATTTCTTCTCGATTTTTTTAGTAAATAAGGATAATAAAATGTTTGTAGATTCCTTTTTTGCTTAACGTAGAATAATTCATCATTTTTGTCATCATTCTTCATCAATTATTTTTCAATTCTGATTTACCTTAAAAAAGGAATTCGGGTTTCCAAGTACTGTGAAAAATATAGAATATTCATCATATTTAACATTATTTAAAGAAACTTGAAGTGATTAGAGTGAAACGTGTAATTTAAGACCTTCAAATTATCTTGAATTAAACAGTTTCATAATGATTCAGAAGACATCAAACAACAATGATTTACGTGTCTACGTTTCTTGGTATCCGGTTTCGCGGCAACCTTTCGTCTGTCTTATGATCAAGTTTCAGGGAAGAGGATTTAATTAGTTTGACACAATGCTAACTTTCTTCGCAACAAAGGATACTATAATAAGCTGAAACATTTGAATCTAAGCGACGAGCTTTGTTCTTCGGAATACCTAATTAAGTTTTATTATCTGGATGACCGAGCTTTACTCGATATTTTTTTAGTAGATACGTGAATGACCGATATATATGTGATTTTTAGGAAACTTTCTAATAATTAATTCTATCTAGATCGATTTATCTCCCTCGAGCGCTGTTTCCAATGAGTTGGATATATAAGCCGAATATTTGGTTTATATGAGTTTATATTTAAATCGTTTTCGTCGAGTAAGATGTTATTTGGATTGTCATGTAAGAGTTTAAAGAAATAAGTTGTTGTATTGTTTCATATAAAATAAAGTCAGAAATGACCCACGACCCGCCCCCACACCGAGTTATGACATTCGGGAAGTCCCAGGATTTTTTTTTCTTTATTTATAATAAGTCAAAGCAAAGCGGGAGACAAAATAAACAAACACCCTTTTTAAATCGGAAAGCACAACGGGTACAATATTATGGATCCTAAGTGAGTTATATTTGATTTCTATAGTATGTATGGCAGAATCGCTTAAACGTATGGAAATTCACCGCAATTGACACAACTGCATTCCCAGAGGATATGATGAACTGATTGTTCACAGTTAGGTGTTGAGCGTTGATATTATAATGAATCGACTAATTAAAGTGATTATAGTTTGCTCCTAAAGTTACCGTGGCCTGTAAAAATTGGGCGACACAGTGGTTCACCTCGACGACTGTTCACGAACTAATGGGAAGAACTGGTAAAGGTGGCGCCCCCTAGATGCTTCATCCCACCGTTGTTACCATTCAATAATAAGGTCGTTATAGACATTGGACTACTGTTGAAATAATCCTATGATTTTATCGCGGTCTTGTATGCTCAAAAAATGGCATTCCATGTTTTCTAATGTGGAAAGGTATATATAATGTATATGTATACATTTTAAAGATATTAGGTAAACCCCATATTAAGAAAAGTTTAAAAAAGACGCATACAAGCTGCAGTGTAATCGTCGCCGTACAAAGAGTACCTTATAAAAATTATATTTTTTCATATAAAATCAAGAAAAAATTGAAATGTTTAATTATTTCTATTGAATAACATCCAAAATCAATCATTCACTTTCCAATACTTAAACTAGACTAAATTACTCACAATCCGTTTTATTCAAAAATGTGTTCAGGCATTACTAATACGAAAATGTGAAGGTAAATTTGTTTCTATCATACATCATACAATTTGTTATTGGAACAGAAATGTACACTATTCCTTCGGAAAAAAATACCTGAAAGGTATAATAAATAACTTTTAGGACAATTAGTCGCAAGTAAAAATATACTGTATTAAACTGTCTTTACGTCATGTTACCGCTTTGTACATAGGCATTGTGAGTTTTCATATTATTCATTACGTGAATCGAAAAAACGATTTTCTGGATGTATATTCGATGTAATAAATCAAGTTTATTTCTGTTCATGTTATTGTAACCCAACGAAATGTTTAGTCACAAAACAAGGGCGAATTCTCTTTCAAATCTAGGAAAAAAGCAAAAATGTTTGTTTGTTTGTTTGGAAAAATTCAACGAATTGGAGAGGACAGTTAATATTTCTTTGTGTACCTAAATATGTGTAAGAAAAAAATATCATTTACAAAATATCACAAACTCATTCGGTTAAGAGGATGAAGTTTAATCAATTCATTAAATATTTTAAACACCGTGTTGCAGAAGACTTGTTGCAACATTGAAATACAATTTTCTCGATCTAATAGAGTCCAGTCTACTTTCAAATAATAAATCTATGGTCCGCAGTTTGTTAGAATTAGAATTCTCTCACTATTTGATATGAGTTACGATATTACTTTTACTATTTATATTTTAATTTTGAAAAGTAATTAAAATGAACAAAATCATTTTCTGTCTTAAATGGTTTTATGATACTACCGCCTCGGTGGCGCAGTGGCAGCGTATGCAACTGCTGTGCATGAGGTTTCAGGTTCCCCATTCCCGTGTCGAAGCAAAAATTTGTATGATCTGCAAATATTTGTTTCGAAGTTTGGATGTTTTCTATGTATAATATGTATATATTTACAAAAAATAAAGTATTTATGTATTTAAATAAGTTGTCTCGCACTCATAATACAAGCTCTGCTTAGTTTGGAACCAGATAGCGTTGTGTGTTAGATGTCAAAAATGTTTATTATTGCTACCAACGTGGAAACTTTTCATCTTTTCGCGGAATCTAGTGCATATGTTCCAAGGCATATGACAAAATAGTCCAAAAAGAAATGAAAATAGAATTTTTCCTCCAACTGAAAAAGAAAGCGTAGAAACTTATTAACTAAGCTGATTCTTGAAGAAATTTGCTATCTGAAACTTTAAAATAGATTCATGTAATGCTCATTCCTACTGAAATGCTCATAAAAATGAAATGGTAAATGCTTCACCATACATTACTGTGAGCTTATACTATTACAATTAACATTACACAACTGATTACTCCAGTAATTTGTAAAATTAAAATTTTATTCAATAACATAGACAAATAGAGAAAATAATTCTACTGTCATACAAAATAACTTAAATTTTTTATATTGTATATAGCCTTCCTCGATAAATGGACAATAGCGATTACCTACGCCCATGGACACCCGCAACACCAGAGGCATTACAAGTGCGTTGCCGGCCTTTTAAGAAGGAGTACGCTCTTTAAATTTATTTTATATCTAAGAAATTATTTAATATTATGAGCTACAATCTTCTTTATAATCCATCATATCTTAATGATAGCATAAGTTACTGAGTCTATCTCCGTGATTGGCTGGTAAGCATCCTGTACTTGAATTATTTGTTTCATGTTTGTGTTACGTAAACTTTGGTAGTAGGTAGGTATATATGGTTAGTTAATGCGAAACTTCTGTCTACAGATAATATGTAGAATAATAAGTAGTCGGTATCATTATTTTATAAAATATATCAAAGATTTGTGTGCAAAGCCTCAGTGAGTCGCTAGTATTAGGTGAACATTCTATAAAAAATTGTATAGTTCGTTTTGTTACTTTAAGCATAGAATAGCTAATCATGAATTAAATCAAAAATTGTAATCATTAATTTTATCTAAGTCCTAAGCTTATATACTGAAACAAAGAACTCACTGCGGGTGCGTTTTTTTTTATTTCTTGTGGTCATACAAAAGAACATGTCAGCCCCAGCATACCTTAAACTTACAATACATTCATATTTTATTTATCTATACCTTATATATTAAAAACATACTTGTTTGCTAAATACTGGAATACAGACTATACTTCAAAGAGTTTATACACAACAATATGCGTAGCAGAGGCTTTGATAACATACTTTGAAACACATTCCATCAAAAAATTATAGACATCCTTTTATGTCTTATTGTGTGTGTGTGTGTATGTGTGTGTGTGTGTGTGTGTGTGTGTGTGTGTGTGTGTGTGTGTGTGTGTGTGTGTGTGTGTGTGTGTGTGCGTGCGTGCGTGCGTGCGTGCGTGCGTGCGTGCGTGCGTGCGTGTGTGCGTGCGTGTGTGTGTGTGTGTGTGTGTGTGTGTCTTACTGTAATCATGTCAGCCAGGAACGTAAATAAAATCCCGCGGCTGTGTTTGTCATATTTTGTTTAGGTCTCGAATGAATTTAGATTTTATGTTCAAAATGCCGTCTTGCGTCATCAAACATTGGAAGAGTATTTCCCAAAAAGAAAAAAAGAAGATGGAATATCTTTGCACAGGAAAATTTTGATTATTTGGTTGCTATAATTATTTATTTACCAGATAATTTAATTATTAACAAATTAGAATAAATTATGAGAGAGAAGAAGAAGAATTATTACATACGAACAATTTATGTATGATTTTACAAATTGCTGTTCTGTGCCATGATTTATTTTACGTCTTTAATTTGTGCTTGACATCATATTGCTTGAATGATTGAAGTTGATCGATATGACGAAACTTGATACCCAGGTACTTACCGGTTAACTGCAATATTGACAAAAATGTTAATGTTTAAACACTCTTTTTTCCAATCTTAATATAAAAAATAGGGACCTTGTTACTGCTTATGGTAAAAATTAAAGATCAAACAGTATCTTAATTCTGAGAAATACTTACGAGAGAGATATTAGATTCCAATTTCTGTAAATGTACACATTTTAACATACACGCGCTCGCACTCGTAATAAATACCCTTTCTCAACAGCCCGTTATAAATATTGACATTACAATTGCCTGAAATTGGCTTTTTTATATTCTCACAACAATTTCTTGTCACATGTAATCGGCTCAATAATTCGTCTAGGGTCGCCACTGCGGCGTCTTTTTTTCTTCCAATAAAACGGCATTAGTGAATACGTAATACAATCAAAGTACATAGTGTATTCCGCTTCCCGTTCGGAATTAATCGCATGGATTTACTTCTTATGAAGAGGAAAAAAGCTTATTCTCGTAGTACGTAGTTTTTTACTTCGATGAGCTCTTATAGAAAGAAGGATGAGTCGCTTGATTTACCTCTTTTTTATTTCACAATATGTGTAATTATTTTTCGTAAATACTTTTCTATATTTCTTGTTTTTATATGAATATGATAAAAATATAGCTACATCAATATATATTTTAATAGGTGACACGTTTTTCAAACAAGTGTCACCGACTTTAATGTGAAATAGAAATGATGGATTTAAGCAAAAATAGCTGCATAGGCGACCTATCCATGAAGTGAATATCAATCAATCAAAATTTTGATGGCGGTGGTAATACAGTCTAGATAAAGTAAGGTTCTGGTTTTGCTCGTTTCATTTTATGACTGTTTTGGCCCGGATACCATCAATTTAACAAAATTATAATACGGCGTATATATTTATATAACATGCATATAAATTGCCTTCATTGTAATTGCCACTAATATATTCATTGACGATTATGACAGACTACCTCCTCAATCAGGCTATAAGAAGCTTTATCTCAAGGTCACAATTTCCAATGTCGCATGGTGCACGAGCGTGCAATTATTTATCGACATCTATTAAATTAAACTAGCTGTCAAAGTTTCATCATACGAGTAATCTATTAAATCAAATTGTTAATTTAATTCATCTGGTAATTTCATAAATCAAGCTATAAATAGTTTATAATCCATTAAAAGCTTATCTTATTAAGGTTATTATTCATTTAAAACAATTCCAGGTTTTTAATTAAACAAGGGGTTTCCAAATATATTTTATGTAAAGTTTTAAATATTTATACTGCGTGTAGTCATTGCAGATTTACTGCTAAAATATATTGAATTAATTATTATATACAAATGTTAACCTTGGTCTGCGGTCTGCTTAAAATGTAGCTGCATTTACACATATATTTTTATGAATAGAAATCAGAGTTTGTTTGTTGATATTCACTTCCCAGGAGTACTACTGAATTTATTTATACTAGTGTTAAACCACTTGCATAGTTGAATATCTAACAAATTAGATTAGTATTCGTTTCTAGTATTTTTATAATAATCTTAAAAAAAATACACCAATGGTTTTAATAAGTTTTATTTTATTAGCTTTATCTGATATACTAAGTTGTACACAAAAGTATTTTTTATTGGTATAAACAACGTGACACGAGACTAGCTGACCAATGTTACTTTATCTACATCTTTTTTGAATCATGCTTGGCTCCTTTTAGTATAAATGTGATGTTTACTATCTCATCTGAGACAGGCCAGCACACTACACATTTTAAAATAGTTTGGATAGTTTGTTGTTTGTTAGATAGTTTCGGAGTGACTTATATAAATTTAAGAAAAATTTGAACATGTTTTTAAAACATGTGTTAAAACTGAGTGCTCAGTGATATGATATACTACTACATCTTTTCGATATCTACAGTCTAATATCAAATACTAAAGTAACACAGTAATTGATGTTTATTACATTTCCAGGCAGTATTTAATTTAGACACGTGTAATAAGTACGATCTGACTATCTGACAAGGAAATCTCTAATTCACGCTTTATTTAGTTTCTTTGATCATGCTCTTATTAGTATAGTTTATATTTGAGAGGAGTCAAGAGATGCATATTAGGAATTAATTGCTTTACACGAGAGGTTCAAAGGTTTATCAGCGTCAGTTATATTAAACCTTCTTAAAAGACTGGAATTATTTAGAGCGCAAAATAATGTAATTTATAAACTTAAAATTCAAATGAAGGTATTTTTAATAAACTTTAAATCTGAGCTTTAGATACACATATTACTAATTCGATTTATACTTTTATCATAAAACAACGCGATCTCCAATTGCATTCATCGAATTAAAGGCACACAGACTTCTTATGAGCCCCTCAAATATGCACATGATATCACAGCAAATCTTCGCTGAAATCGTGGGTCACTTTTAGGCTATAAGACAATATGAGAAGCTCTACAGCGTATTGTGTTATAATTTTGAACATTTTGGTTAGCCAAATGTAAAGGAGCTTACAGCGCATTTACTATAACATTTATCTATCGCAGGTGTTCGGTGAACGTTTGACTAGGCGTTAAATGCATTGAAATATATACTTACTGCATGCGTCCTATTAATGTAACGCGCACAATAGCACATCGTCAAATTACTCTCAAACAAATAACTCAAAATCACAAAAGTTTGTTTCAAATAAACAAACGTAGGTATATGTGAACCTGATAAAAGCGTGTTTGTGTATTTTAAGGTGACCCATCGGTTTTTCACCTGCTTATTGAAATTTGAACTGATGTTTAAAAGAAAATGAGTCATCAATAACTTACTATTAATTCAAACTACTACACAATTCAAAATAATACTCACGGTATCTGTTGTTATGAACTAAACAAACACACAACCAATACGCACAAAGTTTATTACACTCAACTCACCAAGGACAAATTAACAATTGTAATTGTTATCGTATTTACTTCTATTGGACACAAAAGAGCCTGGTACGCCATTATTTACATAAATTGCTAACAATTACTGGATTGTGTTAAGTACTTTCCAACTTTGTGTTATCCTCTGATTCAAGCTTTGTTTATTGATTTTCCACGTCTCTAAATTATTTATAAAGTTGTATGTTAAAATATCTTATCGTAATAGCTCCAGTAAATATTATACAAGAACAGAATACTACAGTCTAACAGACAACTGGCGTTGAGATATTTTTGTATTTATTTTTTTTCACCGAGTAAATCTTAATTACCAGAGCTCGTCTCTGTAATTCTAGGGCAGGAACTCAGCGTTGTCGCTCGCTGAATACCACTTGTGAATCTTTAGTTGCAACGTGTCCATTGGCGATAGTTGATTATGTCTACCCGGTAACTTGCTTTAACTTAACTTTGGAGAAAATATTTTCTATAGGTACAGTATACTCATTAGAAATTATTGTGAACTATATTCATCTTGTCTATATAGCTGAACTGGCTTATAATTTACTTCGAGTATCTGCTAGTCTAGTTTGAATTAACATTTAACTGTTTGAGATGATTTTGAATTCAGTTCGATACTAAGTAGAGCCAAAAATCGAACTAGCTTTTGACATAAATAATGAAACATCAAACGACCAAGTATTGAATCAATGAAAATAACTGTATTTTGTTATACTCGTAACGTTATGGTCAAATTTAGCATATTTTTCTTATTTCAAGTATATTTTACTGTCTTTCAAGGGCTCATCGCTTCACATTTACAGGATTTATATAACATAGGTTTCAATGAACTTCTATAAGATCAAATTTACTCAGACTGTTTATCTTTACAGTAGCTGGTTGTAAGCTTAAATAAATAAACAGTCATATGTCATGTTTACGACGTACACTTTTGGCAAAAATATTTTCTCTAATAGTACTTGATTAATCGTATTTACCTTTATGGTAGAATGGTTATATCGTTAGTCTAGAGATGCCTATCCAGGCATCACTTGACGTGCTTTTATATGTATGGTTATCGTTAACGATAACAATTAAATTTATAGTTGTAAAATAATCAGTATGATAATAAGACAATCTATTTAAATGAAAATAAACCACCGAAATGTATGTACACGCATAACTTCCGATTGACGGCATCAAATTTGATAATATTATCCATCATTATCATCAACAGCTGACCACTGCTAGACGTAGGCCTCCCCTTTGAAAGGTTTTAGCCTAAAAATTAAGTTGGCCAGACGGGTATAGTTGGTATGGTCTGGTGTGGTCGCCTCTTACGATACCAGTGGAATTATTAGGGCTGGTGAAACTTGGTATTCGTAATTCATCACCATTAAGAATACTTAATTGTTTCTAATTAAATTATCATTATATTGTAATAAAATAGGGGAAAAAAAATCCGAGACATTTAACAAACTAAGTTCGGCTTGGCTTTTAGTCACAGCTGCACTGTGATATTTTACTGAGAGTGACTGTAATCAGACCTCCGTGTAATGTGTAATCCGACTCATGTGTAATCAATATTCCAACCAATCGTAACGATTCTCACAGATGGTAGCAAAATCGTTCGTGTAATACTGTATATTCACCATTTATAATTTATGACAAAAAAGAAGAAAAGCCATGCTCAACTTTAAATGCATTTAGATGACTCTAATGTTGACATTTTCATTTTGAACGCCATTATGCAAAATTTTCGGGGTTGTTCCGAGGCCTATGAATATATAGTGGAACAGATGTTCACCAGTACAATTGGATTATAATTCTAATTGACAAATTCTGTATAATGTAATATAGAATTACGGTGAGTAAACTAAGTACGCTATTTTAAATATTAATTTTGTACCAAGATATTCCATTTTACAGTCATAACATTCTAAATAAAGCTTAATGATTTTCCAATCTCAATCAATATTGACATACTTTTTCCCGGATGACTCTGTCTGTTGGTTTCACTGATGCTAAATCTGGCATAGAGATACTTTGCTTTTTGAGTAAGAATATAGGCTACTCTATACAACGTTGACAAAAGTTATTACGTATATGTCGTAACATAATACTTTTTACTCTACTTTCCTTTGTAGTACAAATGCCTTTCAAAAACATCTGGTATAGTGTTATTTTTAAGTAAATACTGTTATTTAATGTATTTTATAGCTCTTTCTCTTGTATAAAATGAGCCACAATTATGACGAATAGAGTTTATTACATACTATTCAAGTATTATTATATATATTAGAATATTACATATTTAATGGTACAATGATTTAATAGTAATATTTTCGTAATAATAATATTTATGAATAACACATAGTACTATTATATATATATATTTTAATGAGATGAAGGTGATTGCCTTCTCAAACGACATCTGTCAAGTAATAAAACCCCAAACCACGCGCATTGCCTTATGCACTTGAACTGAACTTAAACTCGCGGGCTGGGTCTCCGCAACTCGACGACTTCAATGCACCTATTTTGCATGGTGTTGCAGTTCCTTCAAGAAGACTAGCAGACCCTTTATGTTGCCACTTCCAACCACTTCGACCACTTCTGAAAGTGACCTCGGTGATGTGAGGTGTCTCTCCCGGTATTCTGCCACCCCAGGACATGTCCTCACGACTTGGGTGTCTGTTTCTTCATTCTCCATGCATGCTATACGTAGAGGGCTGTCTTGAGGGTTCAGCAGCCACGTTACTTCCTCCTTGTGGACGGGTACCCTGCCCTGGAATGGGTACGTCGTATGTTAAAACAGCAATTCGCTTCACCCTCTACCTTTTTTCTTGTGCGGCTTGCCCTGTGCCAGAAGATGTGCAGAAGAAGATGAGTGTTGGGACGCCAGCACTGCGCGTTTCGCCTTCTTCCCCTTTCTCCACCTGGACATGGCGACTTGCCGGCCGGACAAGCTAGGGTCCATGTCCGGGTCGCTTCGTTTGGAACCCGTCCCCGCGGTCTGCTCCAAGTTGGTTAGCCGGGCCAAGCCCGGAACGACTGCGGGTACTGTCCGGAAGGGCCCAAGTCTATGGAGCTTGTTGAAGCCTATACCTGGCCAGCGGGTATCTTAGCGTTCTAGTCACCGGTCTGCCAGTGCCCTTACTGCCCCCGTGGTCGATTCTATCTTCGGTATCGGTACCGTGGCGGTGTTGACACGAGACTGTTTGTCCTTGCCTTCTTGGGTCGCCGAAGCTTCCCTGAAGGCTCGTGACGAGGAAGGAGGTGCTATCGGACCTCCTTTTGGGGCTGCGGAAGGATTACGTGGCTAGGGGGTAATTTGGAGCATAAGATAAGGGTTGTAGGTTGTACCCAACAATTGGCCATGCCCTTCTTTATTGGCTTCTGGAGATTCGGGGTAGGTGTCAGTGGCAGATGACCCCCTCCTGAAAGGTAACCCTGATGTTCTCTTTTTGCCTCCGGAAGGACGCGATACCCGGCCTGCTTCTGCTAAGGTGACATGTACCGTCATAAATCACCCCCAAGCTTTGCGCTTATGGAAAATGGAGAAAGTAGGTAGTGTCTTCAGTTAGCATTAACCCTTTTTTTATGTTCTGTTTGGAAATCCCCTCGGATACCAACTCCTGGTGGCATGTCGGACCCGAACCGACTAAAACCGCACGCCATCTTGGGTACTAGGAGCCGGGGAACCTGGTGCACCCTAGTAAGGAAAACCTTGAAACCCCGAAGTACCTCGGGCCACCTACAAACTGTAGGTGCCTCCCCACTGTGTGGGTGTTCCCGTTACTGTCCCCCGGGGCGCGCACGCTCCGCAGCCACCTCGGCCAAACCGGCCAGCCTGCTTCTACTAGGATAAAAGATGGCCTCATCTGTCACCCCCAGGCTTGCGCTTATAAAGGAAGGAGATCGTTCTGCGATCTCTAGCGAGTTAGTATTATCCCTAAGTATAATAGATCAGTAAAGCAGAATCATAAAATATAATTTTCCTCTTATTTCTAGACACAAAAGGCCACTGTGAAAATAAAACATAGACCTTTGCCATCATTCGGTTTGTGTAACAATTTGGTATATACGATATATTACTAAGAAAATATAAGCATTACAATCAATGTATCTCCATGTCAAATTTCATTGAAATCAACACAGCAGCTTAGATAGCGGTAAGGAGTAGGATATGTCTGCTTATGTCCTTCCTCGTGAATCAATGTATCTCCATGTAAAATATCATTCAAAATTAGTGCAACAGCTTAGATAGCGGTAAGGAGCGGCCTATGTCTACCTATGTCCTTCCTCAGGAATCAATGTATATCCATGTAAAATTTCATTGAATTTAGTGCAGTGGTTTAGCCGTAAAAACGTAATATTTCGACAGACAGACAGAGTGACTTCCGAATTTATAATTTTAGTGTGAATCCTCATAGAAAAGATTTTGTGTCATTGAACAACATAATAAAAACAAGTACTTGTCAATACATTATTTAAGCTCAATTTATTTTAAAGTCATGAGTTAATTATTCTGAATAATTATATATATATATATTTATATCGGAATTTAAAGCACTTCAGGACTTTATAAAATGAAAATAAACAGAATAAACAAAATATGGGCTCGGTATTTTAAACGTTGAAATAAATATTAAAGAAAGATATTGACGACATAAATGAAATGTTGATGTCCATAAATATTATAGAACGCCAGTCGTAGTTTCGGTTTTTGTAGGTTTGTGGTGACCTTTATGTCGATGATATATTTGTTTGCTTTAAATGAATTGCCGCTGAATTTTATGGTAAAATCGGAATGAAAAATTACACTTATGAACGAAAATGTATAAAAACAACTGCGACACGTGTTGTGCATTGCGTCAAAAGAACATAATCAATAATATAATAAGTGTGGAAGTTTTTGAGTTTCTGAGTGTAGTAGTTTTACGGTCAATTACTAAGAATTATTACGATCCAGTAAATATTTTCATAAAAACGCCTACTTAGAAAGTGTTTATAAATCAAATATCGAATAACTTCCTTCATATATTTGTCTCCATTGGTTATAAACCATTAAAGACGAAACATCACCATCATCATTCCAGCCAAAAGACGTCCTTTGCTGGACATAGACCTTTCCTAAGCTTCCGCAAAACAAAAGGAATTGTGTTCCCCGCATCCAGTGATTTCCAGTTTTAAGACTAATAAATACACAAAATACAGTTTCTGAGTTTGAATATAAATAAAAAACATTAACAATTTTATTTAAATATTTAATATCTTTAAAATCAGCTATCTAGCTCAAAATATAGCACTTTATATTGAGTTATTTTCCGGAACAGAACAGTGGCTCGATCTAAATTGGTCTTAGCTATAATAGAAAATCGTTTCGTTCATTCGACGATTATTAGCACTTCTAATTGTTAGAAGAATTCGATTCACTTCACTTATTGCTAATTAAGCTTAGCCCCGACGATAACCGCCTATGACACTCTAGGGGTTCAGATATACTAAAAATTAAGTAAGCACACTACGAACACACTACTTTACCGAGTTCTAATTATGAATATAATGAATGAAAAACGTACTGGTAAACAATATTTCTATATTCCTTTTGTTTTTTAAGTGTATTCATACATGTTTTACCTATTTTTCGTAAATAATATCAATACGCCCTTAGTAGAAAGACGTCTATAGTTGGACATAGGCTTAAACTAACACTCTTACACAACAATTGGGCCTCTGCTCCACTGCTGCTGATCGCATCCAATGGTTTCTACGACTCCCTCCAGGTCCTCGGGCCACCATATATACATACATACATATATAGTGAAAAAATAACATACGAATTAGTGTACTTAGTTATGTGTTGAAATTCAAGGAGATTGATTAATAAAATTACGTAGTAAGTAAGATTGTGCCCTAAATTTGTAATTAAGATTTCACAGGCGAAAATCTGTGGTATACATCTATTTATTCTTTGGGTAATGTGTACATAAGAATGTATATTTCGTATAGTAATTTCATAGTTGATTAGATGTAAAATATATTGAGAAATTTATTTAGGCTGCGCAGTTTCAACCTTATAAACAAACAGTGAATTTAGGTTAATTACACATGGGTTAACAACTGGTGGTCTCATAGATCGTTATTAATACTCCCCTTCACATGTACTCAGTTGGACAGCTTACAAGTGACGGCATAGTGTTGAATGTTATGGTTTTATGCCCCAGTATATTTCTAAAAAGGTCTCCTGGGCCATGACATGACCCATCAATATTCGTCACGGGCCCGTAGTCTAGAAGGCATACTTATATTTTGTAGGTAGGTATTATCGATTGAATAAAACAGATTTTTTCATGGTTTAATGAACTTTGTTGACGATGAACACTACGGAGTTAATGTTCGTAATTATATGTACAGTCGCCCAGAGGTCGAAATTTGAGCCTAATTCTTTTAATATTTCAAATACAGGTGGTAATATTACGGTTCAATTGTATAAATATCGTTTAATGTTTTTCATCATAACACTAAAACTTTCGTTACAATAAATTGAAAACCGGGTCAGCTAGACATAAAGAAAGCATCTTAAAGTAAGAATATTTTTATCTTTTAAATAATAAATGTTTAGACGTTAAGGAAAAAATTTGATTATATCGGAACCAGACAACTATTATTATCATTAACAGTTGCGTCTGTTACTTTTAGTATGGCCTAGTTCCTCCTAAATGTAATGTAATTGGGGTAAGTGTAGTGGTTTTACGGTCAATTACTAAAAATTATTACGATTCAGTAAATATTTTAAAAACATTGGGAAACCTCTATTTTTTTTTGTTATCGTAGTTATCTGTGTTTACTTACTTTTAAGTCTAAAGACAGCAAGATATGTATTTTTTGTAAAAGGTATTTTGTTTTAATACTATTTCAAACTTTGCGACTTTGTCTTTTAACAATATAATTTATTTAGCTAAATATTAAGTTTCAGCAAGCCAAACCCACATTAATAAATTTTAAAGTAGGTTAGATAGTTTCAGAGTTCATCGTGAGTAATAACGTGACGCGATGAATGTATGTAAATGGAATATCATGCCTTTTCACTTGAAGTAACCAAGTAGTATCTCGCAGAATTGAAACTGAAGGCTGAAGCTACTACGGAATACATAATGAAAATGGACTACGTCCTCCTCACTAGATACGTACTGTCAGATGACAAATTATGCACGTGCCTTAATAGGGTTTGAATTTGTAATGATCTCTAACGGTACGTGTGCAACCGAGACTAAACGTTTGTTGCACAATTGTGGTTTATATATTCGTATATATAGAACAAGCTCTGCTTAGCTTGGTACTAGATTAGGAAAAAGATCTGCAGTTTTATTTACAAAAACATCAGGGATTAAGTGAAATAAACTAATTTATAGATAAATATCTACACATCTATATACCAACTAAATTATTCATGAAACCTCACATGCGTTGAAAAAATAAGAAAACACTTATTTTTCTCATTTATATAAAAGTATTGCAAAGGATGATTCCGTTAACAACTTATTAAATTCTAACAGCTCATTTACTTGGCTCTGTTATTGATGAAAATTCTTTTCGAATACTTCGGCTTGTTAAAAAAACAAATACTTTGTGGATTACTGGGCCAACAATTTGCCTTCAAAGAATTGTATGTTTTTGTTGAATTCGGTTCGTCAAAATAATTCTGACTGTTTTCGTAATTTATTCTTCTTTATTATTAGTCTTAATACAAATTTAAATATATACAAAATAATGTCATGTTATAAATCAATTTTTAGAGAGTACATACGTGAGTTATAGTACCTATGTAAATTTTTATGTCGAATACATAGTTTTGCAGTTTATCCGAAACTAATATTATAAATTCGAAAATAACTCCGTCGGTCTGTTTATTTGTAGGTAAATTACGATTTCACGACTAAACCGTTGAAAGGATATGGATGAATTTTGGTATAAAGATAGATTGGACCTTGAAGCAGGACTTTATGTCGCGATAAGTGACATATTTGCTAGCGAAACCATGAGCAACAGTTACAAAATTACATTTCACAGGCATTGGATGTGTTTTAAATGTCTGTTTTAGAGCTTACAATATACATTAACTTCCAATACACATATTTATTTATTTTTTTCAGGCGACAATTTTTATAAATTATAATAATAAATATTTTGGACACCTGACATACAACGGGATCTAGCGTTAAAGGAAGCAGAGCTTATACTATGAAAGTTGGATTGACTGATAGAATACTTATACACTTCTTTTTTTAGTAAGTACATACATAATATACATATAAAACACCCAAACTCCGAAACAAATATTTGCAGAAGATGCTAACATTTGGTTTGATCTGGGAATCAAACTCTCTCGGATTTCAATAATTGAGGTTTCTCTCGTGCACAGTAGTCTAAATATATTCATTTTTATAGAAGTATTTTGGATTCTGTATGGTGACCAATCATTGCTCTTATGCTATACTGTACGAGGAAACAAATTGATTCAATTTATCGGACAGGGCTCATATCCTTTTTATTACTCCATAAAATGATATAGTTTTCAATAACATCGAACCTCCTATATAAATGCATTCGTTTTACTTCCGCTAAGACTCTGATAAATGAACATCATTTGTTACATTGTACTCTGTTAATATTTTTTGCAGTAGCGAATTATTTTGCAATAGCGAGAGAAGAAAGATCAATAGTAGATAAAACGCTCAAATAAAATTAATGTATTTTCTGTAACTTTCAAAAATATGGCCACAAAACTTTTAGGAAAGTTACGATAAAGGAAATTAAATAAAATATCAAATGTTTTGTAACAAAATGATATTATTTGCGATTCCATTAAGAACTTTGAAAACCCATTAATAATAAACAAAGTTTATAAATCATGAAATTGCCAACAGATGGATTGTATTGCTAAGTTTCTTAAATATTTACCATGCTACTGATTATTTTCTTTAATTTTTGTTTTATTTTCCTAAGATCGCCGCTCTTATTCCATGTGCTTTTTTTTTATTTTTACAGTCTTTAAAATAAACCTTAAACTTCAAAATAAAAACATGTACTCACACAAGGATTCGATGAAATGGTTATTTTTCGAGCATTAACCTAAGACGCCTAACTAAAAGTGTAATTTAATTTATACTATTTGTAATATTTAATTTAATATATTATATTTTTTATATATGAAGATTTGGTTCCAAAACCACACAATCGAAATTGTACATATTAGATAATTAGAAACGTTTTTGACACATTAATACTACTATAATTATATATAAAAAGCTTGAGCGACTACAAATCTCTGTATACGATTCATATTTGGCCTACGTAAATATGATGATCTCATCTCTGAATGCCGTCAAATGCTCAAGTGGCTTCAGATTCGCTCTCATCAGAATAATCATATCCTCATTTATCTCTACAATATTTTGTTTAATCCCAGAGCCCCTTCTACCTCAAGGAACAATTCAAGTTCCTAAATGACACACATGAAAAATGTCTAAGGTCATCCGAGGATTTGAAACTGGAGATGTCTCTGCATTCCATAAAGTTTTGCGACCAGTCATTCATTGTTGAAACTGTACGCTTGTGGAATGCACTGCTGATAAAAATCAAGAAAGCGCAAAAATAAACAAATTCAAGAAATTGGTTCATGAACGTTATCTTAATTAAAACAGGCATGAATTAGGGTAAGCTGTGAATATATATTTTTTTCATACGTGATTTAGTTATGTATATATGTATGTGTATGTATACCTATGTATTAATATATGTTTTTCTTTATATTTATTAGCAAATAATATAATTAATTAAAACTCATTGCACCGTCAACTACCACTGTCTATCCTGTACATTTTAATGCATCCCAAGTTTTCCTGGAAGAGATTGCTTGTGGCAATAAAGCCGCCCTTCATACACTACATCTCACAGTTTACGTACCTACTACTCATGGAGCTATGTTATATTATGGTGTATAAATCAAGAGTTTTCTATCTATCTATATCAATTGTAATTATTTCACATTAAAATTCATCCTTATACTGGTTTGAAATTGAAATAAATAAACATAATTATAAATTCGGTAGTTACTCTGTTTGACACGCTATTACAGTTAAATCGCTGCACTGATTTCAATGATATTTGGCCTGTAAATACTTTACGAAGAAGAAGAAGAAGAAGACATGGTTATACCATAATAAGCACATTAAGGAGAAACACACAGCCAAAAACATTCCTCGGAGAGGACTTAAATATTAATCAGTTAAAAAATAACTAACAATCTTCTGGGTCGTAAGCTTCAAACTAATGACTTTACAAATCTGAACTCAATATGAAGTACAATTCAAAAGTCGTCAAAACAGTGCTTATCAATAAACTTATAGCGTAGGAATGTTAACTATTTCAACTAACTAATAGCCACTCTTAGTAATACTAACACTAAAATTGAAATTTGACCCTTGGACTTTGAAGAACATTACAAATCCAACTTCTGTCATTTTAAGTTTCTATGTAACTAATTTACTTAGTATTATATAAATAAAGGAGTGGTCAGAAACACATTACTGATTTCTATCGTAAAATATATTTTTTTTATGTCTTAGCTGCCAAAATGACTCTGCTCTGCTTGATGGAAAGCACGAGCAGAATCCAGGAGTATTGGTCACCATCCTCAATGCTAATAGGACAATGCAGCATGGTGACGCACACTATGGCAGTCTAGTGAGATGCTTTTTCACGCCCCGCTTAAAGGACCCGGGTTCATAGTATGATGTAATACTAATAACACTTATAAGTAGTGACAATGTGTAATACAATAACGCGAAGGTAATAAATGGATAAGAGTTGTTTAAATATTTTTTCATTCCAAAAATGTTTGCATGACAGGGTCTCAAAACCTGTGTAAGAAATATCGGTAGATTGGTCTTTATGGTCAGCCGCAACAAATAACTAATCTTAGTAAACAGTGTGGGGGAACGGGTATCATGTTCCACCCAACACAAAGGGAGGATCCTCCGACCAGGTGAGGTGATCATGCCTGGCGGGCTACTGCCCAACAGTTGATGTTGGGATGTTGTATATATGCTAATCGGCGTGAGAATTATTTATTGCGCGATATAGGATTTGTAGTTACTCCGTGTAGTGCAGTTTGTAGGTACAGTGCGTTACTTCGTAGTTCAGTGTATCTTCGGTAGATGGCGCTGTAGTAGGTTATGTTGTATGTGGAAGTCGCCACAACAGACTTCTGGAATGAATCCACGTGAATCGAGTAATACCATAATATTGTCTAAAAATGAGTTTTGTAGAGTTTATTTATATTTACTGAGATTGACATTCATTTAATTACCGTGGGAGATCCGCTTTGGCATGAATGAGCCGACTCGATCGGAATGATACTACGACCTCACAGAAAACCGATGTGAAACAGTGCTTGTGCTGTTTCACATCGTTTTCACCGAGTTCACCGAGTAAGTGAGGACACTGGAGGCCCATAGACCAACCCCTTCCTCCATCCCCCAAATCCCACGGGTGTATTCGCTTACCATGAAACGATACGTCTGCTCGTTTGCCCCCTAAACCATAAAAAACACTTAAAATCAAATCAAACGCGAGTGAAACCGCTAGTAAAAGCACGGATTAGAATACCTAGTCCTCACTAGGTTTAAAGGAACAAGAGTAAGTATCAAATAAATACCAATAATTACTACCTTAAACGACTATATAAAGTACACAAGTAAAATCGTTCCTTCCGAAATAAGCCTTTCAAATATATCAAACTTTAAGATTTAGTAACGTAGGAAATATATTGCCAATAGAGATGTGTTTCTAAATAAACATTATATAAGTCCTATTCTAATTTTGAGACGTACCTAGAATTAATTATCAAATAGAAACACTGAAAGTAGTGTAAATACTGTATCATTATTATCCATGAAGTGCCCGATCGAATACGGAGTGCCACCATCGAATAAGGCCAAATTTTTTTAAGAAATACTTTATTGGAACGAAGTTCCTTATGGCGCGTTGTGTAAGGGGGCTAGACGGAAAAATTGTCACGACACAATTTGTTGACACGACACAATTTGTTGTCACGACACGACGACGACACACACAGATATTTTCGTTTCGTCTTTCTATTTCGAACTTCGTTCCATCCGGGTGTCCCTTGACACCTCTCAAGTTTTCATTTTATTATTTTTATGCATCATTTTACACAGATCGTCACTCCGATTCGCTAACGCAGCCCTGCAGTGCAGAGATCCCGCGAAATACGCGCTGTGGACAACGCGTCGCCGACACCACGTAAAAAACGGTCAGACAGTCCAACTTTCACCACTAAAGATGTTATGAATATTATAAATACTATTAATAAAACTAAGTCCCAATCATACATATAAATTATATATTTATATATCATACACTGTATACATTTGCTCCTGTGTCACTTAATTATGAATTTAATCCAAAAATGACATCAAGAATAGCCTTCTCCATAGCTTGATGAATGACTTCGAGCTTATGGAGCAAGTTTACCATGAGTAAATCCACCATATCTCGGCACATTAATAAAACAGTGAGTAATGACTTTCGTCATAAGTCATTGTGACACGGAATACTTAAGGGCGTAGCTTACCAAGTTTGCACATACGCTGAACGTTTTTTTTCTTCCTGTGAAGTAGTTTTTCTCAGTGAAGGGTCTACCCAACATGCATATACTTACTATTGACTACTATCATCACCCATTCAGCATTTAGCACTTGCTTCTAAGACTCCAGAAGAAAGAATTGTAAAATTTTAAAAAGGGTTTTTTTTTTAAATTAAGCAATATTAATTTATAAGAAAAAAAACCATTATGATATAATCAACCCGTCATTTCTGTATCATTAATTTTCAATATATATTAAAAACATTAATACCAACGGCAATGGACCTTAATGAAGAAAAATTGTATCAAACGTTATTCATCATCTCTCATTCTTTAAATGTATATTTATACAAATTTGATTAAAATTTACCTCGAAATAGAAGTAATTAAAGAAAAAAAATTTTAATCACGAAGCATATGTTATATTCGTAATAAAATATGCTAGCGACATTAAATTAGAAAAGTTCATCATGATTGCACAATAATACTTGGTGCCACATTATTTCTAACATATTTTTTTTAATAGGTGCAAACGATTAGACGTTTCGCCTGATGGGAAGCGATTACCGCCATCCATGGATACGCAACACCAGAGGCGTCACAAGTGCGTTGTAGGCCTTCTAAGAAGGCGTACGCTCTTTTCTAAGGTTTGAGGTCGTTTTAGTCCGCGAATACCGCAAGCGACAGTTCAGTCCACAGTTTTGTAATTGCGGTAGAATATGCATTAAAATTCCAAATCATTTATTCAATTAAAATACTAAGTGACATTCATGAACGTTAAATTGATTCTATAGTTCAAAATCATAGATCGACGCAAACAGACGCTACAACATGTACTGGATTGTCAAGGTAAATTAATTGAAAACGCGAAATCTACTGCCAGCTTGTATCGATCTATAACTTCTAGTTTTTAAAATGCGCAGAGCCACATGAGAAGAATACTGGTAAATAAACTCATGGCCACTCTTTTTACAAGTTAGATCTTCAGGTACAATAGTATTAGTATTACATAAAAGATTAACAGTATGCAAGCTGTTGCCATCTGAATTTCTAAAATCTTCTGTTCAAAATAATTCGTGACCAGATTAGGAGTCTAGAGTTGCACTTGAACGAACCAAAATAATAGTATTGATTAAAGCATCGCTAACTAGGCCGACAAGTTACCTCAAGCAGCACCCGTTCACGAGTATGACGCATAGACCAATTATCATCTCCTTTGCCATATTAAAGGGAAAGAAACGACCCGCCCCACAACAACACCATAAGCAATGACACTTTAGTAAGCATGACTAACCATAGTCGAGATACTGATAAAATCACTACAAATGAAATTACCATAAAAATCGTCACGCATTACTTTCAACTAACAATGGTTTGTTAATATATTTAGCATAGCGAAGCTACATCGTACATCTAAGCAGAACCAAAGAGTCCAACCGAATTGAAACTTCATGGCAGTGACGATTCGAGTCGCTCTGCGTTAAATGCGGTCCAGAGGGAGGAGCTGGTACTGGGGTGCCCCCGCCCAAAGATGAGGGCAGTATTCCATTTAGACTGAACCTGCCCCTTATAAAGCATAAGGCGGTGGGCCGGAGTGAAATACTGTCTTAGCACGTTTTTACTTATGGTTTAAGATCTCGTGAGTACTATTTGACTGCATGATTAGCCTAATAGTTTGATCTTTAACACTCTTGATCGGTCTCCATGTCGCCAGTCGCTCTCTACTGCGTCATGTGTTGTGGGTTCAAATATCACGTGGGGCAGCACTTTGTGTGATCCAAAAACTTTTGTCTTCAGTCTAGGTGTGCTTTATGTTCTTTTCATGCATGTTTATTAAGTCCTCCGCGATACAGGATGTATTTATAAAAATATGAAATTTCATCATCCAATTTTATAACCACGTATTTGAAGATAATTCAAATGTTACAAAACTGTTTAATATTATTTTCACGTCATCGATCTCAGTCTCGAAAGTATATAAATTTTATTTTGACCTGGCTGAACCGTGAAACTTCGTCTACGTATTGCAAAAGATGTGCATTTTAACGGCCTTTTTTATATCTGAAAATATTTTTTAAACGTCATATATATAAATATTTGACAACCAACTAATACATATAATGTCGATCTTTTATCATAGAGACAAAATTTATTTGCATTTTGTAAATACAAATATCCAATAAATCAAATTAAATACTGTGTCCGTAGATTTCCGATTCAAATCAAATTATACAAGACATAAAGGAGCATTTAGTATAAAAAACAAAATAATTGTTTTTACTATTTTCATATTTTTCTTTCATTTAAACTTTCCCCGAACTTAAACAAAGATTTCCATTGTCGAGTTTTAGTAAGACTGACGAACACCAATTCATTTTATATAAGAAGATTTATCTCAAAAAGTTTAGAAGTAATCTGCTGAGTAAACTTTTGACGTATTTCCTCGGTGATGCAGTGGTAGCGTACGCGACTGCTGTGCTTGAGGTCTCTGGTTCGATTCCCAGATCGGACCAAATGTTTGTATGATCTGCAAAATATATAAGTTTTTGAGTTTTGGTGTTTTCGATGTTTAATATAATTTATATGTATTTACAAAAAAATAGTGTTGTGTGTTAATAAAAAATTACTAAGCCCACTCAAACACTTAGCTTATTTGAAAGTGTTAATAATAAATATTTCATGAAGTATCCTTTCAATCATTTTAATAGCTTAAACTACTATAAATATTAAACTGGTAGACACATTTTCTTATGTACCTTTTTCACTTTGTTCAAAGGAATAGAAAGTTACCACAATATATATGTCGGTAAAGGGTGTATGTCGGGGCCGTTGCCTTCTCCAGAAAACATATTGTGTGGGCTGTGTGGTGTTACTCGAGCAGAAAACAAAGTAGTTTATTTAAACGACGTTTATTAACAAGTAGGTAATTGAAAGTGAGAACAACGAGCCGTAAGGTAGTTCCTAGACTTGTTGTCCGCGCGGTGGTAAATCGGTGAGTTCCGTCCGACCCGCACGAACACTTATAGTCCACGGGCCCACGAACAAGGGATTTCAGTGATTGACAACAGGCTGAAAGTTTATACACAGCTTCGTTTTGACGAGACACCCAACTTTTATTATTGGGCCAAATTCTGAAAGTGGAAGGAAAAAGCGGGATAGGGAGCGAAACACGTCGATTTGATGAGTGTCCCAAATTAAATAACAACAGTTTCTAAACATCAATACTTTGAGAAAATACGATGGAAAACTGAGAAAAACTTGTGGCATACAAATTGAATGGCACCTTCCGGGTGACCCCCAGCTCTAACATGTCAAAATGGTGACTTGAAAAAATTTATTAACAACAAGCTGATTTTTGTTTTGGGGCTTGCAAAATATATATATTTTATAAAAAATGCATCGGCATACAAATTTGTTGGTAATTTTTTTGAGACCTACACTCGAAAGTTGTCAAGATTATGTTAATCTTTTTTTGATTGACAACTGTATGCCACGAAAAAATTATGATTATTTGCTTAATTTTTAATCTAAATATAATAGTGACCTACAAAAAAATGGAATTTTTGAGGTTAACCTACAAAAACAAAAAATCCAATCATTTAATATGTGCTCCGTACTTATGTCTTGTAACCACTGGTTTCATTTGTAATATATTAAACTAATGTTAAAAAAATGAAAGCTTGTATTTTCAGTGTATTAATACACTACAAAACTTTAATAATAATGCAATGTGCAAACAGTGCATGAAAAGAATTAAACTTATAAATAATTTATGATAAATATTAAAAAATCAATCAATCCTCATCAGATTCGTCACTCGATGAGTCTTCACTATGTGTGATGTTATCGTCATCTTCAGAACTATTATTATCTAGACTCTGCCGAAGCGATAACGTTTCACCGCTTGCCTCTCGTTGTCAAATCAGCTCCCGTATAATTGAATGTTCCGACATATATATTATATATTCAAAGAAAATTTTGCAAGCATAGTGTTAAAGTATTATTGTAGGTTTCTATGATTTATTTTTATATTTAATTTATCGTAGTATCAAAGAATTTTTGTTTTTAATATTGTATAAAACATGTATTTTTTTTCCTTTATTCTTACATTTGACGGTTAGTGAGGCTACATATACCAAGTTTCATTTAAAAAAGGCGTTTACATAAAGTTGTAGGGGGTAATTTCATTTTGGCATGTGTGTGGATTGGTTCCTTGATTGCATAAGTAGGTTCAAATATGAATACCAATCAAATTTCGGATTAATATTTTGCCTATGACACTAACCAATAATTGGTAAAATAATTTCCGTTAACAGATCCGTAGATCCAGATATTACCTCCTACAACTTTACAAACTTAACCCATTTATAATATTAGTATAGACAATTCGAGGATGTATGGGAATGTATAAACTACTAATGCAAAGTTTAAACGTGGGGGAAGTGGAGTGTGATGATAAGGTTAGGAGATCATACTTGGCGTTGCGTTTGATGTCGGAATCTTGTTTACATATATAACTAATTTAATACGAGAAGTTTCTGTTACATAAATATATATATATATATATATATATATATATATATATATATATATATATATATATATATAATTTTGAGCAACTGAGCAATACATATAAAACACTACAGCTACGTTATGTATAAAAACAGTAATACATTAGACATTTTAAATTTTGTAATATTTTTTTATGATTTTGTTCTTTTCAATCAAATGCTGTGTTTTTCTTTAATATACACGAGTTAGGGCTAAATCCATTTCACCGCGTTACTAAAGTTTAATATTTAAAAATGAACTTATTGACCCACACATCTTCATCTGAATCTCTATTCAATAATTGTCGGTGCCTATTGGTTCAAACTTTTAAAAGAAATTAATTTTCTGCACTACATTAGAGTTTTTTCCCAAAAACTTTAGAAATATGACTGAACGCACAAGGGTAATGTTTCCACGTAAGTTTAAAGGTTTTTGAACTATGATATCAATGATATATAAATAAATAAATGTTAAGGAATTACAATTGGTACATTATATGGTAATTTTATTCAAATAACTATAAAAATAATGCAAAAATTTGTCATTTAGTTAGTTTTTCAAAATTATTGAACCCAGTTTTGTAAATAAATATTTCTTAAACCAGAAGTGACATTTTTTTTTAATTATCTGTATCTTAATCATACTATCAATTACTACCTAAATAAGTAATAGATTAATAGCTTTCAACTGCGGTATATAAACAGTATAAACTAGTGAAATGTTTCATCTTGTACACGTTTTGAGTATTCGAGTTCTAAAATTACATATGAAAGAGCATTGCGCTATTAAAAAAGTAAATGACCATGAGCTTTAACGTCCTTTCAGTTAATATCTTTAATCATATAACAATGTGCAGACATTCTATTTACCCACTCAGTAACGCTCAACTAAACCAATTCTAATTTAAACGACCCTTGATTAACTGAAGCGAGAGGCTAAGACGTCGTCAATATTAGTTGTTGACCTCACTCAAATAAGATCTCATCAAAATTCATAGCTATATACTATATAGTTGTATAACTATGAAACATATGGTTGAGTTAAATACTGTGCTTTATGTAACGTACTTTACCCATGTATTCATGAGCTGTTTGTTATAGTACACTAACTATACACTAATATTTAAACTGATACCCCTTAGTCATATATAACTACTAAATTTTGTCCATGGTTCCGCTAGTATGTATGTCAGTAATCGCGATAAAGAGTATGTCCTACCTCAATAATCAAACTATCTCTTCACCATATTATTAATTGAAATCGGTGCAGTGGTTTATCCGTTAAAGCGAAACAGTGTTAAGTACGATTACGCGAGTATTAAAGCAATCACAATATACATAGAAGTTAAACTTGTCCCGATGACGAAAATTGTTAATTGAATGAGACAGACTCTAATTTAAGTAATCAGTTTCGTGAAAAAGAAAATATTTATTGATAAAAACTTCCTGCAAACATATTGCACAAAGCGTTCAAAGCTTATTATTAATCAAATATATCTTTAGGTTTTTTTACTGTGATAGCATTTCGTTTGTTGTATAGCTACACAGCATTGTTCATTTACTATTTTATTTATAAAGTAGTTTCAAAATGCAAATTTCAGCTCTACGAATCATACCTGTGTTATGGGAGACTCCACAAACATCTGAACAACGGACACAAATATTTCTTAGACCCGGGAAAACTATTTGAGGATTACACAAATATCTGTGTCATACCTCCCAAATCCTAAATCAAACCTCTGTTATAAGCCACAGCGTAGTAACAAGGCGACCATCTTAATATAATCAGCGTTAATATGAAATTTCATTTGTTTTGATCTGTTAACTGCTAGAATTTGTCTTGCCTGGAGCAGATCTTGGGTGAATCATCATTTATTACAGTAGAAAACAAACTATCAACAGAATCATATTTGTATGAAAATATTCATGTTTAAATAAATTACTTTGGTTTTGGTGATGAATTACTTCACTACATAGTATAAAACAAAGTCGCCTTTTCTGTCCCTATATCCCTATGTGCGCTTAAATCTTTAAAACTACGCAACGGATGTAGTTCCTTTTTTTTTCAATAGATAGAGTGATTCAAGAGAAAGGTTTATATGTATAATACATGCATCATATACTAAGGCAACATTGCTAATTTTAGAGGTTTCTAACGTAATGTCGTAAATTACCGTGCAAAGTCGGAGCGGGCCGCTATGTTTTTATATACAACGTTCATAGTTTTTCTGTAGTGTATTTAATTTAGTATCAGCATTGCACCCGTGCGAAGCCGGGGCGGGTCGCTAGTTATAATATATAAACAACCCATAATGTCCTACTGCCGGGATCGGGTCTTCTCTCAGGAGAGGATTAAGGCCATATGTTCCCAAACTGGCCGACTGCAGTGGCAATAGATTCCTACAATACACTTAAACTTATCACCCCATTCCTTTTCCTAAATTGATGGTGTATACAGGCACATACATACTCATATTTTCTATACTCATATTAGGGTTTAAAGTTTGAAATTGACGATTTGTACTGAATTATAAGAACTGCTTTTTTTTCTAAAATGTAACAAATTTATTTAATCAAATCATTTACCTACATTACCCATACATACGTTGCTATCTAATCGGAAGTTTTTTTATGCCCTTGCGATAGAAATATGGAAATCTAAATTCAACAGACTGTATGAAAGCATGCTGTTGGATTTTCTTTAACTACTCATTTTTTTTAATCTTCGTGAATTCTTCGTTCTTTGTTCAAGCAGTCCTATTCTGGAATGCGCTCTCGCTTGAAATCAGAATGTCCACTAACCGTTTTGTGTTCAAAAAAATGTTTACATGACAGAGTCATCGAAATGATAGCATACCACAATATTCCCCAATAAAGTAAATATTATACTTTTATTCATTTTAATATAAATATTTATGTAATGTAATATCATAATATATATAGTTATAGTGCTTAAGTATTTGTATACAGAGTTTATGTATTTATTGTATTTATATATAGGCTTATATATGTGATGCTTTTTAATGCATTTTTAGTTGTTCAAGTATGTACTTATGTGCACCTACCTCACAAGATTTCTACACCACCCGGAAATTGAATGGTAGAGAATGCGTTGGGCGTTAAGTCCGCGCATGTATAAAATGAATAAAGTTATAAAAAATGAGTAATAAAAGGCTTTATGATGGGGCAATATTCTTACAATATGTATTGCCAATATGTATTGCGTGTTAATTACTGCAGTTCCCGGACCCCTCCCTTCTCAGGCGCAGAGTTGGCACACCGTGTGGTTTTAGTCGGTTCGATTCCGACACACCGCCCCGCCGCAAACCCCGGCGGGGTGACGGCCCGAGGGGGTTTCCACACGTTAAAAAAAAAAACAAGGGTACTGACAGACCTTACTTATGAATATTTTTTTTGTAAATTTCAACCCTAACGGTTAAATAATTGTACGGTAAACAATAATATAAAATATTTTCATTTTTAAAATCAGAAACATAAAATAATAAATTATCACACGAGTAGCACTATAGGCTAGTATATGCATTTATCAAGACTATACAATAAATAAAACCTTCTCTTCTTGATCTATTTATTTTTTTATAAGGCGGTCGCTTTGGTAAACATGGAAAGTGTGCAGCAAACGAATTCTCCGACCCTGATCTTCTTTTTCTCTCATATAAGAACTTTAATTACAATATAATAGCTCTGTCAAGATGAGGCGTAAATGCCTGGCTTATAGATGAAATTAAAAAAACAACTAAGCGCAAAGCTGCGGCAAAATCGAAATTCAATGCACGATCTCCCGATTACAACAAGAAAAAATATATAAATTTGCGAAATCAGTGCAACGCACCTTGCGTAGGAATGCACCACGCCAATATATTCATAGCTCCGTGCATACTGGTGATCCAACTAAAGCCTGGAAATTTCTTCGGTCTTTAGGAATTGAAAAACAGCGTCAAGAATTGTCCCGTAATCATCTTGATATGAATTTACTTAACCAACACTTCTCTGCTTTGTCTGAATTTAATAAGACAACAAAAATTAACATATTAAATTATCTTTCAACACTTCCAACTACTGACTTCCACGGAGGTGCTCCTTTAATTCTTAAAATGAATTTGTCTTTCTTCATGACACACATATACGATGCTTAGAAATACCAACACACTCCACAACTTTCACTGATAAATCTTTTACAGTACAAGCTGCACGCCTGTGAAACTCCTTACTAGAAGCTGAAAGGCCGAAAGTATAATCAATAAACAGTTTTACGAAATTTGTCAAGGATCACTACCTATCTTTGTAGTAACTATCTGCTTTATATTAGTATATTTACGTATGTATTCATATTTATATATATGTCTGTAAGTGAATGAATATATATGTGAGGGAGGATATATATTTGTCTAAGTATGTTTGGTAATATTGCTTTTATACGCAATTTCTAAATGTGCACCACAAACTACATGACACTAGTATAGTCCATCTAAATCTAAAGGTTGCCTAGAAGAAATCCTACATTTTATGGTGTGCAATAAAGAGTACCTATCTATTTATAAATATTCGTTGAATCGCACTTCAATTATAAAGAATATGGCATTCGATCAAAACTAATACACCCCTACTCATTGTCTCAATGAACCACTTAGATTATAGAATGATTCAAAAGAAAACTGAATACAAAATCCATTCATTCTTTCTAACCAAATCATGTTATCCCAGCTGCTTTTATTTGTTATGCAAATGATACAAGGATTCTCCATTCAATTACTTTTCACAGTTCTGAAAGTAATTTTCTACTGAGGATAGACTTTGTGAATTATAAATAAAACCTTATTAAATTGTGTTCAAGGAATTTATTCCTCATAAGAATCTACAGTTAGTTCACTTACAATGAGATACATAGCAATAACGTATGACTAATATATTCACCCTTCAGTGTATTGAAAGCTACAATGTACAAACATTTTTTTTTTGCTTCCTTTTAAATACATTTTAATGATCACATTCCTTTAATTCGCTCGGCAGTCTTTTATACAGCTGTGCTCCTTCATATAATATTTTTTTATTTCGTAGTTAGTTCGTGCTTTCGTTAGTTGTATTTTATTTGTATTTCTTAAATTATGTGTGCCTGGTTTCATGTGTAAGTGTATGTCAATTTGAATGGAATTGTTTGTGATCTCTTTACTTTACTAGAATGCATGTTTTAAAGGTTAAGTTGTTTGAGGTTCAGTAATTTGGCTTTTTCAAAAAGTACTTTTGTAGGAATTAGCTAATGGTAATTAAATAGTACTTTACTTATTCGGTTTTGTATTCTTCGTAGTGAATTCAAAATCGATACATCTGCTGGTCCCCATATCTCAATTAGATGTTCAAGGTGCGACTTAACCAAAGAATTATGAATAATAGTACAGGTTTTGTTTGGAATGCACTTTGATACTTTTTTATGGAATAGGGGGCAAACGAGCAATGGTAAAGGATTACCGCCACCAATGGACGCCCGCAACACCAGAGGCGTCACAAGTGCGTTGCCGGCCTTTGGGGGATGGGGAGAGGGTTCGGGTATGGGCCTCCGGTATTCTCACTCATTCGGTCAAACACAACACAGGTGCTGTTTTACACCGATTTTGTGTGAGGCCGTTGTATCACCATTCATTCCGAAGCTTGGCTCTCCTACGGTAAAATACATAACATAACAATACTTTCCGCAATGCCCCCAGTATTGAAATTAACTTTGTTCTAGGCCAGTGCTAGTGTTGTTATCAAGATCATCGATAATATTTGATATTTCGCGAACAGTACACGGTGAAAGTTCATTTACTCTGAGTGTAATTTTGGTCATACATTACGTTATTGCCCGTATTACGTGGTACATGTTAGATATATTGTTAGCTAAGTCTGCGTATATTAAACTACCTCATGTGATAGTTTCCGAGTTCAATATCAATTTGCAGGGAGCAGTGCTGTCTTACACTTTATTTATACCTAAGTTATTAATGATTTCCCAAATATTCTTAGGTTCGATATTGAACTTTTGAATCAAATTATGGTAGAAGCCTTTTTTTGTTTTCTCGTTGTGTATCTCTTAAGATCTTAACTCCCTGTGGTTGTTCCTTAAACTTCTTACTTTTGCTTTGATCATTAAGGTTGGATTTCCTTTTATTCGTGTGTATCTGTCCTAGTTTAAAATGTTTCAAGTAGTACAAATTATAGTCGTTGTTTACGTAGTACGCTTTTAAAGTCTTATTGTATAATATGTTATAATAAATTGCCTTTTAACTTATTTTTTTTATAATTTGTGGTTTTAAACGGCCAATTGTAAATAAAGAAAATGAGTGTAGTCCTAATAGGAAATATTGAAAGTTACAGCAGAAACTTTATCGGTTACACTAATTTTACGTAGTATTATAATAAGCACAAAACGCTAAATATCATAAAATGATGTGTGAACCATTAAATTCTTCATTAAATTATTACAAATCTGTTCCACAAAGGTCGCATTGGTTGCATTTATTGCCTGTAGTTATAGGGATTGCGTTTAATAATTTCACAAGACAAGAATAATTATACCGTGGGAGAACGCTTTGACATGAATGGGCTGGCTCGACCGGAGTGATACCACGGTCTCACAGTAAACCGATGGGAAATAACCTTTATGCCGTTTCATCGAGTGAGTGAGATAACATTCATTTGATAAGTCTGCTCGTTTGCCCCCATTACATAAAAAAAACTTTAGAACCTAAAACATTTTTAACTAGCAAAAACTTGAGTTGAGTAAAACAAGGATGTGTTATTTCAAATGAACATAGTATTTTGTGTTCAGTAAGACTTTTTGTTGCGTCAATTAGACTTGGAAATGGAATATATTATGTTATTTATTTACAAGTCTCGTATGCCATTTTTATATAAAATTACTATTTTAAGTGTTTATTTTTTATTATAATCTAAAGATTTGCTAAAGTAGTACTCATAAAGTCTGTTATTAGTTAGGGGAATACAAACTTGATTAACTTTCGCAAGTTGATTTATATTCAATGTGCTCCCTTAGTAATTGTCCCAATGTTTAATGAATTAGTTCCCTAATACTGAACTGTACTCTTTAAAATAATTTTCAGAATCAGGTCAGGTTAAGACGAACTTTAATTAGATCTGATGCTTGCAAATTCAAATAAACTAACCCTTTTTCAAATGACAGAATATTTAATACATTTTTTTAACGAAAGAAAAAGTAAGTTCTTTATTTGACTCCTTATTTCAACCCAATGTTATTAAATAAACCAATATTCATCTATTTTGTTCAAGGTTTTCTGAATTTATGACCTACATCCAAGCACAGCCATTCGAGCATACGCACGTAATACCCTAGATATGGGAACCAGATCATTTATTTGCTCTATCTTCGTTCACCCTAATGTGATTTTTGTCGCCTTATATTACTAACATCTGACTGGAAACAATGTTTTTTCCGTAGCACAATACTGATTCGCCCGATTTGTTGTTACGTGTAATGTCCTTTTAAATATATTTTACTAATATCTTTTCTGTATTTGTAACAGGTGTATGCTTATTTAACTTTTATTTTAGTTTAGTTTAGTTGGGTTGTATTGTAAGTAGCTTTAAACAATATTCATACAAATAATCGATGAAGACTTCTGTCTTTAATTGCATCAGAACATCTTTAAAGAAATACGAGAATCACTTATAAAATTAATTCCAAGCAAAAAGGTCAGCGGCGTGAGCTGTTCATCACATAACGATGAGAAAAATTACTACTAGCGTAGTACTAGTAATGTTTGTAAATCGTATACATCAACAATCGCTTAATAGAAATGATAAACAAATCATTCGCATTATCCACGATCGGTATAAAAAGTCTTTTTCACTCGTGTCAAAACGAAATATTGATTTCATTCAACTTGAAACAACCATCCTCCATGCTAATCCTGTGGAATTCGACTCCAAACTCGTAATTCCCCCACAGATATTAAACACCTCAGGCGTATTAAAGGAGAAGATCATGGACGATGGGAAGGTTGGAGCCGCACTTTCCATATAGAATGGTGAGGCCGAGATTAGGACCTGAAAGTTCTGCTTGTCCGCGTATTGCACAGTTTACCAGGCGGAACTCTTGGCCATCCGTGAGGCAACTAATGAAATCCTCAAAGGAGGGGAGTAAAGCTATGGTGTATACAGTGATTTGAGGGCAGCGCTTGAAACATTAGTGAACCATGGCGCCCAGCACCCTCTCGCGGTAGAAGCTAGAGAAAACCTGCGGGAGAACCTGCGGAAAGCCTTCTCAAATGGCAAAGATGTTTCCTTGTTCTGGGTGAAGGCACATGCGGGCCTTCAGGGCAATGAAAGAGCGGACCAACTAGCCAAAGAATCAGCACTGTGTTCCAAGAAAATACCTGATTATGACCGGCGCCCACTTTCATTCATTAAGAGAACAATACGCAACTCGTCGATCCTAAATGGGAAGAAAGGTACAGAGCAGGCAACACCGCGCCCGCAACAAAAATATTTTTTCCGAATGCGTCATACGCTTACTTATGATACAGAAAATTCAGTCGGCAGGTCAGCTCACACAGATACTCACGGGGCACAGCGGGTTCTGTCTGCCCATCATTCACCTGTGACTCTTCTAAAGAAGAAACAGTCCCTCACCATCAAGTAGAGTGCCAAGTATTTGATAGTATCCGCTATGACTTACAGCAAGATATAGGTTTCTATATAAAAATATCTAACCTAAATGAATGTATAAGCAGCCAGGAAAGTAGAAGTTATTTTATACGCTTTTGTATTACTATATGTAAAGTACTAAACAACGAAAATAAAGACGTGTAAATATTTGCTTACAATATAATTTAGATTATTGTGTTTCCTAAGCAAAAATTGTAACTGAAATAGATATAAAAATATAGACTGCAAGCAATATTTATATATTGTATGTATTTTGAAGTTTTATAAGCTTTCCTGCCTACAACGTCAACAAACAATATGATTTTCTTTGGTAGCTTGAAATAATATTTTACGCATGATTTGTTATGCAATTTTTCGACATCTAAACTGTAAGTTTATTTTTATGCGAAATACAAAGTAAGAAATATTTACTGTTTCATAATATTTTGTGTCTAGACCCTTTTTTAAGCTTACTTACTTTTAATATTTACAGTAGAAATATATGCAAAAAAAGCTTAATCTCATACTTGACTGAACAATGCCGATATACGTCCATACGATAAGATTTTCTAGCGTTTTTTCGGTACTTCAGTTATTTTAGTATACGAGGCCCGTGCCAAAATCTTCTTTACATCTCAGAAATACCCAGAGGATTTTGCTGTATTGGAAGATTGATTGATTGATTGCGTGAAGAGTAGTTTATGAGTATTTAATTGAGGTCTTTGCTTCAAGCGAACGTGTTAGAATTCTGTAGTGAATAATCTTTATGTAGGTATCTACATTAGTTTTTGTTGAAAGGATTTTAGCATTGTTATGTTGTTCGATTTTTGGTTTTGAATCGAATATATGTAGTGAAATAGGTACCTAAGGTATGTTTATAATAACATAATTTAATAACTCGATAGATGGTGTGCCCGTAAATTTACATCACGCTATCGTTTGATTCAAAGCAATTGTATTTAGTAGTAAGAAAAATTTGTAAAAAAGAGATCAATAAACCAGCTAGAATCAGATTACAGATGGTGTTTTTGTTATTAAACAAACCCTCAAGTAAATCTCATTAGGGCAGCAGTTACAACTAGATTACACTACTGATCAAAAACCATAAGTACTTCTACTAAATACATACATATTTCAGGTAAACATCCACACATATAACATTTTTCTCGTGTAACTAAATTTCTCACTTGTGATGAACTATGAAAATGAAAAATATATATAATGTTTACCCTTTAGTGAGAAATAAATGTAAAACTAAACCTTAAACGCAAGATTTAGTACCGATTTAGAGTTATCGTGAAAAAATATTTAAAAATACCGAAAAGAAAAGCCACCCAAATTTATTTTAAGTGACGTTTACGCAAAATAAATATGCTTACTTACATTCTCATTATTCACATTATTACAGTCTTCGCCACATCTTACTATTCATCCCTCTTTACTAATATTAAAAATTGAAAAATTTATCTCCCTGTCCGTATGTCTGTTACGCTAACGCTAATTAACGTTAAATTTTTAAGAAAGGACATTGGCTTTTTTACCTCTAAATCTTGTATGGATTCGTTAATCTTTCAAACAAAAATATCTGAATGGATCTAGATACAGACATGGAGATACGAGTATATTATAAATATATGTTGTTGCTTGAGATACATGAGCACGTAAGCATGCCCGTGGGATAAGCAAGATACAACAATAACTGTGGGTAACACCACGAGGCGCCACTAGTCGTACATAGTCATCCATAAGCATACTGAAATTGCAGATTTACCAATGTATTTTATACAAACCATTGGAGGTTTGGTTAGAAAATAGATTAGATAATATGCTTTAGACGCAAAGACTTTCATAAAAAATTACCCCCTTTAAGTTTAAGTTACACTGAAATTATTAAGTAAAATGTCAAAAGCTGAAGGTATTTTAAGAAAGACTTATATGTTAATTGATGCCTTAATGAAATATAAGGCTTTTTACACATAGAGTTGAAAACATTGTATAGACTTGAAAATAAATTAAATGCGTGAATTTAAGCAGAGCGTGAAAAAGCATCTCCCTGGCCGCCGTAGTGAGGGACGCCATATTGCATTGTCTGCGTTCGCAGTGAGATTGGTAGCCCCCACTGTTGGATTCTACTCAAACTTTCCATTGGGTTGAGCACAGTTACTTTGGCAGAAAAGGGGATTGATTTCTAAAGATGCATTATTAGTACACGTCCACACCATCTATTCTTCTCCTACTCCAGTCTCTTACTTCATAAACATGGGACTTTCGTACAAACTTCCAACAACCGTTTTACCCCCTTAGGGGTGAAGTTTCGTAAAAATCGTTCTTAGCGGATGTTTACATCCTATAAGGAACCTATTTGCTAAATTTCAAATTTGTAGATGTTAAAGTATCAGAGATTTTGTGATTAATCAATGAGTGGTATTTCGTTTTTAAATATTAGATGCCACCCTGGCCAACATTACAAATATATTTATACTTCATTCGTTAAGTTTAGGAGGTATGTTGGAATATATATAATACCTAAACTGCCAAAATTATAACGTAATGCTTTTGAACTCATTATAGTCGTGTAAAAATGAAAGCTAACCGCAATTTTATAGATGTGATCTACTAACGATGGGAATTATATATTTTACAGTATGATTATAAATCCATACTAATATTATATTAGTAAATCAATATGTCTATATGTCTAGTATGCTTTTATGACAAAACGATTGAACCGATTTGTATTAATTTCAGGATATCTATCTATATATCTCGATAAGTAAAAAAGTAGGAGAAGGACATAGACTACGTTTTGTTGCGATAGTTGACATACACGCGAGCGATTCTGCGTTCAAAAGCTAGTACTTACTATAAAACAAAACACAACGACCACTATAAATAGATTTGATTATCTATAGATTTAATAGTTCTTTGAAGTCGATGAAGATACACAATGCCTAACGCGTTCGGAGAGATTAAGAATGCCCTAAATGAGAAAAACCCGCAAAGAAATTAATTAGAAGAAAACTGGAGGAGTTGGAAATATAGTATGTCCACTTCCCTCCTTAGCAAAGCGGGAGATAAAATGAAGTCAATATAGGCAAACACCTTTTTCGAACCGGGAAGCACCATGGATAAAATATTATGGGTCCTAAGTGAGATATATTGGGTAGCAGAGCATGGTTCTGTTGTTTAATTGTCTTGTTGGTGAAATTAGAAAAACAGGTGTTATAAATTGAAAATGTACTAGCAAATTGAACGAAAACAAAATTAAAGAGCCATTAGACTAATTGCCAGCCAATTTAGTAAAGGTAAATGTCAGGTGATTTATGATATTAAGGTTATGGTCAAATTATCCGTGATAAATTCATTATTCCGCACATATGGGCTGGCACGGCGGGTGTGATCGGTTTATAAAAGCAATTTTTACGTTGCTTTTATCCAAGTAAGTGAGGTTATTAGAGGGCATAAAAACCATCCCAGATTCTTGGCTTCAGAACTCATAAATTTTAATGTCTCTTGAAGTACAAGTACGAGTTTCAATAGACGAAGGTAGCCACTTGCTATCAGTATGGTAGCTGACATAGGCATTCAGTAGTATTATTAGGGCTGTAGTATTGAAAACTAATTCACGTATGTCAGTATATTATATATCCCCTTTATATTAACTTAACAAATGAAAATGATCACCACGGTTTAAATTAATTCAAATTAGAATATATAAATATACATTTATTTCAAGATCGAGGTCCAATTACGAGGTAAACAGAAATTCATTCGAATAAATAATTCCCTTACTTGTAGATACTCAAGTGAACGAAACATAATGGAAATAAATGAAAGACAGATTTGAAGAAATTTGCTCTGAACGTACAGATAATTGATTTGGTATTTTGTTCAAGCACTCTTGAGAGAAATTCATTCACTGTCTGCACGTTTGGCTTTGTGGTTTAAGTGATCGCTACGCCGCTTTCTACTGCGCTAAGTGTTGTGAGTTCAAATCCTACATGGCAAAACAAAGCTAGTCTTAAAAAAACCCAAGGTATTCCTTACACTATCAGCTATCTGCCAGTAAAAGTTCCGTCAAGATTGGTCCAGCCGTTCCAGAGATTAACCAGAACAAACAGACAGGCTGATAGACTGAAATTATAAAAATGACATTTTGGTGTATGAACCGTGTATACATTTGCATTTAGTAAAAATGATTATTATAATATTACAAACCGACACTAATTCTATTTATTTGTATAGATGATGAGATGTGGTAGTAACTGAAACTACATTCATTAGTTTTGTTTTTTCTTAAATACAAATAACTTTTACGTTGTATTGTCAGCATGTTGCGAAAGGTGGCGCTATATTCTCATTACATATTTTCATGATAATACTGCCATCTGTGGTTTGGATTTGAAACATTCAGTCTCAATAGGAGACTGTAAAGGTTGGCCTCCAATGCTGTTTTTAGAACAATAGATTCATGTTTCAATCATAAATTTATAGATGTAGCTTTTATAAAGTTTGTTAACTTATTGTAATGTTTTTTTTTTTCGATTTCGATCTATCTCCACTGCACCAAATAGCCAAATAACATAAAAGTTACTAGTTATTTACATTGTGTATGAACACGAATGTGAAGCTGCTGAACAGAAGCTATATAAACAGAAAAAGTAAATTGTATAAATGTGCTTCAGTTAAGAACGATTCCGACAATATTCATTTCGTCTTTTTCTTCCCACGTTGATATATTTCATAATCACTTTCTATTATTTTACTTTAGAACTCTTTGTTTAAGAATAGTACTAACTCATGGTTTTTTTATGGGATAGGAGCAAACGAGCAGACGTATCGCCTGATGCAGGCATTGCAGGATATTGGTTCAGGATTACCGCAGGTGACAGTTCATTCCTCAGTGTCGTTATGCGAGGCAGACAGTTTCTAGAAAAGCACACAGTTGTGGACTGTCAATCTTCTTAATAATGGGAATGAAACTGTTGTCGGGTAGAAAGATGGTTGAAAATGGCGGCAGAGATCAGTTTGAACAATTCCTTGGAGTACTTCCCATGATAAAAGCGATAGGAAATGCATATCAAGCTACATCTCTATGCAGCACCAGAGTCAAGCCGATTTAGAACAGCTTTGCAATTGACGAGTTGCTCTCCATTGGATGGGGTCCAAGGATAGGGACTGGTACTGGAACAATTTAGCCTTACCTTCCAAATGGTCATGAAACTTGACTTTTCTCGATATATTAACACAAAGTATTTCAATTTCGGCTGAGGCAGATAAGGGAGTGTCTTCGAAACGAGGACATACGATCAACTGCAGTCTACCCTAATGCAAGCAGAGGATGCTTACAGCATGAAGTTCACATTTGTATACAAACCGTCTATAAATAAATAAACCAAATGCGATAACAACATAACATATTCATCATTATAAAATCGTAAAATTCATCTAAATTGAAAAAGAAATTATTTGTCTATTTAATTTTATTGTAACATTTACAAAATCCGTTCTACACATCGCATGCAAAAATTTTAGACATTCATTCTTAACATACCAAGATGATTTACGAGTACGTCGTCTCCCAGAAGAGTGATTTCGTTGATAGATTTTACACAGAACACATTGGTAGTCTACACGCGAGCGAGATCGATCTAAAAGACGTGATAACATGAAAACATTATATATGTGATATGTTTTATATCACTTGGCATTTTGCTTATTGTACATCTCTTAAAATTTGTTACTACATATAGCGAATGTTTCAGAAAGGCTCTCAGAGTTTTATATTTTGAAGTAAATTATTCTATGAAGCAGCCCCAAAACAAGTTTATAATGTGTTTAGCTCAAGATATTATTTTACTGGCTACTGTAACATAGTTAACACTAGACAACGACAACCTCTTATTCCTGATATACTCGTATTTATCACTAGCTGAACCCCGCGGTGCTACCCACGGTTATTGTCGTAATGCGGGCAACGCCGCGGGGCGAAGCTAGTCTAGAAAAAGTAGCCTAAGTTATTTCTTATATCATCAGCTACCTATCAGTAAAAGTCCCGTCCATATCGGTCCAGCCGTTCCAGAGATTAGCCGAAACAAACAGACAGAAAAAATTAAAAATATATATTTTGGTATGTGTACCGTATATACATTCATATGCATGTAGTAGAAAGCGGTTATTTTAATATTACAAACAGACACTCCAATTTTATTTATTTGTATAGATTTTTGGTTGTTTAACATTATGTCTATGATTAAGATAAATTGTAAACTTTGATATTGTATAAATAAATTATATTATTATTATTTTGATATAGTATTTTCAATATTTGCCAACCTATTCCGAAGAGCTTTAAGCACGCCCCTTTTTTACCTAATTTTGACGTATGACGTGTCAAGAGATTCATAAAAATTACCGAGAGACATAGCACATAGCTCTTTAATTTTATTTAAGGTTTTCACAGTTCTCTGTTAAAAATCGGTTTGGTTTTTAACAAAGAACTGTGAAATGATTGACAGTTAAATTTCTCATGTTTGTGATGTTTTGTTTGTCTATTTATTAAGCTTATTTTATCTCATCTCTACAAACAAGGTGGTTTCCCTATGTTACTCAATAGACTAGAAGAGAGTACCTAAGGTATAAAATCCACCTTTGTATTTGTTCAAAGTAAACAAATCATTTCATTAAGGTTGATAAAACACTAAACTCTTGTATCTATATTAAAAATTTAGCCTGAAGCGGTAATCAATTCATGATCAACGGCCGTTAAAAGCCACTAAATTTATTGGCCCCTTTGTAAACTGCCAAATGAACTTACGTTGTACATTCACATAAAATAATACCATGATTAACTCGCTTTTGAATAGAATGACGGTGTAGTTGGAGTTATTATTACTTAGTTTATGGCTTTATGTATAAGGTATTAGGTTTTGCTCGCCGCCAAGCCCGCGTGTATGTGAAGAGTAGCTTGTATATTTCCCCAAGCCACCAGGCCACCAGCCAACCAACCCAAAAATTTCAAGGAAATAGTGCAGCGGTTTATCCGTGAAAGCGCAATACACAGACAGAGTGGTTTTTGAATTTGTAATACATCACTAACTTTTGACCGCGGCTCCGCAGCGTCGGCCGGTTATGGCGATAATTAGCAGCCTAGGTCCTTCCTCGAGAACCAAAGCATATCACTGCCTAACTACGTATGAAACTTTAGATTAAAGCAACTGGTTAGTGCTTTAAGGTGTAAGTTCTTTAATGAATAAACTTGTGAAATTTATTATATTGTAGTAGTTTATATTATTGAATCTGAATGTAGTTTACACTAGATGATAATATAAAACGTTCAATTAGAGAGGCGATATGGTGATGATGAATATAGAAATGTGTGAAAAAAAAAATCACCTGCACGTGTGTTTACATCCTATTACATTTATACCAGGTCATTAAAATTACCTACAAACGATTCCAATAAAAAATCTATTCTATAGACTTTCAATAAATTCTTAGCATCGGAACCAATCAAAGATAATTACAATTCAAATCACGAAGAAACTTATTTCACAGAAGCGAATTTTGAAGTAGGAGCAATTAATCAAGAGACTTCTACAAACTTTAGTAGTTAGGGAATGTTTCACATTGAATCAGTGAATTGATAAGAAATGAAAATTGATTGTTCGTTTTATTCGTTCGCGTGTACTCTATCGGCCTAATCAATTGTAAACTTTTATTCGTGTTCAACACAACATTGCTTTTGAAATCATTTAATAGGCTTAAAAACATTGGGCTACGAAAAAATACCGGTACAACATTTTTATTTAAATACACTCTGTTCAAATTTCGTTTTGCAAACTTGTGTGCTCATCTGTAAACAAAGAATTAAGATCATTCCAAAATTGTGAAACTCAACTATTTTTATTAATTGGAAGACATCGTTCAATTTAAATTCGCCTACTTTTGATATTTCATTAAAACAATCCAAGCAAGCTTAAAAACATGCTGATTCTGTTGCTCTTAGCAAAAACTTATCTCTTGAAATTGTATTTTTTTGTTAGTTTTTCTACCTTCGCAGATTTAAAATTAACACTACTTTGACAATGAACTACAAATTTAAGTTAATAAAATGTACCTCCTTACGTGTTACACAATAAATTGTTTTAATTTTGTTTTGAATAGAATTATAGGTGCCTGATAAATTTCACTAGTAAGATTGTTCCTTACTTTAAAATTTACGTTTTTAAATTATAATATTAGTGAGAGCACTATATCCTACTTTTTTCCCTCGTGCTGAAATCCTCGTATCCACCTCCTGGTGGTATGTTGGTCAATGTATATCCTACTACTATTATAAACGCGTAAGTTTGTTAGTTTGTAAGCGATTATGTTTGTTGCTCTTTCACACAAAAACTACTGAATGGATTTTGATGAAAATTTACAGTAATAAAACTCATGCATCGGAATAGCACATAGGCATTACGCAAACGCATTTACGGCGTTGCCCGCGCTTATTGTCGTACCGCGGGTAGCATCGCGGGGTTCAGCTAGTATTTTATAATAGCTTTGATCTGGGACATGTCTCTCTAGAATTTGTTAATAAAATCCAGTAAGCTTTCAGAAATATCCTCTCAGCAATAATACGTTCACTGCTGGGCAAAGGCCTCTTCCAAGGTTCTCCACAACAACCAGTTCTGTGCTTCTCTCATTCAAAGTAGAGTGGGTATTCTACTTACAAGGGAGTACAAAGTCCTGGTGAAGGTCCGCAGTAAGCCATTGTATAAATTAAATTTTAAACCCGAATATATAAAATATCTTCATCTACTAAATTTTTAAACTTCTGTCGGCAGTCATCAAGATTACTTTTTATGGTATATGGGGACAAATAAGACATGAGTAAATATAATTAAATATTTGTCTCACTTTAAAAATTAAATAGAATTCTTAGTGCCCGATAGGAGTCCAATAAAACAAATAAAATAGAGAATGTTGTTGTTTGGTACTGTTTAAACTGAAAACTATAAAGAAACGGCGGTTTTAGCTCACCTCTTTGCTATAGAAATAAAATGTAAAAAAAAGTAAAAAATATTGCCTAGCGTTCGATGAAAATGACGCAAGTTCCATTTTTGTTCACCCAAAAAGTGCTCAACGCTTTTAAAGAAGATGTCTTTTCAAAAATCAAACATACTTTAGAAAACAAAAGAGTATTGCCATACTCTTTTGTTTTCTAAAGTATGTTTGACTTGATTTGACACTTCTACTTTTATTAACAACTAAAGTAAACCACTTATATGTAAAATTTCTACCACAACACTAAATTCGGAGATATTCACACCTTAAATAATATTCGCTTGAACTGAGTTTCAATTGTTATTTTCAAATACGTTAAAACTTAGGGAGCTTATTAAATCTCTGTAAGTTTAAGAAACATTATTTTAAATAGCAAAACTAATATCGGAACTTCGAAACTGATAGCTTTTGGAGTCCTTGACGAATACTTCAGAAGCTCCAGTTCTTTAGAATGATATTTTAAACACAAGTTTATTTCGGAATTTTGAACTATGAAACCGCTGAGAATAGTAGTTAGTGGCTTATAGTATACGATTGTTATCATTCATCTTAAAAGTATTTTTACGATTTGTAAGATGAATACCTCTTGTAGAACTTTATATACTAATGATACTCAAGTTAGGTAGGTGTACTATTAGAAATGAAAGAAAATATAAAAATTTCAACAATTGCTTTATTTTCCAGAGACATAAATAGTATGGACTCATCATTTCGAATAAGGTTTAATTGTTATTATTTTTATTTTTTTAATAAAAGATCAAATAAAAAAGGAAGATACGAGCGTAGAATAAGAAAGTGAAGCCATGTTTAAAATATGTGTGAGTGATTGCAGTGTTGCCGTTTTTTAAAAGAATTTTCCTGGAAATTGCATTAAAGTAGATAATACGCGAAAATAAATTTGTTTGTTTCTTATAAATTACAATTAGATTGTACATATTTAACACTATAAAAGTACGTGATTAAAAACAAAAAATAATACTTATATCTCCCTACTCCTCCTCTACTTCATTATTTTACTTTGAAATTCAAAGTCTACAAATTACTTATCCACATTTCTTAGCTATTAAGAATATGAAGTCCTGATAAAACTCACCCAGTACGTTTTTTGTGAGTACTTACGTTTGAAATTTTATTCTCTCAGACTTTGTTTTTTTTTCGTGTAGGTTTTAAAACCATTTAATTGAATAAGATGTCATTTTGTATGTTAACTTACTGCACGACAACTTGTACAAGTAGATAGTAACGAAAAGTATCGTAGTTTATTGCATATGTGTAGGTTGACGCGTGTGTTTACTTAGAAGTAGCTGAGTTTTTTGGCTTCAACATCTCTCTCTGCGTTATTTGATCTGAGACTAAACGAGTATTATTTGTAGTAAAGGCATTCAAACAAACGTTGATCGTCAAGGGAAATATGAGTTGTCACTGAATTTTGTGTGGCTGTAGAAGTATCATTTCGGTTGAGCGGGTCCATTTAACCTACATCTCTGAGATTACGATAAACTCAAGATATGTAGATCTTGAATTTTCTTGGATTATAATTTCAATTTTGTAGCGGTGATCTTAAACAATGGATACTTATAATATAAAAAAATATGTATTAATACAGCACATTCAAATTAAGAAGTATAGTAATGACTCACTGTTTGTTTTTGCTTGTTACTTCATATTTGTGTATTTAAATTTTTAAATATAAGTTGTTAACTCGTAATTAGCATGATGTGTTTACCTATAAGTGTTTGTTACACAATAATTGAGATCTTTGTGAATGTACTTTACATTAGTTTTAGTGTAAATAAATGTTGGTAAACCTAAATAAATAATAAATAAAAATTCATAACCTACTTCTTCATGTAGACTTAAATATTTCCTTTCTGGTAATCTCTGAGGTATTAAACTGGAATGAAGGTGCTCAAAGTGTCTCGACATATTTCAGCTGAACATAATCGTCTTGTGTCAACGTACTGCTTAAAATGTATTTGATTTCCATTTTTAAATTTTAGTCTTAAAGTGAAAAAGTAAACTTTAAAAATGGGTTATATTTCTAATTATAAGTTTCAAAGTGAAACAAAAATAAGGCTGTATCCATAATATTATTAAGTGTTATTTTCATTAAATTAATCATTATTACATAGTATAACTCATAGTTATATTTATTTTAACTCAATGGTTCTTTTAAATTTAATGGTTTTTGTTTCAGTTCACCAGAATTATTGAAAACCCTTTAAGTAATGTAACGGAAAACTCATCTTAAGTCAAGGTTTGAACTTTACTTTTTAATACTCCGATATGTTCATATTATGCTTTTAACTTTTATATACTCATTCACAGAGATTTCCTATTGTTGCTGTTGTTATTAGGATTATGTAAGCAATTGAAACCGTCCCCGGCTTTGTATTGTATTTTATTGTCCCGGTTATTCTCTGGGCGTGACAAATGTTTACACACATGGACTGTCTCGTAATATTTCATACTAATTTTTGGCTATGGTTGTAGAACCACGTATATATATCAGCAATCAATGATGGTGAGGTCAAAATAATCTAATCATCTTCAATAATTCTAGAATCTTTATGTACATTTTGAATGAAAAATATTAAATAACATTAAAAATTTGACCGAAAGTGGTTTCAGTGGTTTAATTGTGAAAACGTAATAAACAGACAGTTTCTTTAACATTTAAAACATTCGAAAAATTAGTCAAATGTTTGAAAGATTCATAATATTATTAAGTAAATTATAAAAACTTGAGAGTTTAAATATTTTTTGCACTAATATACTTTTTTTTAAAAAGAGTCATGTGAAAAGCACATGGTACCGAAGAGCGTTCATGTACCAATTGATGAATGTGAACGAACCAAATAGGTTTAACAGGACCGTGTAAGTGGAAATCAATTGTCTCTGCTTATCCCTTTGCGAAATGGAGTGACTGTATGTATGCATGTACTTATGGAGAAAGCTTGACTGATATATAGAAGCATTATTAGATTGTAAATTGTCCATTACATCAATTGAAATATCACTAAAAAGTTACTTTTAATTAAAATTTCTTGTGGCTAATAAGTAGTTAATAGCGAAAACAGATAATGAAATGCAGCAGCCGAAATTATTTGTTCAACACAACAGCAACTTATTCAAATAGACATTAAGTAAAGCTGCTCCATGAAATTATTCGATACCGTTGTATTAATTTTGTTTGCTGTTAAATAATATTTGAATTAATAAATTAAAGTGAACAAGGTTGAAGTTGGAGATTGTGCAAACTTTGGTGTTGATTGTTATTTTATGAAGTTTAAATCTCACATTTATATCGCACTTTGCTTGTAACTTCTAAAGTTAAAACAATGATTTTTTTATTTAATTGATTATACGGTAAAAAGGAATGAGAACATGATTACATTATTTAATAAATGTTTTTACATTTAGCCCTCATATTCAATCTTTTGACAATTCTAAATTTTTCTGGATCTGATAAATTCATTAACATCTTAATAATTTATTAAATTAATATTGTTAGAGATTGTAAAATAAATTAATGTCCTGTATGTAGTTGTATGTTCTCTAACATGTATAATATTGATTGCATATCAATAATATAATTTATAATAGTATCAGTTGCACTCTTTAAAACTGAGGCTGTTACGAATTATTATTACCTACATTATAGTAAAAATAATTTCATTTCTTACATATATGTTCATTTTACTCTTAAACTGCACGCAAGTATTGTTTGTAACTGATGTACGGTTGGCCCAGTGGTATGACACATAGTCCAAGATCCCAGACCAATCAGACATAACTTATTTTCACACGGATGAAACCTGAAGTTTTCAGTAGCGTCTCGTGTGCCTTGAATACCTACGCGCTTTGTGGAACTTGCCGAGTGACACCTGGGCAGGTACCAGGTGAGAAAGGTAACTAAAAATAAGAATTACCTAAGTTAAATTTACATGGCTGATTTTTATATATGTCATGTAGATTATTATTTTAAAGTAATATCATAAGTGTCAGACACTTTTGATGGACCAGAACTATTGTCAGACGCTTTTAAGCTACCCAAAAAATATATGAACTTAAGTTATTTTTACATGTCTGATTTTTTAATATGTTATTGAAGTATTTATTTAAAAGTTATATTCAATCAGTCAGACAAATTAGAGTGACCAAACAGCCCCTAAGACAAAAATTATTCAGCCAGAAGTATGAGGGCGAGAGCACTATGCATGCGCTTCAGAGTGAGTGAGACGTCCATAATAACTCGGTTCCCCTTCTTAAACTCATCATCTGCTTCTAGCGTGTAATATTATACACTCTTTTGCAAAAAAAACGGGCACTTAAGCAAAGAACTGTTTTATAGTTACTATTAGTTTGTTTGACAATTTTAGGTGTTGTTATCCTCAGAATTTCATAAATTAATTAGGAAGGAATAGGTATCATCAGTTTTATCATAACATTTTGATTAAATTATTGAGAAATAATGTTTAAGCTCAAAACACTATTATTGTACCTGCTCGCTAAATAAAAATGAAACGCGTTAATTTCTTTGTTTTTCTTGAATACATTAAAAGCAGATAAAAGTTTAGTATTGAGTGTGACCCCCTCTCGCTGAAATCACGGTTTGCATTCGTCTGGGCATGCTAGCGAGTATATCTTTTATGGTTTCTTGGGAAATACGTTCCCACTCCGCGGTAATCACATTCTTTAGCTCTCTGATGGTCTGCGGAGCCGACTGCACTGATCTCACTCGTCGCTTCAGAACGTCCCAGACATGCTCTACGGGATTGAGGTCCGGACTTCTAGCTGGCCAGTCCAAACGACGAATTCCGACTTTTAGCATATACGCTTCCACATCGCCAGACCGGTGGGAGCGAGCGTTGTCGTCCATAAAAAATGAGTTTTCGCCAAGAGCGGTTAAAGCGTTCCGTTCCGTTATGTATCGGTGTCCAGTCAGTGTACCGTTTTCGATGAAGACTAACTCCGTACGATCCATGGAATTTATTCCTGTCCAAAACATAACAGAGCCCCCTCCATAAGGTGTGATTTCTTCAAAACATGCCTCTGCAAAGCGTTCTCCTCGTCTACGTAGCACTCGCCGACTCGGTCGACTCGGTCTTCACCATGCAGAGATATCCTGGCTTCATCGGAGAACAATATCCTATCCGAGTCTTCATGAGTCCATGACACACAATTTCGAGCAAAGCTAAGAAGCATGAAGAAGCTGACACTAAAATTGTTTTTCATGTTTGTAATGTTGATGCTCAAGCAAATTTTGTTATAAGATGTTCTGATACTGATATAGCAAAAATTATGTTAGGACATATGCATAATTAAAAAAATGATGCTTCTAATGTATGGTTAAACATAGGCACCGGAAATAATCAAAGATACATTAATTTGACAAAGGTTTACGAGCACTTGGGACCATCTTTGTGTAGAAGTTTGCCAGGATTTCACGCATTGACTGGATGTGACTTTAATCCTGCCTTTTTTAAGAAAGGTAAACAAAGACCTTTTAATATACTGATGCAAAAACATGAATATCAGAGATCTTTTATGCAGTTTGGTGATCCAGCATTGTTTACCGATGAGCACACACAACAAGATATTTTCAAAAACATCCAAAAATTTATCTGTGAAATTTATAGTATTCCTGGTATACTCGACGTTGATACTGCCCGGCTTCAGTTGTTTTTAAATAACTACAGCGTATCAAATGTCAATGAAGATTTGAATCCCAAATCTTTGAAAAATTTTGATGCAAGTAATTTACCACCATGTAAAACTGAGTTATTTCAACAATTTCTGCGAGCTAATTACATCTCAAGCATATGGAATCATGCTAATAAAAAAAAAACCAACCATTTTTACTCCTGAACACAATGGTTGGAGAATTGAAGAAAACCAGTTCAACTTTCATTGGTTTGATGGTGAACAATTACCAGGAGAAGTTAGTGAATCTCTTCAAAGATTAGGTACTTTACTTAAACTTCAAGTTTAAAATTTAATATATTTGTAATTTTATATTTGTAATACTTAAAATTGTTTTTTGTAGATGAAGCTGCATGCGCATAGTGCTCTCGCCTTCATACTTCTGGCTGAATAATTTTTGTCTTAGGGGATGTTTGGTCACTCTAATTAGTCTGACTGATTGAATATAACTTTTAAATAAATACTTCAATAACATATTAAAAAATCAGACATGTAAAAATAACTTAAGTTCATATATTTTTTGGGTAGCTTAAAAGCGTCTGACAAAAGTTCTGGTCCATCAAAAGTGTCTGACACTTATGATATTACTTTAAAATAATATTCTACATGACATATATAAAAATCAGCCATGTGAATTTAAGTTAGATAATTCTTATTTTTAGTTACCTTTCTCACCTGGTACCTGCCCAGGTGTCACTCGGCAAGTTCCACAAAGCGCGTAGGTATTCAAGGCACACGAGACGCTACTGAAAACTTCAGGTTTCATCCGTGTGAAAATAAGTTATGTCTGATTGCTCTGGGATCTTACTCTAACACGTTTAAAATAAACGTGGTATGAGCCAAGCGATGAGAGACAAATCACACGTGGGAAAACAGTTTGTGTGATCCAAAAATTTTTGCTCTGAGTGAGTGAGTGAGTTTTCTGTATCCGCTTTATGTATGTTTGTAAAGGGCCCTTGCGACACATTTCTTTTACACAAAATGTATATTTCTAATGCGGTTGTCTTTTATAAAAAAGAAGCTTTTGCTATCTAAAGCTTTATAAAAGTTTCTAAGATATCTTACGAGGTAATTAAATAAGTGATAAAAGGGTAATAGACTGGTCCAGTGTCTGAATACTAAGAAGACGCCCCTTACACAATAGACAATAGGTTAGCTTAGAGAACAAAAAAGGTGTTTTCACTTAAGTTACCCAGGCTCCAGCACATTGATTGATTCAACATCAAAATTATCTTAATTAAATTAAAGGTGGTTTAAATTATGAAGAACAGCTAAAGTCCGCAGACTTAAACGGTCATTAAGGAAAAATGTCCGTATTATACGATTAAAGAGGCTAAGCAACCAAGGTTGGTCAAGGTTAAATCAACGGTTAATAAATTTGGCATCATTAAAAGGCAATATATTTTCACAATCATTTTTCATAAACGGTATTGTTTCAGCGTTAAAACATACCTAAAAACTACAAAATACTCGTAATAGTTTCCGACCTTCTGTATTTTGTCTGTGTATTGATGGATTAGTAATCAAGAGTGTCACTACCCTTATTTATTCTATTTGTATCGTAAGAGACGACTCAGGGAACAAACTACGCATGACAACTTCACTGCAAATAGAAGTGAAACTTCAAACAAACTATGCTAACCCATCTGATACGTAGATACACTATATCTAGCAGTGGAAAGTCAAACCCTGTTCTCAATCACAATCTTTTAGAACAAATCTTCTTATATTTAACGAAGTACGATCAGTGTTCAATCTATATTTTAATCAACAAAAATATAGAATTAGGATTAAATAGTACATAAACAATCATTGAGATTTCGAATAAATTTATAGGATTGGTTAAGTTTTAATTAGGACTTAATTAAACTTTTTAAAAGAGCTGTTTCTGACATAACAAGGATTTTTCATAGTACAAGAAACATAATTATCAAAACATTCTTATGTACTTAAGAAAAAGTTTTCAAATAACGTCTTCTCGCTCTGACTTATTGTATTTGAAAACTGAATAATCTGCGTTGTCACCGAATATATTTAAATACATTTTACATTGATGATTCAGCTTTGACACACGTATACATTATTCAAACAGTTTTTGATGAGCTCTCGCACTCTGTTATTTCAGTTATAATATCAATCTGTGTGCTTCCATTTTGTACGCAAATACCTTACATTTCTAGATGGGATTTGAGTTTGTGATATTTTTTGCATACCTGCTGCTTTTTTGTGTATCTTAAGTATGAATAGATTGTAATCAATTTTTGATTATATGGCTTTTTTGATTTATGAAGAACAATATTAATATCGCGTAGGTGTTTTGGCTACCCGACAATAAGCCCTGATCTATTCAAACATTACACTCTGCTGTTCATTAGTGATTCGCTCATAGTCCAGTTGCACTCGGTGATTAGAAACAACCGAGGGTAAGCAACGACGGCGCGGTCAATATCTGGTGGGTGACCGCTAGTGGTATGATACCATGTCCCGGTTGTTATCATAGGAATAGTTAGAGGCTTTTGGGCGGCTTAAAAACATCCAACGGCACGATTACTTAGCCACAACGTTCTAGCCCGTCTCTAACCCGCACTTGGCCAGCGTGGGGGCGTATGACCTTAACCTTCTCCTGAGAGGAGACCCGAATTCAGCAGTGGTACGTTATGGGTTGTTGATGATGATGATTCATCAGTTTAAACGATTATCTTTTTCTTTCATTGAGTTCCATAACTCTTTTTAGTCTTTCTTATCTTTTTCTTTACTAGGAATATTTTTATTCATATACTTCTCAATGGTATAATCATCGTAATTTGGCAAAAATAATTAAAAACTACATTTTAAAGATTATATTTTACATTATATATATATAAATCAACTTTGTATGAATTTTGGTCTAACTTAGTCAATATTAAAGTTATCCAGTCTCCTCTTGGTTGAATCGTGAACTTCAGAAATTGACAGGCTTTTTGAGAACTTAAGCTTAATGACAAACTTATTAATTTGTCTTCAGCGTGGGTAGACCAACATTAAAATTATATATTTTATTTCAAATACTTTCACACTGTACACCAGGCTGGTGAGGTAAGAGATTAAAATATAGATGGTTATATTTTTACTATATTAAGATGTGAAAAATGTCATGTAATTCTTAGTTTTCTTTAATTATAAATTAATTCTTTTAGTACTCTTTTAACTACCATACATTAGTAGATCATGTAGAAAGATCATTACCAGTTCGAAATAGGTATTTAAAAACATTACTGTTTTACTTAATATTCGAAGTATGGTAGTGAAGTGAAGTGGGATACTAAGTTTATCCTCTACGCTAGACTCCAAAACTCGTGATTTGTTAAACACACAACCTAAAGAGTAGTGTACACTTAAAAAATTAAATGTCAAAGGTACCTTTTCTTCTAGCACTAGATTTGCATTTAACATTTTAGCAATGAATTATAGTCAAAATAGCAAAACATTAGTTTGCTTAACTGGGACTATAATTGTGTTTTTTGTTAAGGATTAAAAGCACTGTAACCTAAAGTTCTAAGTAAGTAGTCTAAGCTTAAGGATATTTTAAAGTTAATTAAAAAATCGTACAGTCGTAGCACATCAAACGTTGTTGAGTCAGCTTCAAATCGTCAACTCTACTCGTCAAACTATAATATTGGTACGAATGGGTATTATTATTTCCCGGGTCTGATTGCTGTTGGTTTTTTCTAACAAGAAATTCTTAATAGCAGCTTGGAGTATGGCAGATGGCGGTGTTTCCCGCCCGTGCCTCGGGGAGCATGTTAAGGCGTCGCGGCGCGTCGGTTCCAGTTGTCATAAACATATTTGGCAATCGTTATTTGGGAAGTCAGTGCCCTAAAATATTCTGACAACTAGTTTAATCTTCGAATTCAGTTCACCTTCAGTTTTGCGAAGGTCCGATGTCAGTCGCTCCGCGGAAAAAACTGATATTTAGGTAAAACCGGTTGAACTAGTAACCGATCTTAAATAATCGTGAGCATAATAAAGGCTAGGAAGATGAGGATGATAGGTACTAACAATTTCGCAATTGTATCGATAAGCTACTTAACTTTCTGTAGTAAAATTTTATTCCTTTCTATTGTAATATTGCATACATGTACAGTATGTACACTCCGAATACGGAAATAGTTCATCTCTTACATAAAGTTTAAGAACATGAATTTCTATGAACTTCAGTCGTAAACCACGTTAACCACGTCGACAATATTTTCAGTGTTGCACTATAAAACTAAAACACAATCACCATTCTTATGTTTTATTAGTAATACGTAACGTATTAGATCTAATCATTAAAATATATACCTCACTAGCTTATCCGTACATCTTTTTCTGCACCTCTTAAAACAAGTGAATTTTCCCCGTTTTTGTAACATTTTTCAGTGGTACTTTTTAAACGTACCGTAATACTATATAGCCTACAGGCTTCCTGATACTTGCTGCACTCAGAATGAGATACCATCCAAACAACAAATATAATTTACAATATTTATCAATGCAGGATATATAGACTGACTAAACAAGTTACAATATTTTACAAGTTATAATATCTTCAGTCTTTGTAAACATGGTTTAGCAACGGCTCTCAAGACTTTTCCATTATAAGAGTATTTTGCTGTGTAAATATATAACATACATTTTCATGCAAGCAATTTCATGTTATTATAAGTAATTGTTTTCTATTGCTATACTGGTCCGGGAGCCAGGTACAAATTCGATCAATTATTTCTTGGGAGCGAAACTTTGTAAAATGCATTAGAAATGTACCGTCAGCTGTGACATAAAAAAGGAGAAAAACATAAGATACTTGATTTCCTCTTGGATGAAAATTTATAAGAGGATTTTCAACATGCTCTAGTAAATACTGAAAAAAGTCAGCTGTAAGTCAAGGGAAGAGTCGTCAGCTGGTGATAGATGCTGCTGCGTTACACTTTTAAAGTTCCTGCTGACAAACTTTCCATTGAGATACAGCAAGCTGACATTAATTTTAATTCAATTTTTTTTTATTCATGCACTTAAACTATCACCGGATAAAGTAATTATTAAAGTATGTATTGACATTGAAAGAATAATAATAAACGTATGCTGTTAAGTAATCGATTTAATGTCTCGTGAATTTATTTCTGCTTACTTGAAAATTATCCATTATCAAATATATAAAGTGCTTTAATGGCACTTAACCCCTTGATTAAATTGGGTAAACTTGGTAAATGGGATTTTAATGGATAAACTTTCAATAGATATGCCTACTGCGTAATCCGGTTATTCCATTTGTTTTCTTAGAGATATTAAAAAAAATCAAGGCTGGAAGAGGTTTTCTTAAAATGAATTTATCACTGCCATATGTAAGAGAGAGTGTACATATACATAACCTTGGTACATATATATGAACTTTGATATATTTATATAAGTAATACATATTTTAAATATTTTTCGGTCAACTGATGCAAAATGGCATCTGATTTTAAAGTCAACAGAACTTTTACTATGAAATCTAAATTAATAATATATTTATATATTTATTTGAAAACAAATACACATATAATTATTGTACTTTGAAAATACCAAATCTTCAAAACCAATATTTTTCTAATACTGTGCCACCGAGGCAGTCAATTCACAAGTAATATTCTGTCACCTACCGTGATATGACCACATATTTCTGTAAAGCGTGTTTAATCCCTGAATGTCTGTTGTGTAAAGAAATTAGTAGCGACTTGAAATAGTAAGTTTATGTATATATACTCGTATCGTCGATTGCCGGGATCTTTCAATTCGGCTAGATTCTCTGGCGCTGCGTAGAGATGTGGCTTCACTGTGCATCTTCTACCGCATTTACCATGGGGAGTGCTCCGAGGAATTGTTCGGATTGATCCCTGCCGCATCTTTCCGCCATCGTCCTACGCGACAGAAATTTCATCCCCATCATCTAGATGGTTGGCAGTCCACAACTGTGCGATTTTCCCGAAATTTTCTGCCACGCACAGCAAAACTGTGGAATGAGCTGTCGCCTGCGGTGTTCCCGGACCGATACGACCCTCAAACCTTCAAGAAAAGAGCGTACTCCTTCCTAAAAGGCCGACAACGCACTTGTGACGCCTCTGGTGTTGCGGGTGTCCATGGGCGGCGGTAATCGCTTACCATCAGGTGATACGTCTGCTCGTTTGCCCCCTATACATTAAAAAAAAAAAAATGTAACCTCCTGATCTAAAACTTGACGTAAGCTATACTCTAGTAATGAGGCTACAGATGAGCATACTTACATTTTACAGAAATTATAGATAAATTTTACATAGACATGATTAAAATTATTTAATTTTAAATGCAATATATTGATAGAACAGTCATTTAGATAAGAAACGATAAATTCAACTTAAGGTATCAGTAGATGCCTCATCTAGAACGACTTATATACTACATAATAATTCTACTCCTTATATCGAAATAAAAAGAGTTTTGATTGTTTTGTTTTTTGTAAAATATATGTAAATAATCAATGTATGTACCATTACTTTTGCCATCTTATAGGTAGTTTATTGATCCATTCACTAAAAAACTATGGGAGCGAGAATTAATAAACTCTTTGAATGCGGTTTGGACTGCCAACACATTAGAGATACATTTTTTAGCTTGTAAGAAGTTATCCAAATTTTGGAAAAATAGTAATCTGTTAGAGCAAAGTCCGGGGAATATAGTGGATGTTGCAGACATTCCAATTGCAGCTCCTCTAGTTTAGCGGCTGTCTGTTGTGCAGTGTGGTCTAGCGTTGTCATGAGCTATTGACCAGCCTCGCTTGTTAGCAGCTAGTTCTTCCATCGTAGTTTGCAGTTGCCGACAATAGATATCTGCCGTAATGGTTTAACCAGATTTTTAGAAAACTGTAGTGAACGACACAGGCGCTAGTTCCTTAATATTAACCTAACCTAACCGACTATAGTGATATATGTTGTTTTGACCTGAATGCAGACCTTCTCAATAATAATCTTGATCGCCTTTTCAATAACTGTATTCGATTCGTTTTTAATCTTCGCAAGCATTATCATGTATCTGCTTTACGTTCCAAGTTACAATGGTTTTACGTACATTTCGTTTGTTCATTATTCACACTAAAACATTTTACACGTTTTTTATTATTTCTAAAAATACCTTAAAATATTTTATTTTGATAACTACGTGCATTGAATCTTAATATTATCAATTATGTTTTTTTAACAATTTTCGATGAAAAGTATTTCATTTAACTAAAGACTACTATAGACTTTGCCTTACATGGCTTTTATCAATAGAATATGAGCTCTGATGACTCATATTTAGCGCACATAACTTTGTGCCAATATAATTTACACAAAAAATCCTGTTCAACAACTTCGATGACTTCCGTTAAAACAAACTCCATCAGACATTTCCATGTAAATCGCAACCAAAACCTTCGTTTTTATGTTGTTGGGAAATCTGTAGAACCGTCTATAAATAATACCAGCAGGATATTTGTTTATGCTAAACTTACTGTTTCTGCGTTATAAGGGAGTCGTTAGATTTTATGGAGCATTACGAGAAGCCATGCTGGGCAATTTCTTTTCCATTCTTATTTTTCATCGCTTATGTAAGTTTGTAAGGGTAAGCTTCTACCTGAAAAACTTTTGTCAGCCATAAGTTAACTTTTAAGTTGTGCAACTCAACACTAATCTTAATTTATGATTAGTTTTCATCTATTGTGTATTTTGCTCGGGCCCCCGCTCGTGTGAAGGTCGGCTATCACTATAAAGAGTAGCTTATGTCTTTTTTAAAGAATAATATACCAATAATAAATATTCCGGACCTTTATCACAATGCTATCTAGTCCCAAGCTAAATGGTGTTTATGTTATAGGTAACATATAGGTACACAGGTAGAAAACTGATATTAATACAAATATTTTTTTTTTTGTAAAAACACACATTATTCATAGAATGCATCCAAACTCCGAAATGAATATTTGGAGATCATATACAAATTTGGTCCGACCCGGGAATCGAACCCGAGACCTTAACCACAGCGGTCGCATACGCTATCACTGTACCACCGAGGCACCGAGAATTACAGCATCTCCATTAGAAATTTAATTGAAATAGAAAAGGAGGTTATCAATTATTATATTTATTGTTAAATACTATATTTATACAATAACGTAATTCAACAACTTAAAGTCGACACTCAATATACTTAAAAATATGTGTATATGTTTTAGAATAATGACTATTCGTTGTTCTAAAACATATATTTTGCTATGTAAATGCTATCGTATCATTTCAATAATTATTTTTTGCCATTTCCACCAATACATACTTACTAATAATATCTAAAATAAATTCGAAGGAACTGTCTGTCTGTTAACGGTTGCAGCGAATTTAACCCTTAACAACCCACAAGTGTCTTGTGGACACAATTTTGCGTTTATGTTTTCATAAAAACTAAAGTATTTATTTTTATGAATCGGCCTTTTATCTAATTTATCGCCAATGTTTTACGAATCTAAATGTGCAATGAAAATATTTGTAACATGAATAATTTATTATTTTTGGTTAATAAACGAAAATAGTACTTCATCAATCCAGAAGTGTCCAACAGACACAATAACATTTTGTTTGATTCGAGTGTGAAGGTAGATTGTTTTTATTTACATTTACTTATAATCTTATGGTATCGGGAGGGCAATAGCGGCTGCTAGACCTTTGTTTGTGTTATAATCGTAGTCTTTGTAATCGTATCACGTATCAGTGAAAAACGATGATGAACAATTATGGAGTGAGAGTGATGATGTACCATTACAAGAATACGTCTCAATTGAGACAACACAAACAAACAACTTGGAAATCAGAACCTGACAGGCAAAGCCGAACGCCTCGACACAACATAATTCGCGGTGGTATTCATAAGGTGATTCTTCCTCCAGGGCAAGCTATAATAGATCCGAGAGACAGTTTCAACCTTTTTTTTCGACGATAAAGTATTAGAAATAATAGTAAAATATACTAATACTGAAGGGCTTAGAGTTTTACAAAATCGATGGAAATCAATAGACAAAATCGAAATGCAAGCATTTCTAGGTCTTTTATTGACTATAGGCGTCAATAAACAGGGCGGTGTGGATTTTAGAGAATACTGGGATACTATCTTTGGCAATCCATTATATCGAGCTACAATGGGAAAAAATAGATTTGCTTCTTTATTACGATTCTTAAGATTCGATGATAAAAATACTAGGTCCCTGAGAAAGTCAAAAGATAAACTTGCACCTATTAGAGAATTATGGGAATACGTAAATCAAAACCTGAAAAAGTTTTATTTGCCTGGAGAAAATCTCACTATTGACGAGCAGCTTGTACCTTTTCGAGGACGCGTATCATTCAAACAGTACCTACCCAGCAAACCTGATAAGTATGGTATGAAAATTTGGTGGATCTGTGACGTCAAAACTAGTTACCCCCTATTTGGTATACCATATCTCGGAAAAGAAGGACAAAACAGGGCGGAAAATTTAGCGTACAATGTAGTCAACCAGTTATGTGAGCCATACTTCCGAAGTAACAGAAATGTTACTTTTGATAATTATTTCATGAGTATTGATGTCGCAAAATCTTTGGCACAAAATGGTCTTACAATAGTTGGAATATTGAGAAAAAACAAGATGTGTATACCTCCTAATTTTCAACCCAAGAAAACCAGCGATATTGAGTCTTATGTATTTGGATTTTATAAAAATATGACATTGGTCTCTTATGTACCAAAAAAGAATCGTGCTGTAATTTTTTTGTCTACGATGCATCATGGAAAGGAAGAAGATGTGAACAAAAACAACAAATCTGAAATTAACTTGTACTACAACTCCACCAAGGGAGGTGTCGATATGCTGGACCAGATGGTTCATGAGTATACAGTTCGGCGTAAAACAAATAGGTGGCCAATTGCATTTCTTTTAAAATATTATAGATGTTGTTAGCATTGCATCGCTTATTATATGGAAAAATATACATCCTGATTGGAACTCACGTAAAAAAAATACACTTAGAAAACTATTTTTACGTGAAATCGCAACCGAGTTGGTAACACCTCATATACGGAGACGAAGCACGAAAGGACTAACAAGTTACCAGCAAGTAAGCAGCCATGCAAGACGTGGCAGGGTCAAATCAGGAAACTACTCAATCATCTGAACCTGCTGCGAAAAGGAAGAAGCGTTATTATATTTGCCCTTCGAAATTATCAAGGGCTTCTAAACAGTGTTGTGATAAATGCAAACGCAATGTCTGCTCTGAACATTCTGAAAAAAAGGTATTTGTAATATCTATAAGTAAATAGGTGTAAATATACATTACTGAATACATTATATTGTCTTTTTCATTCAAAATATCTTTCTTTTCTTTCATCACACCTTACATTTATAAAATGAGTCTGTTGGACACTACTGGTCAGTTACGTCACAAAAGCATTCTGGATAGTTAAGGGTTAATGAAACTGAGCATGGAGATACTTTAATAGTTGAAGAATGACATTGGCTACTTTATTCCTTGATAACTGATATATATGCGAGTCGAGACCCAAGCAAAAACTATATAAAGTATAATACAATTTCTCGCTTAAATCATTCAGTCAAAAATATCCCGTACGATTTTTCAAGTGATAAATATAGATCACAAAGTTACAAAATCTATCGTCAACATTCCGTCTTAAAGAAAAAACTAAAGAATAATAACAAATCAAGTCGGATATAAGCATTAGTACTTATATCCGACTTGATTTGTCATTAAACAAAGATAACTAAAGTTAAACATTAAGAAACCTATTTAAAGAAAATCATCCGTCCTGTGGAACCGATTCCTTAGATTTATTTGCACTTTTTAGTGTTTGTTTATTATATACTTGGCAATATTTAGATTTCATGACCGCAATATTACATGGAAAGCTTTGAAATAACAGTAAACTCAGAGCTTATGCGTGCAATAGATGAATGAGTTAATAAAGTCAAGTGTTTGTTGATTCATTGTTATTTACATAGACAGTTATAATGTTGAATGAGAAAATCATGTCAAAGTGGCCAAAGACTGTAGTAACACAAACACGTTAATCATAATTGTGTTAATAACTGACTAAAAATGAATAAAGCAATTATTATAAATTCATGATACATACTCGTACATATATAACGTCACGCCTATTTCTCAGAGAGGTAAGTAAATACAATTGATCTCCATTTACGGTCCTGACACACCTCTTTTGTTTCATCCACATTCATCAATCGCTACTTAAATCTTACTTTTTTTTTTTTTTTTATTGAATTGGAGGCAAACGAGCAGACGCATCACCTGATGGTAAGCGATTACCGCCGCCCATGGACACCTGCAACACCAAAAGCGTCACAAGTGCGTTGCCGACCTTTGGGGGATGGGGGGAGGGAATGGGGGAGGGGTTGGGGTATGGGCCTCCGGTATCCTCACTCACTCGGTGAAACACAGCGCAAGCGCTATTTCACACCGGTTTTCTGTGAGGCCGTGGTATCACTCCGGTCGAGCCGGCCCATTTATGCCGAAGCGCGGCTCTCCCACGGTGTCGTGTCGCTTAAATCGTGTCGTATGATTAAACAAGTTAATTTAACCTTAATGTCTAAGTGTAGTTACCTTTTCTACTCGTTCCTCTGTAACATCCAAAGTATAAAATACTACCTATTTACGTAAAGTACATTAAGCTAAATATGATACCAATACAATTTTTTTGAGGCGTGTTACATGAACCGTGTAATATTAGTTACAATTATTTATTTAATTATGCACTTAAAGTTCTTAGGTAGGTACACTTAAACCTATTTTCCAATTTCTTTATTTCGTGTAGTATTTAGTACCTTCACAAAATTTACAAAAATGCTACTCGAACAATACGTATAGGTTAAGATGTAAAGGTTTACAGCATGATTTATAAGTACATCTTAGTAGTAGGGATTAAACCTTCTGGTAGGAACTAAAGTTAAACTATCCTCTTAGCTACAACAACAGTGTTTAGAGAACAAAGAGAATCTAGGTCAACAGTAGAACATTTTCATTGTGTTGTCATACGTATTTTCTATTGTAAGTTTTATGATATGAGCAATAAACCAATTTGTTATTACGAACCATAATATGTTGTGAATGGCAGTTTAAAAGAGTTTTAACAGAAAGTGTAAAATTTACAAATTTACTTATAGCCTTAACCCTCACTTACATATATTATTATTTAAAGAAATCCTAAGGTAAAAGGCGCTCACAGCCCAGTTGCCTTCGGTGATGGTTTCTTAGTACCGAGGGTAACTGGGCTATGAGCGCCGAAGCAACAATGGCGCTGCCAGACCCGTATGGATGACCGTTAGTGGAATGATACCATGAGTTTCTTCGTGATTCGCAGAATACATTAAACAGAGTCGGTCCCGATTGTTATTTTACGATAACAGTCGTGAAGCTTAGTTGGAAGCATTTGGGGCTTAAGACATCGAACGGCAAGATTATATAGCCACAACATTGTCTTGTCAGCCCCCGACCCGTGCCCGACCAGCGTTGGGCTTCTGAGAAGAGACCCGAGCCCAGCAGTGGTAAATTATGGGTTGTAGTTGTAAACAAATTCTACGAAGATTTAAATTTCTTATATTCACATAGTATTAAATAATATCATATTTTCTGATTTGTCGATAAATGTTTCATACATCCTAAAACCTATATTGATATTGCAATAGTCAAATCGAATTTTCCGCAACTCTATTTTTAAACGTAGGCGCTAAGCAGTATGCTGCGAAAAATTTGAAACTTTCAGCGCCTATTCCGTAGGAAATTGGAAAAGCTAAACCAAACATCCGTTGATACGGGATATTGCTTTTTGAAAATGAAAAACAAGTAATGTACTCAAAGATTTACTCTTTAAATACGAAAAAAAAATTGAAAACTTGATTGAGTCTTACTTTGAATTTGGATTCCCGATTAGATTTTTTCATCGAATCAATTGAAGAGATTGACCATTGGGATTAGTGCAAAGCATATTCGACTTTATAGCTATAAATTTGTGATCTGTATAGGTATATTCAGATATCCTTTCTGAGGAGAATGTTCTGTACACCGTTGGACAATTAAAGACTTAATGATGACGATGATGATGATACACATATTTGAACAGTTTGTATATAAAAATAACACAACTGTATATTGTCTTCTTAAAGAAAACAATATTTTGAAATAGCATATTCACGACACACTAATTAATGTTGATTTAGACATATTTAGTCAATTATCTAAACTTTAAATATAAGTATAATAAATAAGAATATCTAAGAATAATGTATTGTATGGCCCCATATATTGTTTTAATGTATAAAGGCAATATTAGGTGTAGTGAACCGAACTAATAGCAATGTATTGTTTCGTTTCATATTTTCCACATGACTGTGCGCCTCTAATGGTATTAATAAGCTTTACGCTACACTTGCGTACAAAGCGTTCCTGCTTATTCTGGTTTTTGCTAAGTTCCGGACAACAACATCTTAACATTCTTTAAATTACGATTAAATAAATATAGTAAAAAACGTTGTGTACTTATCAGCCGTAGTTTTCTTTATTAAATTGTTTTTTTACCAATTATAGGAACTTTGTTATAATAATGACATAATATGTTTTATACCTTTTATTTTAATTTTATTATTTCCTACGTCATGTTGATAACAATATACTTGCTATTTTACTGATCATATTGGTCCAAGTTTCACGCAGTGCCGCAATAGGTCTACACATACAATTCAAATTTTGATATAATTTGCAAAAAACAAATAAGTAGAAAGTGTACGAGTATGTTTACCTAGTAGTATATTTGCTTTTAGAAAATGCTTGTTAAATATAAAATTTTATCCTTATCCACGTCTTAAATAAACGAAGGCACAACTTAATGGTAGAAGCAAGGGATTATTTTTATTCTACGTAAACAGAAGCTCTAACTCTAGTGTAATTTTAGCGTCGGTTATTCAATTTGTTCACGTAAATGATGATGAATAAATATGAAAGTGTAAATTGAAAATTATTCAATTCTAATTATAAGTTAAGAACTTGACGTGGCTAAACCAAGAAGACAGTTTGTTCGTGCAGAATGAAAAGTAATTAAATTGATAGTTCACATTTTTAATAACACCAAAATGAAGAGAAGCTTGATCAAAACTTATAAATCGTGATCAACTCAAGACAATAAAAATAACAATAACAAAATTTTCAAGAATAATCACTGAACCAAAGCATAATTTCCGAGAGAAATATCAGCAGATGACACTTTGAAAGTACACATTTTATGTACTTCAACATTTTAATCAACATCAAGGCCAAAATTGCTTTCCTGTATCGAATAATCTCACTAAACATGAAACAATTAAAACGTATGACAAAAAACATTCTCAGCGATACCCAATGTAAGTAATCCTGTACAACTGTTTGCTCATTTCACGCCTAACCTTATGCAGTGGACCCGCGGTAATCTGACAGAGGTTTTGCAGGGCAGTGTCGAACTATCGATTTGTTGGATTATGGAGTACTGCCTAAGAACCCCTATAGTCCGTTTTTTTTTCCAAACATATAACTTGTAATCCGATAAATGACAGATCCAACGATAAGATTTTATATGTAGTACAAATATCCTAGGTCCCGGATTATCGTGGATCCACTGATGAAAATCGTGTCATAAGCGACTTTAAATCGCAACAATTTAAGTGTAGATTTTTATTGTTCTTGTGTGGTTTTAATATATAATAGAAACAATAATGAATGAGTAGAAGACATTATATTAATCAACTAAAGATCCCAACAGTACATGTTTCCATCTTGAGAAATTGATTCACATGGTTATTTATCAAAGTAGTAGGTATTAGTCATAATTTATTTTTGAAGTGAATCTTCTTTAGAATCGTTGTGATTTCAAACCGGTTGCAACGGAAAAAACGACAGGTAAGAGACACAAATACAAAAAGTCGCCTGTAATTAGTGAACCAGAGCGAGAGAGCAAATGTCGGTCTCATTCTTTTGTCGATTTACTGAAGTTTCACTTCTATCGTGTGTGAATCGCACCTTTTTTTATTAATTTTATAAATCAACCTATAAAGGTCATTGTTACGTTTTCAACCATATTAATGATTTTTTGTACAAGACTTATTTAAAATCTAGTATATATTATTATATTTACTAGATTTTAAATAAGTCTTTCCTACTTCCTTTCCTATTTTTCCTATTATTACAGAAATAGTGATAAAATATTTCTCGGCTTTTTCTGATACAAAAAAAAAATTACGGTTACAAATTATAAAAAGCGAGTAAAGTAAATATATATGCATAGACAAAAATCAGCTTAATAATTACTATGTTTGTAATAACCAATCCACAAATCAAAGATTGGCCAATGATGAATGATTTTATTTCTAACTCCTAATTATTTTTAAAATTACTTCTATCTTTGCATAATCAAAACGCCTCGTAAAATATGTTAACATATACAGTAAATTAATATCTGATATATGTATTATAATGAAGTTTATTATGAGAAAATCCTACGTTCGTCAGTGGACGTCTTACGGCTGAGTTGATAATGATATTACAACATTTTTAATACGTACAGAAAATTATAAATTACACAACCGCACGTTAAAAAAATAAATGTTTTATATGAAATTTCGTTTCATGCTTAATGTTCTAAAAAAATCTACTTTGCTTAATTTCGGCAGAAAAAATTAATTAATTAATTATTATTCTATTGAAACGTGGCAGAACTTTTTATACGAACTCGAAATATAATTTTATTGCACTAAATAAAAGGAAAGTGAAGGAAGCAAATATATTGAAAAAGGAATAAATTGAATTGAAATCCTCATTACCTCTGTAAATATAAGGGTAATGACGCTTTTTATTGCTTTGCCTCTTTTTAAGGGTTCCTTAATAGGCCTAGTTTATTTATTTTATATAGCTGTATTTTCTTTTTTTATTTTACGTGAAATCATCAACATTTTCTAGATCGAACAGATACACTAAACGTAATGGAATTTTAAGAAGAACACTATTAAATATATTTGAGGCTACGAAAACAAACCAGAACATTATATTTTGTTATTGAAACCTAGAAATTATGACTAATACAATAAATGCAAATATGAGGTACGATCAGTATTTAGTAATATTTTTTCAAACCAAACGTAAATAGGAGCACTGTTATGGGTTGGATGTGAGTGAGTTATTAACCGCCGTTTTTAGGATTTTTAATGTATGAACCCATCAAAGTAACTCTGCTCTACCTGATGGAATGCATAAGCAGAATTCGAGAGTAGTGATCACCATACTCGTTGCAAATGCAGACAATAATGAAGTTTATTATGAGAAAATCCTACGTCCGTCAGTGGACGTCTTACGGCTGAGTTGATAATGATATTACAACATGTTTAATACGTACAGAAAATTATAAATTACACAACCGCACGTTAAAAAAATAAATGTTTTATTTTTTGCAATAAAGCATGTTGACCCAGACTTTGGTGGCCTATGGAGATAATTCTATATCATTGGGCCTCTGGTCTCGCACTCAAAAACGGATGCTGTTATTTCATGTTGATTTTCTGTGAATGGGTCGCACCATCCCACTTGAGTCGGCCTGTTCATGCTGAAATTAGCGTGAATCATAGAATAGAATAACATTTTTAATAATTCCCAAAAACATACTGATATTAAGATGTGATTTTTTTTTTTTTGATGAATGGCAACCAGCCGGATCACTAGGATCAGCTATTTCTGCCAATGTCAAGTATTTATCGTCTTCAATTATCAAGTCTTCGAGTCTTCAAGTCGTCGTCGTGATGAAATTAATGATACAAAATATATAAAATGTGGATGACATGAAATGTGGACCGTCTTCCGAAAAAACAAAAAACGATCTCCCAAGATGTGATTTTATTCTAACAAAACTAACAGTATACGAGAAGTTTAATAAAGAATTTCGAAAACCCTAATTTATCAATTTATTTTTCTATACATATGATGAATTGTAACCTTTAGATTATAATAATATACTACTTCGTAAAAGTTTCTGAAATAATCTTGGTTTATCTGCATTTTTCAATTTATTTATACAAAATGAGTTATGTTACATCGTTAAGGTCGTAACGAGATGAATGTTCTCTTTTCTGTTTGCTTCGACGTATGTTTAATATTTTAAACGTCAGAAATATGTTTAATATTTAAATAACGCTTATATTTTGGATGCATTTATTTTGAGATAAAGAAATACGATACACAAAAGTTACATACAAGTGAGAAATATTTATAAAAACATTCATCTTTATGAAATATTAAATAATGTACGCACTGTAAGAATCAAATATACAAGAATTTTGTGGTATATGTTTGAATGGACTATAAAATAAGGATAGTTATACGATGAGAAATACAGCGCTGTTATTATGATTGTCTTATCAAAAACAAAGCTTATTTTTTTGCGCTTAAACCAAAAAATAATACATGCTCCTATAGTACCACTACATTGTAATATAAAAAATATATACGAGTACATATAATATTTACAAAAATCAAGTAAGGGTTTAAGTTACCACCAAATATTATATAAAAGTTTGAATAACACACAAAGCCTGAATCTGGTTTCAGAATGAACAGTGCTTATTCTAAAAACTAGAATGATTGGTAAAATACTTTAATACCTATTTTTTGTTAATACTTATTTAATATTCTTACTTATATTATAAACGCGAAAATTTGTGAGTATGTAAGTGAGTATGTTTGTTGCTCTTTCACGCAAAAACTATTCTGATGAAATTTTACAATAATATAGCTTATACATCAGAATAACACATAGACTACAATTTATAAAGATACTAGCTTCGCTTAGCGGCTTTACCAGCGGTTATTGTGGTATCGCGGGTAACACCGCGGGGTTCAGCTAGTATATCATACGTAGAAAAACCAAACTCAAAAACAAAAAAGTAGTAGCAGATCAAACAAACATATGATCCGAACCACGAATCAATTCCGAGACCATAGTACATCAATCGCATAATTCACAAATAATCTTTTTTTCTAAATGATACCTACTATTATAAAGGTAGCTAATTTCTACCTTTATAATTAGCTACCTTTATAATATACCTATATATATAAGGTAGCTAATTTCTACCTTTATAATTAGCTACCTTTATACCAGTAAATTATGTTAAAAGTGTACAGGGTATCTTACGCAGGGTTGCATTGCACTACCGTCAGAATTAGAGTGCATTTCAAATCTTTAAGTTCCTTTGCTAAATTTCTCCCCAAGTGGTGTCCTCGTTAAAATAAGTGCATCCATGTAATTGGCACTACATTTCACGATAGAATGCACCCCAGTAATTGTAAATTCGAAAAGGATTGCTGTCAAAGAGAACTTTAACTTAATTGACCATAAGAAAACTTGGTAATATTTTAAACTTCCTGCAAATATACGCTAAAAAGAGTAAAATAAACTGGTTTCAATTTAACGAGCTTATATTACGATTTGTCGATTCTTATCCATACCTAATTATATTAACAAAATAAATAACAAATGCACTAATCGCCCCTACGAATTTTAACCCCCTCTATTCCTCTGGGATGCCATCATCGGATCCTAGTTTACTAACCATGGTACCACCGTTGGTACATTTCCTTTCCAACATATAAGAATCATCAAAATCGATTCATAAACGACGTTGTCATTCGCGAACAACATAAAAAAATGTACGGTCGAATTGAGACACCTCCTCCTGTTTTGAAGTCGGTTAAAAATGATCTTCATGATCTTGTAGTTAATTTTGATAATTAAATAAATACAACCACATGCTCTGTGTTACTCTACGCTTGTAGTCTCTGGATTGACACCGAGTCGTATAGTCCATTCGAAACGTCGTAAAATAGACTGACCTTTTAAATATTTTTTAAGTCCCAATGTACCACAAAAACTCTGTGAAATGTGTTGTACTTATATTCAGTGGCGTGCCAGTAAATAAACAAACATTAAACTATAGGTACGATTGTATCATTGTTGCCTAGTTACCTACACACTAGTATGTCATGTGTATAATTTGAGAAAATCTGAAGCATTTATTTGGATTTAGTCATGAATAGTCGTACATCTACAAAGACTAACACTGATTCTGATTTAACCAATATTAAGGTAGTTTCTTTGATCAGTGATCTAACTTGACCGTGTGGTGACGAATTAAGAATACAGATTGTCACCACACCTTATTATCCAGTCGGTGACGTAAGAGGCGACTAAGGTACAAACCATGCAGGACAACTTTACTATAAAGAGAAGAAAAATTTGAAACGAACCCTGAACCAGCTCGTCTCACCAGTGTGATATAGTGAACCATAACCTTCTTACTAAGGAGTCCAGCAGTGGACTGTTAAAGGCTGTTAATGATGATGATGATCGAACTTGTACATTGAGAACCCTCTGAGCAATCTAATAAAGTTCCACTACACTCTTTTCCTAAAAATGAAAATATGACCACGAATTGCTGTTGTACAGGGTAGTAATTAACTGTGTTACAAAAAGCTTGTAATACAATTTTAAGCCTTAGTTGTAGATGTGTTATTATATTTAGACTGTTGAACAAGTAAAGGTACGAGTATCATATCAAAATTTACTCTCAAAATGGGGATTGATAGAAACCGATTAAAAAGGTATTTTAAGACAGATCTACATAAAACCTTAAAGGATTTATGACTTTTAATCTTTATCAATATGCAATTATTATTGTTTCTTAATTATTATTTTTATTAATTACTCTATCTATGGACGGGCCTTTTGGTCTATTGCTAAGCCGTGTGGGTATGATACTTACCCGGGCAGTACTTTTGTGTATTTTATTCATATCAGCAAAGCATTCAAATATATATGTGTGTATTTAGAAATATTTAAGCATGCCTATCAGCAAACTGGCTACTATAGTACAGACTTTGTCTAGCTTGGAATCAGACGCGTATGAGTTTGGTGATGATTTTATTATCTCTCTCTATCTATATCTATCTCTCCAATAAAAAAGACCACTCACGATAACGAGGGATACCGTCTGCTAACCTCCAAACTTAATTTTAAAGATGGCACCCTGATTATAATAATTAAAACAATTAATTAACCTTAACTTAATCATTTATCCACTACATAGACGGTTAGCATTGACGGTATATAACCTTAACCTAATAAATACAAACCAATGTTTCCTATATTTATCATCTCTCAAAACTCAGCTGTGAGACAGCACCCACGCATAACCATCTGGCGACCGTTGCTCTTGACAGGTAATTAACATCGCATCCATTGTATTCATGTCAAGCCGTTCCTAGTGTCGATGAACGGAAAGTTTTAAAGCCTGCCATGAAATATTTTAAAAGCTTATTTTATTTCATCGATTGGTAGAACTTAGCGCTAGCGCTGTATTTGCTCTTTATTTTGTTTTTTCTCTTTTTAAAAAAAAAACAAAATAAAGTTACGAATATATCATGTATTGTAAGGGACTTCACGAAAACAATAAGAACTCCCACTCAGAATTACAACAAGGTGTCACCCTAACCCTTGTAAGATTCAAACCCACAACTCCCAGCATAGTAGAGAGCAGCGTGGTGACCGGCACTACTACGCCACTACGCGAGCACTACGCCATCGGTGCAGTCGTCTAACTGCACGCTGCTGTAACATACCTATTTTATATTGCCAGGGAATATTGTACAATAGTTAAAACTATTGCTGTAACACTAAATGTCTTGATAGATGGCGTTCAGAGCAAATTAGAACGCAATATGGTTCGCTTCCAGCTCCAGTATATAAGAACGTGCAACTAAATCAATGTTTCCAACCGATCGGGCAGCTACCTACGGAAGAAATAATATTTAGTGCGCACGATACTGGGCCACTATTATATTGCCAAATCCAAACCCCCTACTACTGCGACTGTGTACGCCTACGCGGACCTTTCGCAGCTCCCTCTGTAATTTTCTAACTTTTTATGTAACTTCAACTAACAATAAAACCCGGTTTTTAGAAGAAGAATTGTGTGTTATTGGTCCTATTGTCTTACATTGCTAATTTACAAAAACATAGTCCTACCGTATCCCAGCATGAAAACAATTTTTTTTATCCTTATGTTTCTTATTTGAACGAATTAAAAATTTCACATCATACCACTGCACCACTCAAATTGTGATTATACGAGCGTTGACTGACATGACAGGCATATATAGCTAAACCATTCTATTATTATTCCTCTATTATAATTGTAGTGTGACATTAATTTTATATGTGTTAAGCCTTTCGAACAGTTGCCACTTCGCTGGCTGTCTCTATTAGAAATTCAATTTTCATAATCTCATCAGGCCTAAGGTACAAATCAGATATTAATAATAATATTGTGTGATGGAAAGCTTTGACTAATTGTTAAAGTGGTAAATTCATTTTTATGGAAATTATCTTACTATATTTTAAATTGCAGGGGAAATATCTCGTGGTTTAACTTAAGGACTTTTTTCAACGTCAAGCTGGTTTCACGTCTCTTTTATAAACATTCCACATCTATAACACTTAAAGGGTGTGTGTGTTAGAATCTAACTTTTTAAAACCATTAGTTAGTTCATATAGGACAACAATAATATGGTGTTAGTACTTATAATTATATAAATTTACATAGTTAAAAGTTTGATTGCTCTATTGAATAGAGTGCCTAAATGTGACGCTATTTTGAATGAAAACTCATTAAAACAATTTGTAGAGTTCTGCTAAATTTTAATATTGGGCGAGCCACGCTTCAGCATGAATGGGCCGGCTCGACCGGAGTCATACCACGGCCTCACAGAAAACCGATGTGAAATAGCGCTCGCACTCTGTTTCATCGAGTGAGTGAGGATACCGGAGGTCCATACCCCCAACCCTTCCCCCTTCCCCTCTCCATTCCCCCAAAGGTCGGCAACGCACTTGTGACGCCTCTGGTGTTGCGGGTGTCCATCGGCGGCGGTAATTGCTCACGGTCAGGTCGTCTGCTCGTTTTCCACCAACATTATGATGTTAAGAAATTCAAATACTTTTACTAATCGTTGGTTTACACTACCACATACATAAACATTCGTTTTAACACATTTCTTAAAATGTATTCGAAGGACTATCTTTTCCATAAACGACAACCATTGTTTTATTCATAAGAGTCTGTAAAAAACATTTGTTCAATTTTAAGTTCCATAGTATATCAAATGAGACTCAGTTTGTTAATGTTTAAAGGTCGAGAGGTATGATATTCTGTTAAATAGCCACAAGGTGTTGCATTCTGTGATGTTGCGGGCATCGAGCCGCACTCGATCAAGTCATTTCCCATTTATCCACTCAACGTGTGGTTAGTTCGGTTCGGAATGTCGGCAGAGGTAAGCATTAACTTGACGCAAGCTTGATTGAACGACTATTGTTGTTCATTTATTGTGTAAACTAAACCTTTAATCTAATCGACAAGTTGAAAATGGTACAAAATAGAGATACTGCTCTTAAAACTATGTGCGATAGCTCATTGGATCCGGAATGACGCCTAGAAAAATGTGCCAAAAGCGTGTTAATACACGTGTGCACACATAAAAAATTGCAAAAGTTATAAACAATTAAAGATGAAAAAAAAGGGCATTTCGTTTTTTGCCAATATTTCATAAACTATTAATATTTAAGAAATTTAAAAAAATATTCTGAAAGAGGAGGAAATTTCCAATAAAAAACTAATAACTCGTGGAACTCTATCTCCATTAGTCTAGTAGTCTAGCTTCATTTCAGTGAAGTGAGTATTCCACAGGACTTTTTATTTATATTTGATGGGTTTTGACTGTGAGAACATAAACTTTGTGAGGTAGAACAGAGAAGAATAAACTTTATTTAAAATTAGGTTGGTTGTGTCCTGGCCCTCAGAACACACTTTTTATGTAGACGCCGTATATTCCGTGTTCTTGCAAAAATTAAAGAAAAAGGAAGTCGCCCATAGACTATACAATATCAAAAGTAAGTATGTCAACACATAACAAACACTGTCCCAATAAATTAAAACGTACTGACGGTATTAAAACTTTTGTAGAACGTATTAGCATTGCAATTATTGAAGTATTTATTTAAACACAATGTTCTCTGTGGCGCAGTGGTAGCGTATATGATTGCTTTCTTGAGGTCTCGGGTTCGATTCCCGGGTCGGACCACATGTTTGTATGATCTGCAAATGTTTGTTTCGGAGTTTGGGTGTTTTCTACGTATAACATTTATGTATTTACAAAAAAAAATTATATCAGTTGTCTAGTACCCAGAACACAAGCTCTGCTTACCTTGGGACTAGATGGCGTTGTGTGTAAGATGTCAAAAATACCAAAAAAAAGAAAAGAAGCAAAAGATTTTAATAAAAAGCAGTCATGTGTACTAATAAATAATTTTTCCGATTGTTCCGGTTAATAATATGGAGAATATTGTAAAAGTAGGTCAAATAAAAGGTAAATACTGAAAGGATGATCTGATCTTGTGTTATAAAACTATAAATTATGTTTATATAAAGTCTGCGTCTGCAGCCTCGTCTAACTCATTATATTATTATAGTATATCTTACATGACGTGGCATTTATCACGTCTTCCTTAACTGAGAGATTAGTTTAGAGTTTTAGGAGTTCCTAATCAAGGTTTAATGTCTATTCTAAAATTTACCGCAGCATTACCTAGAACTGTTGACCTCTCCTGATCAGGTAAAGGACTGTCTCGGTGGCGTAGTGGTAGCGTATGCGACTGCTAAGCTTGAGGTCTCGGGTTCGATTCCCGGGTCGGACGAAATGTTTGTAGGATCTGCAAACATTTGTTTCGGAGATTGGATGTTTTCTATGTATAATAAGTAGGTATTTACAAAAAAAAAAGTATGTAAGTATTTATATCAGTTGTCTAGTACCCATAACACAAGCTCTGCTTAGTTTGGGACTAGATGGCGTTGTGTGTTAGATGTCCATTAAATGTCCAATAATTAAACAGCCGAGAAGTCTATAAATTTAGATTACTTTTTGTATTACACTATGTCAAATACATCCAACTTTCCGAGAATAACGCCTACGAACTTTCAAATTTTATAACTTATCCTAATTTAATGTTGTAAAAACGAGGGGAATTTCGTATCAGTAAAATTTGCTGCATATCAGATAAGTTTGTTCGCATTCAATAAGTATTCAATCGATTGAATATTTGTAAAAAACGTATGATATACTCGTACGTACTACTTATGTATGAGCAAAAAATATACACAACACTAATATATTCTATTTTCTTTTTCTTTGAATAGACAACTCTTTACAAACATACATGTAAGGGACACAAAGAACACCCAGATTTAGGACAACAATATGTGGATCACACAAAGTGTTGTCTCATGTGGGATTTGAACCTACAATACTTGGCGCGGTAGGAAGCGGCGTATAGACCGCTTGAACCACTAGGCCAAACTTGCAGTCATGAATAGCTATAGGTAACTCAATTAACCAAAATGTGCTTGCTCTTTGAGGTAAACCAACAACTTTATGCCAGCCTGTGTTCATACTAAGAATAATTAGTAGGTCTCACGCGAACATCACTTTTCGCTGAATTCAGGTCTCCGTATGTCACGGGTACGGGGATAAATAAGCATGGCCATTTTATTTATGTTATTCAACTATTTCGTTATAAGGAAGGTTCCATACTAGCATTACCTCACAATTTATTTGGAAAGAACGCACCTCTCTATACGTTATTTATTTGAAGGTTTTGAAGGTTTAGTTGGGTAGAAATACTGAAGGCGAAAATTTATTCCGCAGATCGTAAGTGAAAGAAAGCACACTATGTTAGGGTGCCAAATATCCAAGGGATGGGAATGAAACCTTCGGCACGTTCAAAAACAACGGAATGCTGCTGTACCGCTTGCAGCGTTCTATTTCTTATAACTCCTAAGAATTCTAATAGTTTTAATTAAACGCACCTGAGGTAAACGTACAGATTCTTGCACACTAATGTGCAATATCAGGATAAAAGAGAAAGCAGGTTTGATATTAGTATTAACATTTTGTAATCAAACATTTGTATTTTGTAAAATTACCTATGCATAATAAGGCCTTATTAAAGGCAATATTAAATCAACATTTTAGACTTTTTTAGTCAACTATCAAATTGTAAATTTAAAATTTGTATTACTTAAATGATCACATCTATTAAATGTATGAACAAACCACGGTAAGAGACAAATATAAATTTATCAGTCTCTCCCAAAATCCTTTCTTGCTTGGATATCTCTTAAAGAAAATCTGGAATTTTACCCAACATAAAGGACTGTTATTTGTCAAATTGAGACATAAAACACGTCCTTCGCATTTCTAAAAAAATCAACATCTATGAATGTGAAATTTTATTAAAATAAAATTCAAGAAGACCTGTATAAGGTAGTTTTAGATTACTGAGTAAATTATATTTGTCATACACAGAAAACAGACTTCTTTATAGGAGGAAGTCCTAAATTACATTTCGGTCATTCTCGTAATGTGTCCTTATTCTAATTGACGTTACGCTTTACTAATAATTATTTTTATGTTTTAGCTGCCAAGATGATTCTGCTCTACCTGATGGAAAGCATAAGCAGAATCTAAGAGTAGTGGTCACCATTGTCATTTCAAATAAAAACAATGCAATTATTAAGTTGTAGGTTACATCACATCACAATAGCTTTTAACAATCTACTGCTGAAAATAAAATTGTATCTAAAAAGGACAATACACAGAACATCGCATTGAAAATATGAAATTATTTTTATACAATTGCATGTTATTAAAAGTTATTTCAAATATAAATGTTTTTCAACACATTATCATAAAATCATTTAAGAGAACTTCAAAAAATAAGCTTAAGATTTTGGGTTTTATTTTTCACGCAGCTACAGATTTGTGTCGGCAACAGATTATAGGGGTGCTGACCTATTTCTACCCAAACTGTTGATCAAGTATCGGGCGTACGCAATGCAGACTTTAACAATAGACTTAGCCTTCGGGCATTATTGGACTAGGCACCAGAACTTTCTTTGACCCTTTGATTTAGGTATAGGTTAGAGAGGATTGACCTATCCTTATGGCAAGAAATGTACGAATAAAACAGTGTAGTTTGAAATATAATTTAATGTTACATGGTTTAATCTGTTTAATAATACCTTTTCTGTAAAAATATTTGAATGATACAAAACATCATAAATTGTTAAAAGTACCAATTCAAATAGAAAATAATAAACATTTACCTGAAAATGAATATTCAGATATCATATATGAATGCAATCAGGCAAGATATACCTGATTGATGCTTTGGCCAGTTAAGAAACTGGTTAGTAAAACTTATTGATCCAAGTGCTTCCAAAGATAGTTATTAAGTCATGTAATATAATTTGGAACGTGAAAGTAAAAAACCAATATACACATTGTAACGAATTAGTTTCACAAAACTAGAGAACATGAGTAGTGCAATCTAGCATAGCCATTAAAGAAGCCATTACGAAATATGCAATGTAAGGGAGCGCAAATAAGACACTCTAGGGGTAAATAAAAAACTTCACGTCTAAACAATTTTCGTTCTCTCTTAAACTGCGAAACGCGGTCAGGCCAACCGCTACAACGCTGTTTGAACAATCGACATTTACGGTAGGGTTAATATGTGTTTTCTCTGCAGCTTGCTGTTGTACTTGAACCGAACAAGCGAATTGACTATTGGGGCCATACCTTACTTTTAGTAGTTGTATAGACCTGTGTGTTTCTAAAACTACCTACTAACAGGAATATCCTTCCATTCAGGTGCGGTTTACATTGGGTTACAAGTCAGAAAAATATCTAATATGTTGGATTTTGTTTCTTAGGAAAGTTCTAAGTATGAAGTTTAACTTGCAACTCAAGACTACTTAGATTTTAAATGAAATGAATGAATAAAAAAATGTTTATGATCATAACATCATGCAAAAAAAAAAACACGTAACAAAATATGTTTATAAATACAACACACGTCATCTAGTCCCAAGCTAAGTAGAGCTTATGTAACGGGTACCAGACAACTGATATAAATGCATTCATATTTTTTTTTTGTAAATACATATATATTATACATAGAAAACACCCAAACTCCGAAATAAATATATTTGTAAATCATACAAACATTCGGTCCGACCCAGGAATCGAACCCGAGACCTCAAGCACAGTAGTCGCTTACGTTACCACTACGCCACCGAGGCGGGTTCAAAATTTCTAAGCAAAAGTACTTTTTACTATTCATTTCGAAGGATTTTTTAAAATTTATTATTTCATAAAACTTTGTGATGCCATATTGCTTAGAACAAGCCGATATAAGTGATGTTATTAATAGAAGTTAAATATATATATAAGAGGTAACAATCTCGCTCACAGCTTATGCCTTAAAATACACCAATAATACTAGAATAATATACATTAATAATAAGGCGCAGTGGATAATTTCAAGGCTGATGCAGGTATCTGTAACAATTGTAGCCATTTCTAAGCTCCGACGGTGTCAGTGGGTGGCAAAGGGGTGTACTTAAGGGACATGCACACTAACCACGAGTACTTTAATGTGAAATATTCAAATGGTGATATTTATTCTTTCATTTAATTATGTAAATTCTGCCAGTGAACTAATTTATTTATGACGATTAAATATTTATTTTTGGTAATAAATATACCAAATATTAAATAGATCTTAAATTATGGATAGACAGTGGATATTTATGAGTGGTTTAGGTATTGGTATAGGAAAATAACACACTAATTTATTCAAACATTATACGATGAACGTTAACGTTGTCTTACTAATAGAAAAAATAAACCAAAGTAATGTAAGTAAGGTAATGTAATGTTTTTTCTAACAAACTAAATCGGAAGTGTTTTAATAATATCAAATTTAGTATTTGCTCTTTATTGTGACATTGACTGCCTCGGTGGCGCGAGTGGTAGCGTAAGCGACTGCTGTGCTTGAGGTCTCGGGTTCGATTCCCGGGTCGGACCAAATGTTTGTATGATCTGCAAATATTTGTTTCGAAGTTTGGGTGTTTTCTATGTAAAATATGTATGTATTTACAAAAAAAAAAGTATATATGTATTTATATCAGTTGTCTAGTACCCATAACACAAGCTCTGCTTAGCGTGGGAGTAGACGGCGTTGTGTGTTAGATGTCCGAAATATTTATTATTATTATTTATTGTTCAAAAATATATTTTCCATGGCAAATTGCTTAATAATGTTCTACGGAAATTGTATGTATATTTGCATTATACGGTTACAGTGTGTTATAACCTTTATAAGGAAAGAGTATTCAAGTCAGCGCCTTGATATTTCAGTGAGGAGCCGAGTCAGTGTCTCATACCGGCGTCATTCAGAGACCGTTCCACTTCAGTTTTGATTAGTCCGTAAACTCCAACACCTCTGTTATTAATGTAGATTTTAGTTTCTAAACTATACTGATATAATAAACCCCAAAAGCCTCTGGTTTGATTGCTCATGTAATCAAATGCGTTTATCCAATTTATTTAATTTTTCTATACTACGTGGGAGAGCTATGCTTCGGCATGAATGGGTCGGCTCGACCGGAGTGATACCACGGCCTCATAGAAAACCGGTGTGAAATAGCGTTTGCGCTATGTTTCACCAAGTGAGTGAGGATACCGGAGGCCCATACCCCAACCCCTCCCCCATCCCCATCCCCATCCCCTTTCTCATCCCCCAAAGGTCGGCAACGCACTTGTGACGCCTTTGGTGTTGCGGGTGTCCATGGGCGGCGGTAATCGCTTACCATCAGGTGATACGTCTGCTCGTTTGCCCACAGTTCAATAAAAAAAAAAAAAAAAATACTAATTGTAATAATTGAACATTGTGTTCAGAACCTAAAAAGAAATTGTTGGAAAATCGTGTATCGGTAAAATACATATGTGTTGTGTATCTAGGTATATCTATGTGTATGTCACTTATGTCGGTACCTTGTCAATAATAAACCAGTGTGAATGTAACCGTTGCTTTATTCACTCGCCCCGCGCTCTCATACATAACAGTGGCGACGACTACCCACTTTTAGTCAATAATGGCTCAATACGGAGTTTTAGCAGTTTTTGACCATAACGTACAGTCATGGAAAACATTTAAAAGTCGACTAGCGCAATGGTTTATCGCTAACGATGTTGATAAAACCAAGGACCCAGTGGATATTAAAAAAAGAGCAATATTGTTAAGCACACTCAGTGATGGTACCTACAAGCTTGCAGCCGACTTAGCATTGCCTAAGGATTTGCAAGATGTACCATATAAGGATATCCTCATTCTCTTGGACAAACATTTTATACCGATAAAATGCGGATTTGGTGAGAGGTATCATTTTTATTCGGCTACCCAACAATCTCATGAAACATTTGCTCAATGGGCTGCGAGATTGCGTGGGCTGACTGTGGACTGCGCATTTTTGTACGTTGAGGAAGCATTGCGAGATCGGTTCGTAATGGGAATGCGGCCTGGAGTGGAGCGTGATAAGTTGTTCGCTCAGAACTTAGAAGAGTTAACTCTGGCAAAGGCGATCGATCTAGCGGAAAGTGTGCGCAGCGCACGCGCTTGCTCAGCGGCGACAGGTTCAGCGACCACACGTAGTGGACACGATGAGCAGCTGTTTAAGATAACGAAACCTAAAAATGATTCTGTCAAGTCGTGTTTGGTTTGTGGCTATAAAAATCACACTACGTTACAGTGCAGATTCGCTAATTATAAGTGCAAAAAGTGTAATTTAAAAGGTCATTTAAAGCGAATGTGTAGAAAAGTTAATTTTGTGCGATCAAGTGAAATTAGCGAGAGTGAGGATGACGGTGAGTTATTTCATATTCGTACGTTCAAGGGGGAACCGATGTCGGAAACAGTTGTAGTTGAGGGGGTACCTTTAAAATTTCAAATGGATACGGGTTCGGCGGTTACAGCGATTTCCAATGGTACCTATATTAAATACTTTTTAAAAAAGCCCTTGTCACGCACTAGTAAGCGCTTAATTACGTATACCGGTGATCAGATAGTGTGTGTAGGTACTGTTAGGTTGTTGTTTACATATTTGAACAAGACTCATACTCTCAATGTTTACGTCATAAATAATGGCGGACCGCCGATATTAGGACGTGATTTTATTTCGTTATTTAATTTTCAATTGTCACCTATACATTTTTTTAGTAAAACTAATAATTTGCTTGATCAATTAAAATCTCGATACCCCTTTGTTTTTTCGAATGAATTAGGAAAGTTCAATAAATGTGAAATAAATTTAAAATTAAAAGATGACGCAAAACCGGTTTTTATCAAAGCCCGGCCAGTCGCTTTTGCTTTAAAAGATACAATAGATAAGGAAATAAATAGGTTAGTGTCTATAGGCGTACTGAAACCGGTTCAACATTCTGATTACGCGTCGCCTATTGTGCCTGTGTTAAAAAGAGATGGGTCTATTAGACTGTGTGCGGATTATTCGATTGCAGTAAACAAACAGTTAGTGGTTGAAAAATATCCGCTGCCGACCGCCAAGGAACTTTTTGCAAAGTTATCAGGTGGCAAACAATTTAGTAAAATCGATTTATCCCAAGCTTATAGCCAGTTGGTACTAGATGAACACTCACAAAAGATAACTTGTATAAATACTCATCGCGGGTTGTTTAATTATACTCGTCTAGTGTTTGGCCTGGCCAGCGCGCCTTCTATTTTTCAGCGGACAATGGATTGTTTGCTGTCAGGGATAGATGGCGTTTTATGTATGTTGGATGATATTTTAGTGACAGCAAATAGCACTACTGAACACTTAGAGAGGCTTAACGAAGTGTTAAGAAGATTACAAGTGGCCGGGTTAACATTACGATTAGATAAATGCGATTTTTTTAAGGATCAAGTTGAATATTTAGGTTATTCAATTGATAAAAACGGATTACATAAATGTAAAACGAAGGTAAAAGCAATTTTAGATGCACCAGCCCCCAATAATTTAAATAAGTTACAATCCTTCTTAGGGTTAGTAAACTACTATCGGGACTTTGTACCGAATGCGTCCTCTATACTTAGCCCACTTTATAAATTACTACAAAAGAATAGTAAATGGGAATGGAGTACGGCACACCAAAAGTCATTTGTTGCAATTAAGCATATGATAGCATCTGAACAGGTACTAGCCCACTTTGATCCGAATGCGAAAATAATTTTAACGGTAGACGCATCTCCAGACGGGTTAGGCGCGGTCTTGTCTCAAATATGCGATAAGGGTACAGAGCGACCGGTATCCTTTGCATCGCGAACCCTTAACTCCGCTGAGAAAAAATATTCTCAATTACAAAAAGAAGCGACCGCTATAATATTTGGCGTTAGGAGGTTCCATCAATACCTATACGGTAGGTCAACGCCTTTCATACTCCGCACGGATCATAAGCCCCTTCTGTCCATATTTAATCCTTCGCGTGGTATTCCTGAAGTAACTGCAAACCGTCTTCAACGTTATGCGTTATTTCTAAACGGTTACAACTATAACATCCAGTACATACGGAGCGGAGATAATATAGCCGATTATCTATCGCGAGCTAGTTTACATGATATTCAGCAAACCGGTAACGATTTGGAAGGGGTAGAGGAACGCGCTTCTTATATAAATTTTGTAACAGATGGGAGTTTACCTATTTCTTTACAGGAAGTTAAATTAGAAACCGGAAAAGATTTATTATTGTGTAAGGTTATAGAATATATAAAGCATGGGTGGCCTAGAAAAGTTACCGATTTAAATTTAACGCCTTATTTTTTATGTAGGTTACAGTTAGCGTTTGAAAATGGATGTTTGATGCGTGGCCACAAATTAATAATACCTGCGACATTACAAAATAAAATTATTTCAGAGCTACACAATTCTCATTTAGGAATCGTGAAAATGAAAGCTGAAGCACGGAGTCGGTTATGGTTCCCGGGTATAGACCGTGCGATAGAAAATTTAGTGTCTAGGTGTTCAGTATGCAGCCAGCTGAGGCAATCGCCGCCGCGGGCGCCGCTCGCACCGTGGCCTCACCCTCCGCAACCCTTCCATAGGATACACATAGACCTGCTTGGCCCGGTTTACAATCGTACGTTCTTCGTTATCGCGGACGCGTATACAAAATGGGTCGAGGTTTATGAAATGAATGTAACAACTTCTACACAGGTTATAAACAAACTGTACGAGTTCATATCTAGGTTCGGATTGCCGCATACTATAGTGAGTGACAATGGGACACAATTTACTTCTAGTGAATTTAGATCGTTTTGTTCCTCAAACGGCATTTCGCATGTGACGTCACCCGCATACCATCCAGCTAGCAATGGGCAAGCGGAAAGTTATGTTAAAATTATTAAAAGAGGTATTAAATCATCGATGCGTTATCATGACAAATTATCATTTAAGAATAATCTTCTAAAATTCCTTTTTGACTACCGTAACTCTGTTCATTCTACTACGGGTACAACCCCGGCGGAATTAGTCTTCGGGAGAAGGTTACGTTCTCGCTTAGATTTGTTAAAAAATAAAACCTCGTCACCGTCATCAAGCACTCTGGCTAATTACGTACAAAACAAACAGTGTTTACAGCGTAAATCGTATGGTGGAAAAAATTTACAATCCTTCGCCCCTGGCGATCATATTAAATATAAAATAAACATGCCAAACAACAAGGTGCTTTGGAACAAGGGAATGGTGATAAAGAGGCTTGGTCGTGTCACTTACTTAATTAAAGATGTGAAATCAGCGACTCCTGTTAAGAAACACAAGAACCAGTTAATAGCGTGTAAAGAAGCTGCTCATCCGGATAGTCAACCGGATGATTGCCAGGTGGAACTTCGTGACTTGCCAGCGTCATCATGTTCGGCTAGAGCAATACACGCGAGCAGAACAGGTCAGGAGCAGGAAAGCTGTTCAACTCCAGAACAATCTTTAATCGACCAGCACCTGGTTCAATCTGATCGAATTATATCAGAGGATGAGGAGTACCACGAGGCTGTAGAAGATGCTCCTGATCGTACAGCGGGAGGGAAATGTTTACGTAATATCCCCAAAGTGGATTATAAAAAGTTCTTCAGAATTAGTGTATAACTGTATAAGTCTATATCGTGTATTATCTATGTTTGCTTTATGTTTTATGACTATATTATTTATGTTACGTGTTCCGAGCTTGTTGGGGAGAAATGTTGTGTATCTAGGTATATCTATGTGTATGTCACTTATGTCGGTACCTTGTCAATAATAAACCAGTGTGAATGTAACCGTTGCTTTATTCACTCGCCCCGCGCTCTCATACATAACAATATGGAAATAAAAAAAATAACCATTCATATTTCAACCTCTTCAAAGCATCGTTTCATTCAATATTTTTAAATTAAAAGTAAATATTAAAAACAAATATAGTAGTATTTGCGTTATAAATATCGGAATAAATTTTGCAGAGCTGCAAATACTGTAATTTTAAAGTGGGACACGGCGTTGTAGCAAGCGTCTTATTAAAGTCTCTTATTGAAGTGATAATGAAGAAGCTGTCGGGTCGAAGGCAGCCCCTGTTTGTATTCCATCATCCTATAGAAAGGCAGGTGCCAAGAATGGGCTCCGTAGGTCGAAGTGAAATCAGGTTAGCTTTTGATCTGGAATTGCATTTTATTTTATTAAAAGGCTATGTTAAATTGTACTGTATATTTGTACTTAAAGGAGTACTTCACTAAAATATAATGTAAAGATATTGTATAGGTTTCAAAACTATTACTACCCTTATTTTGTTACTTCAGATTTAAGGATGAAATATAACATTAAAATCTTGTATTAGTAGTAGAAATTGTATTGTAAGGGTTACATTAGATACAATAATTCTATTGAATAAGAGATAACATATTACTATTGGATTACTTATATATTAACAGAAATTTGCTTCGTAAATCCTTTTTATGAAATATATAATACTTATACTGTCGTAGTCAAACAAAGAAAGTATTTGCCAAAGAAAGTTGTATTATTACATTTGTCTAAGCGAAATATCAGAGTATTTAAAGGTAATTTATATTGGTTTACTTCAGTTTTTCCCTAAGGAGTAATAGATCATAGTTATGGTACTGGGCTTATAACAACGTAACAGGGGAAGAAATTACCTGTTACGAAAAAATATTGTTATTCTAACATATGGAGCTTTATTTCGTTGATGTTATGGAACATATATTATGTTTATTTTTATTGCTAGCCATTGTATAAGTATTTAAGTATTAAGGATCTCGATAGCACGACCGGATTTGGAAATGTGTTTTTAAATAAATTAAAAGTTAATTTTATATATTTTTGATCCAAACATATTTTCTTTAAAACTAATTTTCAATGACTATATTTATCTCACAAATAATTGACGAGGAAGAAAATACTAATCAGATGGAAAATAAAAAACTAAAATAATTAATGGTGGACTAAATTAAGGGATAAGAGCAGAATAAATAATCAATGTACATTAAGGAATAATCACTGCAGCTAACGCGCTGAAAGACACTATGGGTTCTAATAAAGAACAGTTAACTGACATAATTAAAAGCCTCTCGCCAAGACGTTATCATATTAAATAATCATTAAACGAGTTTGCTTCCATAATGAGTTTTCTTCAGTAATTTACTGCTTTAATTGCCGCTGCATTTAAAATTATGACCTTAAAAGACTGTTTTGGTTTGAAGAACTTTCATTGTTATGTTAATAGACTCCAATAGAAAGGGCTCTTTGAAGAAGCGAGTATAATGTGCTTTTCCCCTAAAAGGAAGTTTTTGTGTTATAATTTATTTAAATATCTGTTTTACTCGGAAGTGGTTTGTCTAAACTGGTATATTTTATGTAAGGTGTTATTGTTGATTCATATTGTTGAATCGTAATACTGTAGATACGACGAACATTTCTCAACAGAACGACAACCAAATTAAAATATATCTACGGCACTATGAATTTCAGAAAAAGAAAGTTTGTAACTATATGAATGTTAATACTATAAGTCGGTCAGGGCAAACATCACTAGTTTGTAAAATGTATACTTCCAGGAGCTGTATTATTTTAAATTTAGAATGTATATTTCCAAGAATTCAACCTTCAATTTATAATGTAACTAATCATTTGCTTGTTTTAGCCGAAATACAGTAAACATTAGCTATGAAATCAGGATTGCATAAGAGGATTTGAATGGTTTCACAATGAATTTAATCAAGACCGGCTATTGTGTACATTTTTGTACTAATTTAGGCTAACTTTAAGTTGTGGGGTAGCGAGCAAATTAAATTTTTGAACAAGCATTTTTATTTAGACATTTCTATTGTTTACGTTCCTTTATGTATGTTGTTTTAAACTTGCTAATACCAATATATCTTTACCATTTTCTTTGAAATTTGGATATAGTCATTTAGAACGTCTGGAGAACGAAAAGTTGACTTCATTTATACAAAATACTTTTGCAGGAGTCAATATCCATTCGTTACCGGACCTTATTATCACAAATACTGCGTTCGTGTGATTTTGAATGCTCAGTTCTGAACATTTGAATCACAGAAATGCACCAAGTCTCTCACAATAGTCACAATGAATACATTTTAATGAAGAAATAGAACAAATAATAGTGTAAAAAAACTAAAATACAAGATTTTATAAATAAATCAAAGTAAAAAGTAGATAAAAAAGTGTGGGATGCCATTATTGAAATATTATTCAGAACGCACCCCACGCTTTTTTTTACTTTTTAGTTTGATTTATTTATAAAACGTATTTCTTAGTTTATTTCAATTATTGTATTGTATACTAAGGTTAAATGAAATCTGTCCCTTTGAATGGTTTCAAAATCAAATCCAAAGGAGTCGGTTAAGTTATTAAAAAGTGTGTAAAAAAATATTGTTATTTTTACATTTTTCTTTACATAGAACTCATGTGTTTTGCCGATCTACTCGTATATCTTCCTATATGAATAAAAATGAATCGCCGGAATGTATGTACGCGCATAACTTCCGATCGCCTTCACTAAATTGTATAATTATTTTTCTATATGTTCGTTATGGTTAGGATAAGGTTTGTATGGAAGTAAATCAAAAGTTAACAGAATTTTATTTGATCACGACTACACCGTGGGAAGCTGAAGCGGGCAAAACTACTAAAACCAAGTTTTTCAGAAATTTTGAAAATATTTACGAAAGAAAAATATGGCGGTACGAAGTTCGTCGGGTCAGCTAGTCGTCTTTGTCAATCAACGTGTATAAAAGTTTTTTCATATATTTAATCACTGTAATTTTCTCAGTATTCCAATCAGAAATTCTGCCTACATAGAAATTGGAGACAGTAGCTTTGTTTGGGCTTTGTGTTTGCAGACAAACAGAGCGCCGACATGCTTATGTAGACAAGACTCGTAAGTAGATAGTATTTCGTATATGATACAATAGGGAACTACGACTAATCAATAATGAGTAGGCACTACTGTTTGATCTATCAGACCGAGACAAATAAATACTACTTGTATTATGTACTGTTGTAACCTACACTTACAATATCACGAGTAATATTACTATTGTTACTATTATTACTTACAGTAAGTGGAAAATGATCGCGTGGTGACTATTTCTCTTTTATTTTGCTTACTTTTACTTCTATTAGCCAAAGGTATTCTTAAAGCCTTTCAGACCCGGACCCCCGTGGTTGATGTTTTTGCAGTGAAGATTTTGGGGGGTCCAAAAGTCAGGTCTGGTCGACACATTTACCGCGCACGCAACGTAACTAACGCCGTTAATGCTATTAGCACGGAACTCATTCCACTTCGTCTTGACAAGCAATCGACCACATGATTTAAGTACACAAATTTAAGTCGCTAGAAGACGCTATGCGGGACGCAACATATACTGTCATTCATACATTTTTTTTTTAATTTATAATTTAGGTAAGTAGAAGTACTAGAAATGGGCACAGTTTCATTGACAAACTACTTACTATAAGTTCCTTCAGTATTAAAATCAATAAAAAAAAGTTGCGCGAAAATTTGGAAGGCTTTTAATAGACATTATCCATTGCGAGGATAAATCCTTTAGTACTGATAGGTTTTCCTACGTCTAATTTAAGGTGAATTTTCTTTAATGTAATAACGATATTTTCAGGTGCGACCCCAGTGATTCCAATGTAAATTTCAGGAATGTTCTAAGGAAACAGGTATTTCAGGAGAAAATATTTAGCGATTCAATAATCGCTATTTTCACGATATTTACTCAAGCCAAGTTACAGGAATAGCTAGTATAAAATGTATTTTATAGAAGCACATAATTTTTACAACACATTATTTGTGCTGATGTAATTCAATTCAATAAGTTCAATTCAGTGAGGAGAACTTTTGCCGTTAAAAATGAAGTGAATAGAGAGAAAAAAAATGCAAATTTTTATTGTAACTTACGTTGTTTAATGATAATACCTGAATGACCAAGCCTTATTGTTTTATTTTTATTAATTTTCTAAAATTGAACCTAATTAGATTAATTTATATATAGGATGATTGAACTGTCTCGGTGGCGCAGTAGTAGGTAGAGTGTGCGACTGCTGTGCTGAAGGTGAAGGTCTGAATGTTTGTTTGATCTGCAAATAGTTGTTCCTAAAATCGTTGGAGCCGTTTTCGAAATTCAGATTATTTATTTACAAGCATCGCTGGTTTAAAGGTATTAGATAGATATTTTAATGACTAAAAAAAATAATAACTAAAAAATAAAAATACATTAGAGCTACAGCTATCCCATTTTATTGCTCTTTATGATTTATTGCTCTACCACTCAGCTTATACCGCCAGATGTCTGGACCCACTTATGAGTAATTCAAAGTACCTATACATAGTATTCTATATATATAATACAATTCAAAGAACTCTCTATTGTATTTATTGTTGTAATTTCATAAAAAAATTAAACAATACCATACCATATAAATTAATTCACTGTAACAAACGTCCGAGGTGAAAACCCCCAGGTGCTCTACTAACATTTAACTCCACGAGTACGTTGCCAAAGGATTGTTTTTATGCCTTTGACATCCAATTATGATCTTGACATGGCACGCCTATTGTGTCCCTGTGAATGAAGAGGAGTAATCTGATAGAATGATAACTTTCACAAAGCATTGTTCCTGTTAACAAGTCTTGTCTATTTCGGTCTTTATTTATTACTTTTTGTAGGAATTGGAACCAATTCAACGTACTATGTCTTTCTGATTCAGAATTATTTTCTATATTGAAATAAAAAAGAGAAAACAATAATGGTTCTTGAATGTGTGTGGGAATCTTACAAGGTAGATGCACAGAGTTTACCATACCTATTATGTCATTGATATTTTTTTCATTTAAAACTTCTGCTACTCCGCTGTTGGACATAATCCTCTCCTTCAAAATGAGGTTTTGGCTTACTATACCACCTTGACCAGACAGGATGGTAGACGGTTTATTTCAAGTTTTCCTTTTCTTTGCAGATATGTTGTGTTGCGTAGTTTGTTCACATAGTCGCCTTTTTGGCGATGAAACTACACCCATGGGATGAATAGGGGTGGTGACGCTTTGAATTCTTAATCCATCACCACACGAACATCCTATTACGTAGTCAGTTAAAAAGTACCCAATACACAACATATTTAAACTTATACACACATACATTCATGCTCACAATAGAACACAATACACATCACAAGTAGTAGAAGCGAATGTACCAGTATAAAACTTTCTAGGAAAAATAAAATGTTAGTTTGTTGGTATTGTATAATTATGCAATCATAAGTTATATCCATTATGAATGATGAATTTAAGAAAATTTTAAGCTAAGGACACACTTTATGTTCGAGTATAAATAATACTAACATAAGCACATAATCACAGTAAAATGTTCCTGAGAGATGTAAAAATTACTTACACGAAACGCCGATATGAACGAATAAATAACTTTTGAACTCATGAAATATTTGTTACACGAAAACGAAATAACAGAATTCGATGTCAACAAAATTTCACACAAGGCGACACTCACGAGGAGAAAACAATAAAATGTACGTCGCATGCGATAGTTAAATTTAAATAAATAGTTGCTAGTGTCTGTACTTTTCTAGAACGTAATATTTGTATCACTTAAAATATATACTTAAACTTTAAGCAAAGATATATTACGTAAAGTTTCTTGAATTATTATTTTATAAACACTATAAGAGAGTTGTGCCTAAGTTGGCTCTCGGCCGGGTTGATCCTACTGCCTAAGATGTAACCGATGCCAAGCAAATATATGATCATGTTGTTTTCTATTTACGCCTGTTAAACAATATAATTAAGGCTTCAGAACAGAGAGCTCTCAAAAAAAAACTGTAATTCATAAAATTAGATCTATTACAGTTTTGTTACAAGAATAAATTCGGTGTAACTTACTTGTTTCCCTGAAAGTTTATCTGCCCCCACGTAGATAACGAGAGTCGATAACGATTCCCCGAATTTCAAACTTCAAACCGAAACTGCCCGCCTTGTAATAAAGTCAAACAAATTAATCGTTACAACATTCCAAGTATTGTAACGATTAAATTGTTCATTCGCCTTGCTATTTTCTTCCCACTCATTTTAATTAGTATTCTAGATTATTTATAGATGAAACAAAAATACTGAGCTATTCTCAGAAAGAAATTGTGTAATGAGAAATAGAAGACCGAGAGCTATGCTTCGGCATGAATGGGTCGGCTCGACCGGAGTGATACCACGGCCTCACAGAAAACCGGTGTGAAATAGCGTTTGCGCTGTGTTTCACCGAGTGAGTGAGGATACCGGAGGCCCATACCCCAACCCCTCCCCCCATCCCCTTTCCCATCCCCCAAAGGTCGGCAACGCACTTGTGACGCCTTTGGTGTTGCGGGTGTCCATGGGCGGCGGTAATCGCTTACCATCAGGTGATACGTCTGCTCGTTTGCCCACTATTCAATAAAAAAAAAAAAAAAATAGAAGAGAACAATGACATATGAAATAAACATGACTTAGTTACAGACTATTTTGCAAGGTTCAGCGTCACTAAGTTGTAATGTAATGAAAAACAAGTGAAAGTAAAGGATATTGTCGATATATGTAGTATTTATTAACTTGAAAACCATGTCCAGTTTTGAAAGCATTGCATGTCATCACAGCGTGACATCAATGAGTTAGTTATGGTTATAAAATAAACAATAATATTATTTTGAAACCTTTTTTGAATCACAGTGCCTTACTTATGTTGTTAAATAACTTTATTCCTCAAAAAAAATTAACATTAAGAAATACGACCTTCAAACTTTCAAGAAAAGAGCGTACTCCTTCCTAAAAGGCCGGCAACGCACTTGTAACGCCTCTGGTGTTGCAAGTGCGCTTACCATCAGGCGATATGTCTGCTCTTTTGCCCCTATATAATAAAAAAAAAACTATAAATTTTACTTTACGAGAACATTTTACAAAAATGATTGGCATAGTATGAGTCAGATTTTACCCCACTCACCACCACACTCAGTTAGGAATTACAAACAGATTAACACTTCATGTGCGAGTGTAAATAATGCCCAATAGGCACGCTTAAATGCTTTCCAAAGATAAAATTTTACTCAAAAAATAGAATAATTATATATTCTAAATATTACTGGTTAGTACGTAAATGTTTAATTAAAGAGCACGTCTTCTTTTTAATTTGTCACAGGTATCCATAGAAAGATTCCTTAAGAATTTGCACAACCAACGTTAATAAAATACCCTTACTAACTGTAGTTTAATACCATAGATGGGTCTTAATTAGGGATCGGACTTTGAATGAAGGCGTGATTCAAAAGACATCAATTAAGTTATTTATTCTTAAGTCAGCTTTCTATTCAGTGATCCTAAATACGGCAAACGTGGCTTGGAAACCTATTTTCTTTTTCGTATTTTCAATTTGTTCCGAACCTTTCTTCTACTATTGAGTCATAAACGGCTTCTACTTGTATGTACCGAAACATTGAACGGTCTAGCAATTAGATTAGCAAAAAGATATTCAAAGAAACTCAATTACCTTTTGTTTTTCTAATACAAGCACTCTGTATTTACAAATTATATAGATATCCAATTCATACTACAAAAAATAAAATACAAAAGAAATCATATCAAACCTACGATTGTTCACAGGCAGTTTTTTGTACCAGGAGATGAAGCCAAAAAACATGTATATTATTTCCCATAAACACTTGGAGTATAAGCATAAACGTATCATACTATTCATAACCTAGCAAGTTAGTGAAAAAATATCTGTCTATCTATGACTGTGTTACCGTAAAATTTCTTAAGAATATTATGTGTTCATTTTTTTTAAACATACGAGCTGACGTGTCACGATTAGTACCGCCCGTGGACACCCGCAATACAAGTGTGTTGCTGGCCTTTTAAGGAGTCACATCTCTACGCAGCGCCAAAGAGTCTATCGGAATTGAAAGTTCTTGGTCATCGACGATTCAAATCGTTCTCCGTTGAATGCGGTCCAGATAGAAAAGTTGGTATTGGAGTGCTCCCGCCCGAAGATATAGACAGTATTCCATGTGAAGACCGAACCTGCGCCTTATATAGCAAAAGGTGGTGGGCCGAAGTGAAATTCTGTCTCGATCTGTTGAGCACCCTCCAAATGGCCACGAAACTGGACTTCGCTCGATATTAAACGACAAGTGTTCCAATATTGGCTGAGATAGATAAGGGAGTGTCTTCAAATGTGTGTCTTTATGGGTTTAAATTGGACTAAATTAAGTCTACCCCAATCTCAGACCTATTCCAAAGAGGTCTTAATTTCAAAAACAAGTTTGTTTTGACTCTCAATGACGTTTGACGTTTTCCCGAGAAATATTAGAGCGACCGGCATAAAGAGCATCGCCCGTGCTGTCATCCGCATAAAAATGAATACCGCTAATTTGCAGTATGTCATTGATATGGAGGAGGAACAAAGTAGGCTATAGCACATAGCCTTGCAGGATACCAGCATTCACAGATATGAAGTCAGAGCATTCACCGTCGCTTACGACCTTTATACTTCTGTCTGCTAAAAAGTTAGTGATCCAATCGCATAATTTCTCGGGAATCCCATAGGATGGGAGTTTCGAAAGAAGTGCTTTATGCCAGACCCGATGGAAGGCCATCGCGATGTCCAAACTAACTTCTTATCAATCGTCTGAGCCCAGCGACGTGTCGGTCACCAGCTGATCGACCTTTATGAAAGTCGTACTGCTGGTAACAAGCTAAGATGTTTGTCTGTAATAAAATTTTACAAATTAAATAAGATCCACTTCCCGATAGCCGATTGAGCTAAAATTCTAAATGTACCTTTAGATCTGATGACAATGCTATTATAAATAATCGGTATCATTATTAAACCAAAATGAACGCCGTAACAAAACAGCGGCGTACATATTTCTGAATAACCCATGCAATATGGATATCATCAATCAATCAATCCCTTTGATTTAACTTATCTTACCGTTATTTTTTTATGAACCGTAGGGGAACGGGCGTCATGTTCCACCCAACACAAAGGGAGGATCCTCCGATCAGGCGAGGTGATTATGCCTGGCGGGCCATTGCCCAACAGTTGATGTTGGGATGTTGTATATATGCTAATCGGCGCGAGAACTATTTCTTGCGCGATTCAGGATTTGTAGTTACTCCGTGTAGTGCGTTACTTCTTAGTTCAGTGTATCTTCGATAGATGGTGCTGTATGTGGAGGTCGCCACATTTAAAAGTAATAAAAGCTGGGTTTTAAAAAAAAAAAAAAATCACTCGTTTCGCTCCTTATGTGTAAAGTGCAATAATAATGTATTCTAAAGAAAATAACTGAAAGTTATAGCACGTGACATAAATTAGAGCCCTCCATCGTTTCATGGGCTTACAAGTTTCGACCTTCCGTCGGTCAGTCAGTCAACCTTTTGTTATAAATGTAGACCATTAATCAAGAGATGTCGCCTAAGCTCAAGTACTTTTTGGGAAAAGCTGACAAGATAAACCTTTTCGTACCAACAAAGGATATGAAAAACTAATCCGTCGAAATTTTACTTTGAGAGAACGAGTAGCTAGAAGCTGAAGATAAGTGACAGAAGTGCAAACAATTCAAGAAACAATTAAGGGAGAATTGTTGAACTATTTTTTATGAGATTCTTGCTTTTAGGGTCAAGTTGGTGAGAGTTGTTCCTAGTAGTATATTTTTAAACCTTAATTATACGAGTATATAACACTAATTGTTTTTTTCAATTACATTTTGTAACATTTGAGGCTACTGATAAATAGATTGATCCCGTAAAGGATTACGGTATGGTTGTTAAAGGTTTAAGAAAGTTGGCGTTTCTCGTTTCCTTTTTTTTGGGCTATAGTGGGCAAAAACGAGCAGACGTATCGCCTGATGGTAAGCGATTACCGCCGCCCATGGACACCCGTAACACCAGAGGCGTTACAAGTGCGTTGCCGGCCTTTTAGGACCGAGTACGCTCTTTTCTGAATATTTTTGCACAATTTTTTTTCCACAATAAATATTACTAGGTAATAATGACAAAAAATATTTTACTTCATCTAAAGTGCGTCAGTAACAATTACAAAACAAACTTATTACAGCTATTTATACCATAACCATTAAAGATTCAAAACATGCTAACGTGAAAGCCCTGTAAAGGGCTTTTGAATCTTTACTTACGTCTGAATCTGAATCTGAACTTACGTTCATTGAACAATATAAAGTAGACAATTCATTTTAAACGTAAGTATGTAAAAGAGTTCAGTATGCTCAATACAAACTGTGGTGACAATTCAAACATGAAATAACCGATGGAAAACTGACCGCAAACGACCAAGCCTGGAATGAATCCAACTTTTACTTGGATAAATGTCGATTCTCGGTACTAGCAAAAAAAATCTTTCATTTCTCAAATTTAACGTGCACGTTTTCCACTCAAAAATTTTTTACACCTTTTTTGCGATCGGAATGATCAACTCTTTTATCAATTCATATTGAATTTACTGAAAGTGAGATGCTGTATGTTTATTAAAGTAATCCTAGTTATCTCTAAAGATTATAGAGACAGAAAATGTTTCACTATGATGAGATGAGCATATAGATAACACTGAAGTACGTAAAACGAAAGAAAAGTTTAAAAGAGAACTGGAAAATGTGTTATATGAATTATCTCGCTGACCCGACCCATGGTGGTCTGGAAGACATCACCGTTACATATTTTGTAACTAATCCTATGTTTTTTTTCTGTTTTTTTGTATGTGTAAAATAAAGATATAAATAAGTAAACCCCGTGGCAGCTTACCTCGGCAGTCGAGAGGAGCTCGAGGAACGCATCGGCGGCTTCTGGAGACCCCCTGCCGTACCCCATCATTGAGGGTTGGCCAGAGTCACCCCCGGGGCTGGACGATGTCACCCCTCACACCAACCCGCCTTAGACGACACCCCCCGGCCGCACCGGGGTTTCACCTGTCCCGGGTCAAACAAACAAACTGTATCCTCATAATAGAAAATAGATAAATAAAAATTATTATTTAATTTGGTGCAGTCAATCGGAAGTTAGGCGCGTTCACACATTTCGGTGATTAATTTTGATTTAATTTCATATAGATAGATAGATTCATAAAAAATAAAGGACAACCTTTTACTCGTATAAACACTAGTTAGTTCTATTTCCAAAATGAGATTTAGACACATGTTTTAAAGTCTGTTTTTTTTAAGTCATCATATCAGCAGCAAGAAGTCCATTGCTGAACGTAGGCCTCCCCCAATGATCTCCACATTGACCGGTCGTTAGCGGCCCGCATCCAACGAGTCCCTGCGATTTTTTTAAGTAAAATATTAAAAATAAATATAAGAATTCATGACATGTGATGTAGTAGTCGTAGACTATATGTTAAGGCTCATTTTAATAATATATGCAGTTTAATCAAGAACTTCAAGCGTTTCATTTGTTTCCACACGTCCCAACCTTACATGGCGACTCTGCTGGTAACAGGAATCGAAACGGTCCCGCGCGAGTACTCCGTATAAGGACTAAGTTTGTTCAACAATTACTTATAGTCTGGCCACTGAGAGAATGCGTTCCTGACAGGTCGTGATTCAATGGGCGATGTAACTTTGAACTGGCGTACAATTTATGGCAAAATTTTAAATATCTTTTATTAACCTCAATAATGAGTAATAACATTAAAAATTGAATAATCATGCCAATGTACAATAAACGTTTTATTTTGGGCTAAAGTTATTAACAATTAATCAATTAATTAATTTAAGAACAATAATTTTTAAAAGTCTAACGACGTCAAACTGCGCTGTTTCAAGGTTATGTCAATAGTTTGTTTTTGTAGTGATGAGACAAAATAATACTGAATTGTAACTGAGTATTTTTGGAATCGTAATATATTCTGTCGGTCGATATATTGTTAAATAAAACGTTCTAATTTTACAATATATAATTTTATTTATTTATCTTTATTGAATACACAAAAAAACAGTAGAACAAGATGAGTTACAAAGTATGTAAGGATGTCGTACAGTCGAATGTTGTCACCGTTTCAGGGAAATGTGCCGAAATGCTTTGGGCATTTATACGAACGACATTAAAGTTCCTGGGGACATCGGAGAAATTATTCGAGAGTGTGTATAATGTACTTAATACATATTTAATATAGTTTATAATACGATATAGGTACGACCAAACTAAACTTATGAAAATAATTGTCGTGATATCAGTCAGCTGAATTAAAAATAAATGAAAAACTATTTTTATCCCTTTATATTTCTAGTGAAAAATTGGCAACGAAAAAGTCACAAGAGATGACTGGATGAAGGTGGTTGAAAAAACTAAAAAAATGATATTTGATGACTTTGACCGCGATATTCGTATAGACACTATGATTGATAATAACATGATAATACATGTTGGTGAAGATGACAGCGAGTCCTCCAGCGAATCGGAGTCGGATTAAATTTTGATTTGACATTATTGAAATCTTAAAACTATGTATTTCATAATATATATTTTTCAATAAATACAGTATTTTTATTTTCTTTCCCTTGGTTTCATTCAGACATTACGATTAAATTTAATTCATCCATTAACAATTTTGTTAATATTGTGTTTGAAATATAAGATATATCTAAATTGAATAATTATGCATAATGAATGCTATAAATACTGTTACCAAATATTATTAATGATATTCATGGTACATCACTACTCATGACGAATTTACAAGTGTCAGAAACGCATTCTCTGAGTGGCCGGACTATAGTGGAACGTTACCGTGGACTTTAAAATACTATTTGTAATCTGTCTTTAACTATGCTCTTGAGTAATTTAGTTAATAGTATAATTATGAGGAAATCTAGCTATAATATTAATGTTAAGCCCATATACTGTTAAAAGGATAATTTATTATTATGGTACTAATACACATCGGATAATTTAATGGACCCTATATATTTAGTACTGTATACAGTAATCGATGACTTGAATTGTAATGTTAAAATTTAAAAAATGGAAAAGAATATCTAGTACATAAAATCGAACCAAAATATATAAAAATCACAAATTTGTAAGGATTTACGTACTTTATATTATACGATACGCGTACTTTGAATGTTAAAATATTAAGTAACATTAAAGTAGAATTATATCCCTATATTTTGTACAATCTTATTAATCAAGTGTTTTAAACATCTAAACTTTGTGCCAGTTGGAGCCTATATTTAATCTCAAGATCATAGTTATCATGAGCATATAAAGGATCTACTATATGTCTTATATGTATTGGTACCGCACAACGCTTTCCAAACACCTATTCATGCGGTGCGTACTTGGTCTCCTTATGTACTGTATTATTATGAGAATAACACCAATACAGCAATCAAGCACTCCACGCGTTTGTTTGATTTTCACAGTTCATTCTTCAATTATTTTATAATTAATTTCCAATGCCTCTATCTATATTCTCATGACGGTAAGGAGGTGAGTTGATTGATTTTTAAGATCTGATATATCTCTTTCATGGTACTTGATATGAATTCCGATACAAGGTCGGCCGTCGTTGTGATTTGCATAGGTAGCTTAACGTGTATAGCATATTTTTGTTTCTTATACTTTGAAAACGTAATCAGTTACATGTTTTCCAACGTTTTTTTTTTTTTTTTTTTTTATTGTATAGGGGGCAAACGAGCAGACGTATCACCTGATGGTAAGCGATTACCGCCGCCCATGGACACCCGCAACACCAGAGGCGTCACAAGTGCGTTGCCGGCCTTTTAGGAAGGAGTACGCTCTTTTCTTGAAGGTTTGAAGGTCGTATCGGTCCGGGAACACCGCAGGCGACAGCTCATTCCACAGTTTTGCTGTGCGTGGCAGAAAATTTCGGGAAAATCGCACAGTTGTGGACTGCCAACCATCTAGATGATGGGGATGAAATTTCTGTCGCGTAGGACGATGGCGGAAAGATGCGGCAGGGATCAATCCGAACAATTCCTCGGAGCACTCCCCATGGTACATGCGGTAGAAGATGCACAGTGAAGCCACATCTCTACGCAGCGCCAGAGAATCTAGCCGAATTGAAAGATCCCGGCAATCGACGATACGAGTCGCCCTCCGCTGAATGCGGTCCAGAGGGAGGAGCTGGTATTGGGGTGCCCCTGCCCAAAGATGAGGACAGTATTCCATGTGAGGCCGAACCTGCGCTTTGTAAAGCCGAAGGCGGTGGGCCGGAGTGAAATACCGCCTCGATCTGTTGAGCACACCTAGCTTTTTTGAGGCCAATTTGGCCTTACCCTCCAAATGGCCACGAAACTGGACTTCGCTCGATACGTCGAGACCGAGTATCCCAATGTTGGCTGAGGCAGATAGGGGAGTGTCTTCAAAACGAGGACATACGACCCACGGGAGTTTTTTTGCGGTGAACGCGCAAATTTGTGTCTTTGTCGGGTTGAATTGGACCAAATTAAGTCTACCCCAATTTGAGACCCTTTTCAAAGCGGTCTCAACTTCAGACACAAGTTTGTTTCGACTCTCAATGACGTTTTCCCGAGAAATATTGGCGCGGCCGGTGTAGAGAGCATCGCCCGTACTGTCATCCGCATAACAATGAATGCCGCTGATTGGCAGCATGTCATTGATATGGAGGAGGAACAGAGTAGGCGATAGCACACAGCCTTGCGGGACACCAGCATTCACAGACATGGAGTCAGAGCATTCGCCGTCGACTACGACCTTTATGCTTCTACATGCCAGAAAGCTAGTGACCCAATCGCATAGTTTCTCGGGAAGCCCATAGGAAGGGAGCTTCGAAAGAAGCGCTTTGTGCCAGACCCGATCGAACGCTTTCGCGATGTCCAAACTAACTGCCAATGCTTCCCCCTTAGTCTCAATCGCCTGAGCCCAGCGATGTGTCAGGTATGCCAGAAGATCACCAGCTGATCGACCCTTACGGAAACCGTACTGCCGGTCACTAAGCAGATGATGATCCTCTAGGTACCGCAGGAGTTGATGGTTAATGATGGACTCCATTATTTTCGAGAAGAGGGAAGTTATGGCTATCGGCCTGTAGTTAGTCGGATTTGAGCGATCGCCCTTTTTAGGGATCGGGTGGACCAATGCTGCCCTCCATGATGACGGGACTACGCCAGTGGAGTAGGAGAGTCGAAAAAGACGCGTTAAGACCGGTGCCAACTCTGGAGCGCACATCTTCAACACAATAGGAGGGATTCCATCCGGGCCACTCGACTTATGGACATCAAGGGACGAAAGTGCTAAGCGCACTGAGCGTTGGTGGAACTGGATATCCAGCATACAGCTCTCGCACCGCGGTATTGTAGGCGGCTCCTGCCCCCCGTCATCCAAGGTCGAGTTGGACGCAAAGTGTTTTGCCAGAAGATCGGCTTTCTCCTTTGCGTCGTAGGCCAACGGATTATCTCCCATGTGAAGAGGTGGAAAGGATGGCTTACAAAAATTCCCTTCGACAGCCTTGGCAAGAGACCAAAATGCCCGAGTTCCCGAGGGAAGACGCTCAAGCCTCTCGCCAACCCTAGCGATGTGCTCCGATTTCGCCCTTGCAATGTCTCTTTTGAGGGACCTGGAGGCAAAGTTGTACTGCTTTTTCAGAGCGCTGGTATTTTGATCCCGCACCGCTACCGCGCCAGCCCAGGCTTGGTAAGCCTCCTGCTTCATGCGAGAAGCTTTTCTGGAAGATGAACCAAACCAGGGCCGACACTTGCCACCAATGGGGACCACAGAGGATGGGATGAAAAGCTCCATACCCTGCAGCACAACATCAGCAACAGAATCAGCAGCAGTGCTGGGATTATCCGGCGTGAAGCACAACCGTCTCCAAGGGTAGGACGCAAAGAACGTCCGCATCCCATCCCAATCTGCTGACCTGTAGTGCCACACACGACGGCCGCGCACAACTTGCGATCGCGGCGAGAGTGTGATAAACACTGAACTCCGGACAAGGCAATGGTCTGAAGTGCCAAGTGGAGCGTTAACGGTTACGCGGTAACCGTCCGGATGAGAGGTCAGCAGAAGGTCCAGCAGTGAAGGATTCTGGCCCTCCACATCTGGGACTCGCGTGGGCGTGGTAACCAGTTGTGTCAGGCCGTATGCTAGGGCGAAATCGTGAACAGATCTCCCCGCATGATCCGTTTTACTGGAACTGAGCCAGTCGGCGTGGTGGGCGTTAAAATCGCCAAGTACGACGATCTCTGCGGAGGGGATCTGCTGCTGCACGAGGTCTGTAGCCATCTGGATGTGCTCGAAGAGTCGGTCAGTTTCGGCATCACCGCTATGGGACCTATAGAGGCACGCATAGACGCGAGGATGGTCGTCGCTGTCTACACGGAGCCATAAGATGGAGAGGTCCCTACCTTCAAGATTGCTAAGGCGACGAGAGCTGATATCGTCTCTGACGTACACGCACACTCCGGCCTTGGAGATGAAGGAGTGTTCCAGACCGTACCCAGGATAACTGAGGTAGGAAGTGTCCGCTGGAGACGATATCTGCGTCTCTGTCAAAAAGAGCAAGGCTGGCTTTGCTGTCTCGAGGTGGTGATGGACAGCATCTAGATTACAATGTAATCCCCTGATGTTGCACAAGTCCACGACTAGTGTGGCAGGGGGTGCCATGGTGGTACTGCTCTTACCCCGAGCATGACAGAGCGTAGTTTTGCCCCCCCCAGAATACGAGGGGCAGCCTGGGCATCCACGCTCAGGCGCGTTGTGTGCTAAGCGTGGACGTCCAGAGAGGGATTCTCCAACGCTAGCGCAGTTGGTACCTTCCTGGGGTAATATAAGTTTCAACTGCGCCATCATAGGGGGGATAGGGGGATGGGCCTCCGGTATCCTCACTCACGCGGTGAAACACAGCTAAAGCGCTGTTTCACACCGGTTTTCTGTGAGGCCGTGGTATCACTCCGGTCGAGCCGACCCATTCATGCCGAAGCGCAGCTCTCCCACGGTAGAGACGTCGGCCAAAATTATTTTTTTAATGTCATTTGCCTCATGCCCGCGAGGCGCTTTGCCGCTTTTGAGCATTAGGTGGAAGTCATTTGATATTACGCGCATGATATTCAAGTTACACTTTGCACATTACATATTATACAAAAGCGTAATCCGGACCACCTATCATATCATTTTTATTTCATTTATAACCCCATTAATAAAATCTTTAACTCATCATTTCTTAATATGTATATTTCATTTACCTCGAACTTTACGCATAAACATAACAATTCTCTCACCAATTCGACTCACGAAATCGTACATTGAGATATTGTTTGTAAATAAATCATGGCCTTACTAGGCACATACATAAAATATTTATATCGTTCTTATACTATTCCTTTTCTTAATAAATTTTTATTTTGTCTAACGTTTAATAATGAAAGTTCGGTAATATTTTTCGGTTTTTTAATTATTGCCACTTGCCACACACACATTAGTGATATTCAAAATCATTTCATAAAATTTATGTCTCCAAATTATATTTTCTAAACAATTTAATAAAAAATAAGTTTCAAAATTAAAATCATATAAACAAAAATGACCTTGTTACTATAAATAACCGTATTACCATGTGTATTCATGTATTGAGAACATATGGTATGACTATCCGTCTTGGTTTCTCGAATATACGAGTATAATAGCAATCTAGTTCAGAGAAACTTCACAAACATGTTTAAGTAAACGAATAAACACCACATTTCATTGAACTATGTAAGTAGTAGTACTATTGAAGTTAAACAATAAGTTTGAATTAGGTAATCTTTCGTGCACAACATGCAAGTTCATGGTTATGTTCGGTTCACCTTATAGGATAACACGTCAGTACTAATTGATCAGTAATTTTGGCGATCGTTTTTTGTTTTTTCGAAAGACGGTTCCCTTTTTCATGTCATCAATATTTATTAATTTTTTTATCATTCTCTTCACTTCATCATGACGAAGACTTAAGGTTTAAAGACTTTAAATACTTTACATTGGCAGAAATAGCTGAAACGGCTAGTTGCTAAGTTATCATCAAAAGAAGAAAGAAGATCAGTTATTTTTGGCGTGTATTGAAGAGTTTTGAAAGATAAAATTAGCAGCAATGAATGACTATTGTAAAATTACACAAGGAACATATTAAGTGCAAAAACCGTTGAAAATGGTTATGTTATCTTGTAAATTGCTCTTAAGGCAATAAATTAAAGAAGTAAGAATACTGAACAATGCTTTCTCGTAATATTTGAACGTTTAATTACTTGCACAGTATTATAGTGGAACTGGTTAAAATTATCACTATTCATTTTGTGATAACATCAGTGTATATTATTGTTATGATAACAACAGCGACACTGGCTCTAGTATCTGAAAAATATAGTATAGAAAATTTCAGGTGTAATATTTAAAAATGCAATTGATCAAATGGAAATACATTTTATGTACGTTATTTTAACATTGCTTTTAGATTATTGCCTTTATACAATCAAATCACAATATATTCATTTAAAACTGATGTTTTCAAAATTAACAATATAAGAAACATTATATTGTACACTACAGATAATTGTTGAATTGAAATAAGCACTACTGTTTGGCACTTCCTATTAGCACCCCACTCGACTTAAAGTTGGATAACATAACACAGAACCAAAAGTTACGAGACTATTTCTCTCGAAGTTACTAAACTTTGGAAGGAAACTTAACACTCAAAATCTTTAGTCATAAATAAACTTAAGTTATTTTTAATCAAAAAGATTTAAAGGATCAAGTTTCAAAAGTAATTACAAAGTATATTACAATCTTAAAAACGTCTGGTAATAGAACTAAATTCAGCTTATTTTATTCAAACACAAAGAATTATAGTTACTAAAATACGGTATATTAACGACATTTAAAAAAAAATGCTTGAAGAAAGGTCGTGATGGTGTCTTTATTATTTGGGTGACGGCCAGCATGAAGAACAATGTAGAAATCTCAATATAATATTTTCTTGAAACTATAACATCTTTATAGTCCTAGTGAAAGTTAATCTGCCTTATCCTCTGTAAAAATAAATGTCAGTACAATATATGCGTTTGAAATAAAATATCGTAGTCACCCTACACATATAGTAGTTATATTAACATATAATAGTGAGGAGTATAATCACGTAAAGTGCTCTTAGGTATAATTGTAAGATCCGATGGAACATCGTCGCTTTTGTGTGGTAGCTCTTAAGCTATTGTTACGAGGTGATGGAAGGCCGTATATTCAAATGCCTTGACAAAAGATTAAAATGATCCGTTTATTACGTTACAATGTGGGGAGGAATTGAAGTTTAAATTGTAAAGTTAGTAAGGAAATAGTTAATGTTTACTAACCGTTTGCATATCCGACATTTAGAGAAGGTTCAATTATTTATTAATTAGAAAATTATTAATTTGTGTTAAGATTATGTTATAAAATATAACTTGGAAAACAACCATATCATCCTGGTCTAAATGATCATACTAAATGTATGAAGATGAAAATGTGCAGTATAATCGTTTGTGTCAGACGTGCTACAAACAAATTGGCAGTACTTTGGACGTTCGCCTTATTGCACATTGCTTGGAACTACGGCAAGAAGCCACAAAATTGGTGACAGCCAACATAATTAAGGAGTATATTGATGAGGAGCTACTGTACTTTGGTTAAACCAAGTGAAACTTTTGTGAAATACTTTAAATCAATAATTAAGGATTAATTAAACGATAAAGTTATATATATATATATATATATATATATATATATATATATATATATATATATATATATATATATATATATAGTTTACAACACAATAACAGATAACATCACATCTATGTAAGTATGGACATTTATGTAAAAAATAATTAAGACTATTCCAGCCATGTACGTTCATAATAAACGTTCTTAATGTAAATAGTACCTATAATAAAAATAAAATATTTCTTAAGAATCAGGCTTTCAAATAAAAAAAGACTTTTAAATTCTGAATGATGATTGCGGAGTAAGGGAAGCATAGAGCATTAACTAGAAATACATTTCGGCTTTTATATACTTGTATATGAATAAACAGTCTGTAGCTTATGTGATACTGATACCTCAAAATAGTTGCGTACCTATGCTTAGTTATGCTTCAATAATTTTAATCTAATCTGTAAAAGGGTTTTCCTAATATTATTCCTGTGCACACGTATCTGCTTAATCTTTTTCCCATCAAAACACGTAAAAAAACATGTTTTCCAGTTAAAATACATTAGTTTAGTATATTTTCAAATAAACCTATTAGTAATTTAATTTCTAAATTTCTTAAACAAATAACCGAACAATATTTCACGTTACCACGAACATGACTATCAGTTTTTTTCCAACATTATGAAGTTGCATCAAATTATCTTCAGTGATAAAATTAACTGAATAGAAACTATTAAACAATAAATATATTTCGCTTGTAGTATTGTAAGGAGTACTACTAGCATTTATTCAGATTAATAGTATCCACAGGTATTCGCCATCATTTCATGCCGCAAAACTATCCCCAAACACTTGCATAATTGGCACTCAATCACAGTGCGCTTTTAAAAACTCTTTCTACCTCGCACATCCAATCTGTGAATAAATGGTCGCTTGCGCGATTTACGAACCGATAAGACATCTAAACCGCCAAGAAGAGAGAATGAGGGATCAGAGTCAGGGTATTTCTATTTCAAAGGCAGTCGGCAATGTGCTTATGACTTCTAAGTTACAATTTAGACCTTAGAATTGAAACTTGTCCAGCACTATATATGTCGTAGACATTAAGACCGCATATGCTGTGTATAAGTAAGTAAATAAAATATCTAAATGACTTACTACTTACATAATAGTCTTTTTGTTAGTCTTCCTACCTGCTGAGCGATCGGATCGATTCGGTCGGTGAATAGTAACTTTGATTATCACACACGTAATTGCGTGATGAATATAATTATTCGTCCTACATCAAAAAGTAAGTTATCTAGGTATGGCATGTCACTATAGTAAAGACTCAGCTTAGTTTAGGATTAGACGGCTGATTGTAACAACTGTCAAATTATATTAATATGAACCTAAATGGTTTGATTAGCATTGCACAGTTGTTAATTGAATCTATGATAAGCCTTGATTTCATTACAGTTATAATTAGGTTTCAATCAATTTAGTTCTAGGCATACGTATTTTTTTTTAAAAAGTTACATATCAAGCCAGTACAAACTCATCATTTTTTTTTCATTTATTTATACTAGAAAAAGCAGTATACAATAACAAACATAAAACATACATTGAACCTGCATTGGTTTATCTTTGGTGTCAGTGTGCATTCCTCATTTAATTCTGTTTTATTAAACAATTTATTTGCATGATATAAACAAGAAATCAGGTACATATACTAATTATAAAAAATTGTTGGTAGCACTACAAGAACTTATAGGCTAATTTTATTTGATTTCTTTTTTACGTGTGGAAACACTCTCAGGCCGTCACCCCGCCGGTGTTTGCGGCGGGGCGGTGTGTCGGAATCAAACCGACTAAAACCACACGGTGTGCCACTCTGCACCTGAGAAGGGAGGGGTCCGGGAACTGCTGATATTAACACGACCGGACCCACAAAAGTCGTCACCTAATCGAACCATCGGCCTCCATCCCACTAAAACCGTAAAATTTACCATAAAATCCCAGCAGACTTGTCCACTTATGAAAAAAGCAGCCTCACTGTTATATGGGTCACTTATACGACTCTTGTAATACAAAGCAGTTATAATTAAAACCAAAAGTTCAGCGTTAATTAAGTGTACTACAAGCAAACATGATGAAAGTTAATTGCACTCCATTTGTCAATTACTGATGTACAACAAACGACATTTAACATTGATAATGGCTTTCAAATTTATTTACATTTTAATACCTGAACAGAAAATGTTAAATTTATTTTTGTTGCATTTGAATAAACGTTCTGTAACATTATTAATAATTTAACAGAGTACAAACGATTTATGGGTTTTGAATTTTGTGAAGATCAAGTCAGTCAATGAATAAGTCAATTTGGACTTATTCGCTACTAGTTTCTTATTCTGATATATCTAAGAGATAGAGCCAAGCTTTGGCAAGCGTGGGCCGGTTCAGCCGGAGTGATACCACGAATTCACAGAAAACCGGTGTGAAACAACGCCTACGCTGTGTTTCACCGAGTGAGTTAGGATGCAGGAGGCCCATACCCCAACCCCTCCCTCTGCCTATCCCCCAAAGTTCGGCAACGCACTTGTGACGCCTCTGATGTTATGGGTGTCCGTGGGCGGCGGTAATCGCTTACCATCAGGCGATACGTCTGCTCATGTGTCACTACATTACATAAAAAAAAATCTGTACTATTTTTTTGTGATAGAGCCATGCATATTATTACACATACGAGTATGGCAAGAAGCATTCAAATAAACACAATACCCTTATTTCTCTTCACTTGCATGTTTTAAATAATATATTAATAACCAAAATAAAAATATCAAAAAACGAGCTATTCTTGTACATACTTGAGTATATATAAACTAAATCTCGAAAACGGCTTCAGCGATTTTCATGAAATAAATTTCATGAAAATTTTGTGAGCAGTTTCGGGGCGATAAATCCATCTAGCTAGGAAACATTTTTAGAAAATAAAAAAATGATATCTGTCATTCAGGTATTTATTTATGAATTATTTAATGAGTACATATATAAACATACTCGTTATTTCGTAAAAAAACAGTTTCTTCCTCATCTCAAATGAAAATCGTGTCACTTCTCAATGCGAATCATGGACAAAAACACATTTTTTTCAAAGATAAAATTTTATGTGCGTACTTATGAGACATCTTTCAAAGTAATGTATTCTCATCACACACATTAAAGCAGCAATAAACAGGGTTACACTTATAATTCTATGTCTCTTGACAGTCAAGTTATAAAGCTTTGCATACTTAGTAGCCTGTGAGTTAATAATGGTATATGCGTATGTGATGGCAAAGTGTGATGAAGTGTAATAATGAAAATTCAACGTTTAAATACTTCTCTCTTCATTTTAGTCTTTTTTTATGAAATAGCGTACAAACGTACAGACGTATCGCCTGATGGTAAGCGATTACCGCCTCCTATGGACACCCGCAACACCAGAGGTGTCACATGTGCGTTGCCGGCCTTAAGAGGATGGGGAGGGGGATGAGGGAAGAGATTGGGTTTATGGGCTTCCGATATCCTCACTCACTCGGTGAAACACAGCGTGAGCGCTGTTTCACACCGGTTTTCTGTGAGGCCATGGTATCACCCCGGTCGAACCAGCCCATTCATGCCGAAGCGTGACTCTCCCACGGTGTAATGTATTTGTAATCACCAATATTATGACGAAATAATATCTGTTTTACATTAAATAATACCAGTGGGTAAAATAAATAAAGATGTGCCCTTCAGTAATAACTGTGAGTTTTGTTGCTTTTGAATCGGTGGCGCATTGGCAGCGTATGCGACTTCTTTGCTTGAGGTATCGGGAATTCCCGGGTCGGGTAAATTTTGTATGACTAGCTGGGTGTTTTCTATGTAGTATTTGAAAGTGTGGCGACTTCCACATACATCGCAACAGTTGTTGATACTACAGCGCCATCTACCGTAAATACACTGAGCTTTGGAGCAACGTACAACACGAAGAAACTATCAATCCCGAATCGCGCAGTAGAAGTTCTCGCGCCGATTATTATATATACAACATCCCAACATCAATTGCTGGGGAGTGGCCCGCCAGGCATGGTCACCTCGCCTGACCGGAGGATCCTTCCTTGGTGTTGGAGGGACTCGTTACACGTTCCTCCACATAAGTATTTAAATGTATTTATATCAGTTGTCTAGTACCCATAATACTAAGCTCTGCTTAGTTTGGGACTAGATGGCGTTGTGTCTTAGACGTACAAAATATTTATTTCATTGGTTTTAAATTTGTTCTATTTTTTCTAAAATAAAAGCTGCTCACACTCATTTAGGTGTCTCGTCAAAATCGGTCCAGCCATTTCAGAGATTATCAGGAACCTTTTTATCTGTCTGTCTGTGCATATGTATTTAGTTCAAGCTGTTATTTTGAAATTACAAGTAGACACTTTAATTTATTTCTTTTGTACAGCGTTTTTTTTATAATAACCAAATTATATTACACATTGTTCTTTTATATTTAATTATATATTTATAATTAATAATCATATTAATTACAACTTGTGTTCATATTTAAATTCAAAAGCAAAAGATAAATAGTCTAGACGTGTTCTCTCATTAAGCTTATCATAAATCATTTTTATTGTTAGATATTTATTGTTTGATGTTGAATTTTAAGAGTATAATTTATTCTTAATACTTTATTTAATTAATTTACGTATTTAACTTATAAGGTTTATTACGAGTATAATTTTTATAGTCGTTTAGTTTGAAGAAAACTTTTCGAAGATTGCCTAATAGCTAATTGCTTTCAATGCTTTACTAACTAGAACCCATTTGGAAAGTTTTATTTTGTGATTACTATTTAAACCAATAATTTATATAAGTTTACATAATATTAAAACTGAAATATACACAATGTTTGTATATATAAGAAGGTCAAAGTATATTGTGTTTTTAAGTTGAGTGTCGAGAGGCTTTTAGTCTCAAGTGTAAATGTTTCGTAAAATAATATAAAAGGTCTAATTAAAAACTACTTATTTTTTGCAAGTAGGTAAGAAAAAAGAAACAAATAAACACTAGATATTCGTTCTTTTTTGAATGGACTGACGTTTTGACCGTATGGGCTATAATCACGGACTTGGTTGGCCTCAGTCCATCTATAAAAAACGGTTTTTTTTTCTTCAAATAAAAACTCCCGCATAAGGAATACATATCCTGTTTGCTGAAGACCTTACAAACATAAATGAAATGAACACTGAGAACATCCAAACTCAGAACAACCATTTTTAAAACACACAAAGTATTGTCCCATGTGGGATTTTTGAACCTACAAAGCTTAGCGCAGTAGGAAGAGGCATGGCGACTGCTTAAATTATGACGTTTTTTTCTGAAGTATGTTAGCAAAACGATCAGATTAATTTTGTGATAGTTTACGTTTGAACATAGTAAAAAACTGACATCTATGTTCAAATTTATACCCAATATTCAACTCTTCAAACTATTTTTTTTATGAATACTATGTAGGTTTTAGTGACTTCCAAAAGCCAACCTTACCGGTTATCACTGCAGCTTGCTTTAAATACAAGACTAAATATATGTACTTACTTGTAAAGGACAATAAAAATATTCTATCAACCGCTAATGCTTTTAGCGGTTGCTATACTGCTTCCTATAGCACTATCTGTGATGAGTTCAATTCCCATATTGGAAATACTTTATTTGATCTACTAATAATTAGTTATTCTAAGGCTAGGTGATATTTTATCCGTTTCATGAATGTTTGTAAAGTTCCTCACGTACAGGATTTTAAAAGAAAGATGAAATAGTTGGTTGGGACATCGGAACACATCTTTCGTTGCATTTTACCAAGTTAGTATAGTTATCGGTAGCGTAAAACCCTCACCCCTCCTCCCAACTTAAAGGGGGTGGACAGACATCTATAAACGTCAGCAATGCACTTACCTGCTTGAATTTCACGTATCTATAGCCTGCGTTACTCACATTCTATCTATTTTTTTTTTCACGTTTAGTCAATTATAAAAAGTTATTTTGTTTTGCCTCAGTTATTCTGTAATTTAATGTTATATTCAAAGTTTAATGGAATACCTTAATTTTGTAACTCTAGAGATATTACATCATGCAAAGTGACTCCAACATAAAATAATCAGAAAATAATGGACCAAACAGCAGTACACTAATTACACAACTTAATAGCAGGTCGCTTTTGCCAGAGATTCAATTAAACGACCAAAAGCAATATACTTCTACCTTTCAACTCACAAGTGCCATTTTGTATGTCTTTATATTAGAAACACGAAGCGTAAATATATATAGTCTTGTCTGTCTAAGATACGTATGAAAATTTGAACCTTTACATTGTAATTGTTTGTGTGAATACTACTCAATTATAATTTTTCTTTCTTCTTTTTCTTTTTTGATGAAATGGCAACCAGCTGGATCACTCGGATCAGCAGAAATAGCCAATGTCAAGTATTTATCGTCTTCAATTATTAAGTCTTCGAGTCTTCAAGTCGTCGTCATGATGAAATTAATGATAAAAAATATTTAAAATGTGGATGACATGAAATGAGGACCGTATTCCGAAAAAAAAACCATTATGATTTTTATTCCTCAATAAATGAATCCATAAAGCTTCCTGTCAACGGCAATAGGTTTGTCCACTGCTAGGTATATAAGCAAGACTAAATGATATTTATCATAGATAAGGTTTTATTTGTCTGTCACAATTACAAACTATTTTGTAAAAAACCGTATTTTGCAACATGCATGAATAATTAAATAGCTTTTGGTGAATGTGAGCCATTATACATTATTGTAATTTACATGAAATCTGGTTAATGAGCAGTAATGAAACGACTGCACACAACGAGTGAAACATAATTTTTGTGTAAATCGAATGAAGTTATGTTGCTGTTTATGCGTTATGTTACGGTATTTTGGCTCTAGCCACGACAGCTAAAACTTTTATCATAACAAGGCACAGAGCAGGTCGGTCAAAACGTTAATCAATAAGTGTACCATATAAGTATTATATATATATATATATATATATATATATATGTATATTTTATAGCGGGCAAACGAGCAGACGTATTGCTTGATGGTAAGCGATTACCGCCGCCCATGGACACCCGCAACACCAGGGGCGTTACAAGTGCGTTGCTAGCCTTTTAGGAAGGAGTACGCTCTTCTCTTGAAGGTTTGAAGGTCGTATTGGTCCGGGAACACCGCAGGCGACAGCTCATTCCACAGTTTTACTGTGCGCGGCAGAAAGTTTTGGGAAAATCGCACAGTTGTGGACTGCCAACGATATAGTTTTATATTACCATAATTCTTCTTTTTTTCTTACTTTTCAAACTAGATTCGCTCCAGTACATGCATAAAAACCTTTAAGGTTGCATAAATTAAAACTATAAAATGTTATTATCAGGATTGATATATGCGCAAGCGGAGCCGCGGGTAAAAGTCAATATTACGTAATAGAGTTTCGTTGCACGTAATCCTAATTATTATAAATATGAATATAAGTTTGTTTGTTACGCTTTTACGCGAAAACTACTAAATCGATCATCATGAAACTTTGTACACATATTCTTGAAGGTATTAGAAGTAACATAGGATACTTTTATTAAATATGAGTGAAGCGTATATATAAGCGCATTATGTAACAAAAGCTTATTGATTGAATACAAAGTTATTTGACGACTGTAATATGGTGTTAGATTGGTGCTGTTTTAGATTTTGTTAACGATGTTTTTGTGATAAAATTTGTATAAAAACTAACAATGTTACCAAATTCTTTAATAAGTCTAATTTTAAAAATAAAATACTCATCTAAGGATTGTTAATTGCTCATCAATTATATCAATAGTTTATAAAATCAACTTATTAAGTTACAGCACTTGAAAACTCATAAAATTGTGAGAACCATAAGTTAACACGGATTGATAAGGAATAACTTGTGAATTGAGAACTTTGCGAGTTTTCTTAGTGTTCAAAGTTGAGAATGAAAATTTAGACGAAACTGCTCGTTTTACTAAGAGATTATTACTGAAAATTATAAAGATTAACTAGGTTTACTCTGAGACTAAATTTTCATGCAGTTATTGTAAACAGCAAACGGTTTATTTCTTATCAACACAAAAGTATATTTAGAAAATATTATAACTTTATCGGATACTAGTCGGATAGCTCTTTGCTGCAGCAAAATGTGATAGCATCGAGAAAAACAAGATACAGTATAACCCGTTTAATACGATCACGCTTAATACGATTTCCCGCATAATACGCCACTTTACGCCAGTCCCTGCAACTTGAGACACATTTTCATACATTTTTTAACGCTTTATACGATTCGTCATCCCGTTTAATACGCCCGCCCGCACTCGACACCTCTACACGCGAAAATTATTTTTCAAGAAAGCAGGTTACAGAAATAACGTGGTTGACGTCGAGTTGGAAGAAGAAGAACCCGAGATACTGCAGAGTTTCCTGGATATTCTTCCATTGATGACAATGTAGCACCGTACGAAATTCAATCAATTGAAAATCTTATTGAGAATGTACAAAACGAGGCCCATATAAGTGATAATGACGAAGATGAGTCAACTCCGGTTTTGTCAAACGCCCAAGCATTATGGCCAGGCAGCTGTTAATGGTTTAAGACGCTATGTAGCTTCTTTGGATCAAAGTGAAGACGCACTGCAAAAGTTGAATTATGTTGAAAATCTTTTAATTGCTAATGCATCAAAATCTTTCTCTCAAACCAAAATAAGTGATTATTTTAAATAATGTATTGAATGTACATAATTTAAAATAAAAAATAACAAAATACATAATAATACATATGTACATAGTACGTTATATTTTCCATATCCCGCATAATACGCTTTCTCGCTTAAGACGCGTTTTTGTTGGGTCCCTGAGAAATCGTCTTAAGCGGGTTATACTGTATATATTTATTGTTGCGATTAAGGGTTAAAACAATCTTGGTTTTATATGTACACAAATTATCTTATCATTTTATACAGAATACCTATAAATGTTAAAAACATTTTCCTATATATCTAACTAGCAAAACCTGGGTCGGACCAATAATTAGCAAAAAATTTACTATTTTCAATATACTTAAAATTACTTGCCATGTAACTCATTCATAGATGTTTCATCCGTGCCAGGTACACAAAAGTCTATATTATTTGGATAGAAAAAGTTGAAGTAATACTGAATCATTACTTTATATAGGTACGGTGGATCTTTTCCCAAGGGATAAAATGACCTAATGTAATTATTATGCACATTATAATTCTTGAATTCTACTCATGCTTTTCATGAGCCAGAGGGTCACACATTTTTATTAACAAAATCTTTATACATTATACACTAAAATATTGTTTCAAAATACTTTATCGTAATATTTTATAACGCACGAGTGAAGGTTTGGCTACTCAAATACTTTCAATAGAACTATTTTGACAGACGCAATCCCGCAGTTTCCGTTGACCCACATCTTTCTTAAACAGCCAAATCCATAATGTCACATACAAGAAGAAATATATTTCAGAAAGTATGAATTTAATAAAATAAAACAAGATTTATTTTGATGGTGATTAGGTTTGTATATTTTTATAATACACACGTATATCGTCCCGAACATATTGATATAATCGATTTAGAAATATCGCCTCTTATTATTGTCTATGACGTGAAATCTTGTCTTATCTAAGGCAGGGTTTGAAAGCTGAGAACTTCGCCAAGAATATACTACCGTATATTTACACTTCTTCCATTTCAGGCTAGTTTGGGGGACAAATGGGTGCTACGACTTTATAATGAACATTATAAAACATCTAATAGTAAAATAACTAACTCGGTAACGGACATTTCGCTTGTTTTCTTACTTACTTTCTGTTGATAAAATACTCTACCTAAGGTTTGACGTATAAACACTTATTTTCTCAACTACTCGCTGACAGACAAACCAAGCATTTTAAACCAATCGGATCTCGAGATATTCATTTTGTTAGATATTCCTTTAACAACCTTTCGGTAAAGTATATTTTCTAAAAGTTTCTTCACTCGGTTTTTCTTCGACAGTTAATACTGTTCTTGACGTGGGTCACGCAGACTTGACAAGTATGGTTGAATCATGTTATCGTATTGAAATAAATCGAATTGAGTATAAAAAGATTTGTGGAAAAATCTAATTGAGAGAACTATGTTATTTTAAAAAGGATGTTCAAAGAAAGATCTAATGCAAAGTACCGGTTGGTGGGGATAGCTTAAGGGAGTCCTATGTCCAAAAGTGGCTTACTTTCGGCTTTTGGTATTTTGAAAAATATAATGGTTTCTATATTTCGTACAACGGAGGTGCCTTCCAAACACGTGGGCTGGTTGATAAATTAACCTAAATAACGTTATTTAACTTATCTATTTCAAAATTGAAATTAGTTTGTTTTCTTACATTGACACTGCTAACCTAGTAATCAAAAAATCTAAACTTTACAAGAGAAAAGATTTACTGATTTATATCTTTTCAACGAGTGGTTAACGTAAAGTAATTCAAGTCATTAACGTATCAAATGAAAGCTATTTTTTCATTAAAATATATCTGTTATTAATATGAAACTCCTTTTATTCAGAAGTTAGTCATCATCCCAAGATTTATTGGGGTCAAAACGTAGTACTTTATGAAAATAATTAATCCCAAAAATTTTATATATAAAATGTTATAGTAATTTGTATATATTGTTGCAGTATATTTATCAAAAAAAAAATTCGTATTTCATCTCAGGTTAATGATGGTTGGGCACGCCGTTATTGCGGCGGTAAGACCCGTTATGGAGGATTGGCTCGAGAGGCGTCACGGGACCCTCTCATACCGGCTGACGAAGGTGGTCACTGGGAAGGGATGCTTCGCAGATCACCTGTGTCTGATCCGCAAGGAGCCAGCGCCTGAGTGCCACCACTGCGATGGCCAGACCGTGGACTCGGCGCTCCACACGCTGGCTGAATGTCCGGCGTGGGGAGAGCCGAGGCGTGATCTCGTGGCGGCCATCGGAGTGGGGGTTCTCTCGCTCGGTATCATGATTGCAGCCATGTTGCGGAGCGAGAGCGCGTGGAACTCCGCCGTTTCCTTCTGCGAGCAAGTAATGCTTGCTAAGGAGACGGCGGAGCAGGATCGGGAGAGGTTTAGAACTCTGCCGGCCCGTCAGGCCCGGGAACGGGCCAGGTACCGCAGACGACTCGGGTGACGGAGATCTCAGAATGATCTCCGTCCTCCATAGGCGCAAGCCTGGGGGTAACAGATGAGGCCATCCGTCACCCCGGCAGAAGCAGGCTCTGGTGGAGGCGCGGACGCTGTGGAGCGTGCGCGCCCCGGGGGACAATAATGGGAACACCGGGGTTCCCACACGGTAGGGGGCCATCTACAAAGCGTAGGTGGCCCAACGTACGTCGGGGTTCCAGGGTTTTCCTTTCTAGGGTGTACCTGGTTCCCCGGCATCTAGTAGCCGTGACGACGTGCGGTTTTAGTCGGTTCAAGTCCGAAATGCCACCAGGAGGTGGTATCCGAGGGGATTTCCGCACGAAGACAAAAAAAAACAAAAAAAAAAGGGATTAATGATGGTAATATCAAAACAGTTAAGTTCATATTATGAAAGATGTATATTAAAATAAGCATAACAAAAACTCCGTATTGACGGTCACCAAACACCTGACGACAATTAGGTGTTTGGTATTATGATGATGATGATGATGATATATTTATGTTTCCGAATTCCCAACAATAAAATTTTATTTTATTATGTGTTTGTAAATATCATTAGATTTATTTTTATACGTCCATTCCATAGATGCCTAATTTGTAATTACAGAAAAAATCCCATAACAGCACATTACCGAGTTTTTTGTTGGGAGCGTCGATATATTCATGTATACTTCCTAAGATACGTACTATACAGAGGTAGGTTCTATTATGACTTATACGTTGTGGCTAAAGCTAACAGCTTAAACTGAACTTGCAACACTTCGGGTAACAGATGTGGGTTACACATTTCCGATGTTTGGTTGCGGTTAGTGTTTGAAATTTCTATATACTGAGGTTAAACAGCTACTGCACATAAGAGGTTTTAATTATGTTACTTACACATATTTCAATGTAACTATTTACATATATATACATACATGTATATACATACGTTAAAATTTTATACCTATTCTTCCGAAAATTAAGCTGAGAAGTATGATCTTTGATACAGTTAGAATACGGGAGGAATATATAAAGCCAAAACTAATGGGCGACCATTGAGATTAGAATTAGATGAAAATCTCTTACACACATAGTTTAGTTTACAATAACGTTTTTGATTTCGAGTTTATGATTTTATAATATGAAAGTTCTAGAAATCTTTTGATAACACAGAGTAAGCAGTTACTGTTGAAAACCTACTGGTGAATAAATTAACTTGACGAAATGTGTATTCTATCAATATCACTGTATTCTATAAAAATAATCTGGGGTATGTTATTAGTACGTAGCGACCGTACTACGTACGTACCAGGTAACAAAGCTCTTATTAACGGAAAAAATCAAGCCTTCGCAATATCGGAAGCTAATCATCGAAAATGTAAATCCGTTCGTAGGTACTATATGTTCTGTTAAAATTCTATAGAAGACACACAAAATACTAAAGGAATTGAACAACGCGTTGACGTTATCGGCCAATGTACGTGACCGTGACCGCAATTTATAAGGTCGGTTTTCGACTACTAACAGGGAAAAAAGCATTTATTTGGAGAGCCAACCCAAGTCCTATCAGCGGTTCATATATAGGCAATAGATTTTTTAGATAACTTTACTAAAGTACTTTCTACACCATTTATATCTATAGAAACCCGTGCAAATATATAGGTACTAGTATTATATAGAGGTAAAGTTTTTTAAAATTGTGGGGGTTATCTACGAGTATAAATCTACAAAACAGATTTTGAAAATTCTTTTACCAATACAAAGTTACATCATTTGTGTCATAGGCTATTAAAAAAATTACATATCTTTGGATGATTCCGTGGTCACAAACTAGTCTGTACTAATATTTCAAAGAGATCGTTATTAAGATCTATGTATACCTACATTTCTGTAAATAAACGAATTCAATTGAATAGGCAAAGATTCTAACGTTGTATAACGTAGGGAGTTATCTTCGGAATTACTAGTCGGATTTTGAAAATTATTTTACTAACAGAAAGCGAAACTATTCAGGAGTGACATAGGTCATACTTTATTATGATAGAACAAAAAAATATGTTAAAAATAATAGTATTTCTGAATCAAGTCTCGGAAAAGCGGGCGGTTCACGTCCAACAAGTGGGCACGGGTCGGCTAGTATAAAATAAAGCCATTCTAAATGCTCAAATTTGCGAATTATAATTTTACTCTTCTTTACAAATTTAGCCAAAAAAGTAATTATTTACAATAAAAAATTGTGTTCACAATAAAATTTGAATTATTAAATGTTCACGCTCAAGCTTTTTCTTTTAAATAAAATGTATAAATATCAAGAAAACAGGCTGGCACATGAAGTTCATAAAAATAAAAAGACATTTTCTCGTTTCTAAGAAATTGGATCGGAACGCATCGTTTGCTTCAATACCATAAAGAGTCGATCAGTATTGTCTCTAAGGGTATTGATGATAATTCCTGTTTATATCCAATAGAAGAAAGGAAACAGCTATATTGGGCTCATATACGCTATTCTCGATTTAAACGACTTTCGTGTAGGTACTGAGAAAACTTACATTTAGACAATGAATGTAAGAAAAAAATATCTACTATTCCATCAGCCTGTTATTTGTTATAACTAAATTACTCAGTAAAGGAACGCGGCCTGGTTTCGTGTGTTATATTGAATAGAAAACAACAAAGTATTGCCTCTATTTTAATGGTAGTTTGTTACCCGTACCCGTAAAGGGTACAAATTATTTTATTTTGGCTCACAAAATCTCTAAAATACTACTTTACACGTAATGTTGCTTTAAGTAGTAAATTAAGTGTCTATGAACATTTGAAATAAAATATTCTGAATTTAAATATCATTATATTTTAAACACACGTAATAGTATTAAAAACCTAGACATAAATTTTATTATTCAAGTTCTATCTAGGAACATTATGGTCTTAAATGGTTCTAGAAACAATATTATAATATAGTGAAAGTTAGTAATTCAAATTTTTGGGTTTCCATCTGTTATCATAAGTTGTGTTACTTTATTGTTGAGTTAATTAAACAGACTCATGTTTACTTCTATCAGAACTATATATCTGGTTGAACTAAGCTATCATAAGTAATTGCGTTAAGCAAGTTAATACCACGTGTTGGAACAGAAGGCCTTAATCTGAATCTGAAAAAAGGACTTATTTTACTATATTTAATTTGTCTAGTGGTTCTCTCCAATTTAACTTGCGTTTCACGTCATTGTTCCTTTCCTAATGATCAAAGCATAACGTTATGTTACCTATAACTTTCTTCAGAATATCTTACACAAGTTGTTTTTTAACTAAACTGAAAACTACAGAGATTAAAGCGTTTACACAAACAATTTAAGAAATAATCTTCAGTTTCTTCACAAAAGTATATTTTGTCGTGCAAAAGAGTCTAAATAATCACAGATATAGGTTTACAGAATATAAAACCATTAAACTGATTCTAATAGGGCACTGGTCTATTTTTATTTAACAAAACAATATTTCAAACCAACAGACATTGACAAAGTTGGCCTGTTGTACTAAAACCTGTCGCGGACACGACGTTTCAATATCCAACTGATACAGGTACGTAATTTATTTCCGTGCGAAAGTTCGCATTAATGTCAAGAGCAAGCAATTTATCTTGGCGTAATTCGCGTAAAACGCTTATTGGCTGTCTTGGGCCACACGAAGATAACATGATTTATATCCTCTAAGTAATTATTTTATGCGATGGGTAACACCTTTTTGCTGAGGTGATCTGTCCTATATTAGTAATTAGCTCAAAGAGAAATAGTTATTTTCTTCCTTATGCAGAAGAACATTAGATTCATTATGACAAAATGTTTTAAATTTTTTGAAGGCTTTCTTTTATACACACAAATGTTTAAGTAAAGGCGATTCTGGATCTAGTGACGAAATGTTTGGTGTTGCTTTAGCTGCGCTACCATCATATAAATTTTGTTAACAATACAATATTTTAGGCATTCTCAGACACAGTTTATTTGTGTATGAAAATAAGAATGTTTTTTTATCGATCTACACTAGAAACATTCTTGTGTAATCAGTAGTATTATTAGTATTGTGTATTTAGGCTTCGATGGGTTTGAGTTGTGCAGATGTAATATGTTTTTCTTTTTCATTTTACGACCACATTAGCATTATCCTTATCTTACGTATGAAAAAATATAAAATTCCTTTGTCATCGCATAGGGACAGGCCCAGGACAATCGACATTATAAATGACAATAAATACTATATACAAACATACCAACAAGTTACAGTCTCTAAATCCCGCTTTCCTACCCTTACGATTATTTTCAGTATAACATCCTTCCTATATAGTATAACATTCCTCCATATGTAACGGGAACTTATATCTTTTATAAAACTTCGACCCATACGTGAAATACAAGTTATCGAACGTAATCTTATCTACCACCTTTAAACAAGAAATTTTTGTATATATATGTATAATCTGAATCTTAGAAATGACTGCAACGATTTTAAAGAATTTAGTATACAGAGTGTTTCGGTGTCAAAAAATCAATGCAACTCATTAAATTCAGCTTCATTTTTAGCATATTTACAAAAAAAAATACCAAACAAAGCTCGCTCACCCAGGTACCAACGTTTATAAGGTAACATAGTTTTATTATTATATACATATTATTAACAACAGATTAAGTTACTTACCTATATTAAATATACGTAAGTAATTTTAGTGGAACATAATTTCCCTGAACATCTCTACATTCGTAGGTATACCACCCGTAGCCAGTAATTCAATAGAAGATTAAACAGAAGTGGGTATGACGCTCGCACTAATGGCTGTATTTCTCGGCACCCACAAATATGCATTTACATCCGCAATGCAGTTTACTTCACTTAATGCTGTTTAGTGCACGCAATTGCAATTATGATGATTAATTTATAACACTATTAGTGATGGTATTACGGTTAGAGAGTTAGAAATGTGAAGTTATTTATTAAAATGTTCTTTTACCGAAAACGGTCAATACCTTTTTCACACAGTATTTATCTGTGTTTTGCTTAACAACTATTGTTAAGTTTGGTGCTACGAATCTTTGAAATATTTTGTCTCTTTTCTATACTATTTTAAAATTGTTATACGATTAATGAGGATACGACATCAAAAACGGACAAAATCACTTATGACTCTTCAGTTGCAGTTATTCACGGGATACAGTTACGGTAGCGACATTTCATCGGGTGAAAAAAATGACAAATGATCTACCGCCGACCTTCAAGCGGCTTTATGTACTCTTAAAGTCACAGGGGTCTAACTTCGGGCTGTTGTTAAGCACTTATATAATAAAAAAAACTCAGTAATTTAAAATGACTCGGGAAAATATCCTGTTGATTGTTAGTCGCATTCGCTAACCGCTGGACCAACAAAGCAGTGTCCGGAGATCTGGAAACGCAGAAATAGAAGTGTCCACCTTTATTTGAGCGTTCCCTAGGTTCGCCATCAGTAGGTTTCACAAGGATTCCAACCTTCATTAATATTAATGACCAAATTATACAATTCCTCCTAAATTACGTTTGCTGGTTTGCGGTAAATGCTTAAAGCCTCATCTATTTTAAAATGTATTCATGATTACTGTACTGACTACGTAATAAAATTGAAACCATGAAGTAAATTTCTTTGGGTACGTTTGGACATCAATGTTTGGACATGGAAAATAAGGCATTTATACTAATTAATATCATAACCGTGAATGTGAGTTTGCTTATCATGCCTTAAAAACTGAACCAACCACGTTTAAATTTCGAAAAAATTGCAGTCCCTGAAATACAGCTTATCTTTGGTCCTGGTGACCATGAAATCGATGAATTAACTTGGATCAAGATATTTTATTTTGTATCACCTGTATTTATAAATATAAAAAATCACACCTTAAAAGGTACATACTTCATAAGTTCTAAGATTAATGACGACTATCACAGAGGTCAAGTTATGTGTTAAAGACAACAGTTTAATTTTATTATGAGAACGTTGTGTAAATGTTTTGTAAATGGCGATTTAATCCAGAAAACAACTAACCAATGAAGGAATCTAAGTACCTCTAATGGTAATGTATAGCTGAGACAAGATAAGTAGACTGATAGGTTTTTATATCCATAAATGAACTTGCGAAGGTAACTCAACTCTGCCCGACGAAAAGGATGAGTAGAATCCAAAAGCAGTAGTCACCATACGCATTGTGAGTAAAGATAATGCGACTACTCAGCATAGTGACCCACACTACGGCGGCCTATTGACATGCTTCTACATCACTGGACCTCCAGTCTCAGGTTCACCTACAAAACATAACAACACGAACGCTGACATTTTAGTTTCATCTTCTGGTAGAATCGACCCAGTCGTGATGAAGTCAGCTTGGCTCCACTACCTTAAAATGTTGCTGTGAATTTAAAAGGTAGGTATAATTATTTGCAAAGAATTACCATATAATTTTGATTTTAGAACTTCACTAACATTTGGACAAGAACTTGTTATGAAGACAAAATATTCACACTATTGATGTATTGATGAGTATCAGAATTATAAAATAAAAGATTCATACACTCAGCACCATAGTTGGAAGTCATGTGAAACACATTGTAACTCAGTTTCTAACTTACAACACGTTGAGTGTACCGAACTTCACCAGTGCAGACTTTCATAGTTGAAAATCAAGTAACATATTGACCTAACTTTCTTCAAAGTTTATCGACTTTGTTTTACACCTATGCACTTATGCAACTTTTGTATGTATTAATTTATATTAAAATCATGATTATTTTGTTAATCACTTTTACCTGAATAAAATGAATTCTTTCACATTTGTTTAACGTCAAAACTACCCATAATTTGTCTTTCTACTGTCGTTTTTTCCATTAAAAGGTTGCTTGTAAGAAGTTGTTTTTTTAGCAATAACGCCGCCATTTGTCTATGGCCATCAAAGTTTTTTTAATTGATAGAGGGCAAACGAGCAGACCTGTAAACTGAATTAGGTGGTGTATAAACAGTTTATTGTATTCTATACAAATAAACATATAAGGCGATCTACGATTATTTATTGAAATTAGAAAAAGAACTAAATCCTAATTGACTGATGGTAGAAAAGCATAACGAAAGACTTTTGTGACACTTAAAATAGATATTGATGCTAACATTAGGACTAGACAACTGCGTAATTAAAGTACTCTGTTGACTGATTTAGAATGCTTAATAAGGTTTTTGTCAATTTCATTGATTGACGACATTTTATGAAATGATTACTATCAGTGCCTACTAATCAAAACAGAGACACCAAAAACTTACAGCTATTTACTTAAATATCGAAAAAAAATCCGTTCTAATAGTATATTAATAATCCACTCCTATTATAGTTAATTCAGTGTAAGTTGAGTAAATGTGAATTATGTCTGTAGGCTAAAATATCTCTTTTGATGTTTTTGTTTAATTTTGTTATTATTTACTGTATAGGATATAACTTTGACAAAATGTCGTGTAGTCCCTTTTAAATTTGAATGGGTTTTATAAAATTTCAAGCTCTTTTTGTGTTCTTTTTTCCAAACTACACAGTTGGAAGTTATACGAGTATATGTATTTGAAAAAAACTAACAATTTATGAAAATGATGCAATAATTTTTATAAATTGCAAGATATGATCGACCTATATATTATCAACTGTTGATACGAAACCTTATCAATTCGTAGAAATGTAGAGCTTACGCGTCACAAGCTAATTATAGGAATACAAACACCTAATATATGCAACGCAAAGTTATATTAAAATTCAATTGAATACTGATTTAATTTTTGATTACGGTGAATTGACTGTACCGAAAAAGAGAGGGATTATTAATAAATATCCCATTGCTAATGATTTCCATACAATGGTATGTTGCATAAATAATATTTAGGTGTTAAATAACATAAAATGGACCTGTAAAACATATGTAGGCGTAAGGTTGTTTTTAAAAACAGGTCGCCTTAACTTTTTATAGTATATGCAACTTTGGCCATTTGCCAAATGCGTCACCACTGAGCGAAACGTTTTCCTTTTATACACGGTTTTATTTTCTTCCATAATAAAACAATTTGTCTTCAATCGAAAGCTTCCTGATGTGTTGCGTATCCCCCAACCGTGACGTTTGTTTTCCTTTTGTAAAAATTATACATACGTCAATAAAAGAAATATGTGAAATCAAGGGAAAGGCTTTAAATTGACATATGTTAAAACAATAACACAGACTAGGTTAAAATAAATGGATATATCATTGTCAACATCGTAATTGGACGATTTTAATTTTTAACAGACTTCAAAAAAGAAGGATTTCAATTCATGTATTCTTTTATGTTTGTTACCTCAGAACTTTCCACTGGGTGAACCGGTTTCGATGATGCTTTATTTGATAGATGGTGCTTACCGTATAGACTCATATCAATTTAGTCCAGTTCTTGAAGTCACTTTTTTTGTTAAAAATTTGTATTATTGTGAAATAATAATGAACTACTAACATTTTATAAGATTGACTGTTGAAATATATGTATGTTTGAAACAAAAGTCGAAGTAATATTACTATTTCTGTAGAGTGAATACTTAGACAAGTATAAAAGCAATAACTTTTTATTCAACAAAATTGACTTCGTAAAGTAAAAAAGTTAAACAAAGTACTCGAAACAAGTTTCCGAAGTATTTCTTTATTTATTGAGAGAGATGTTGATTTAAAATTTTATTATTTTAAAAAAAAATCATAATTCTTTTGTTTTTTACTTTTTTGTATCATTTGATTTACAAATGAATTTTTCCTCTTTTTATTACGCCAAATCTATCCATGAATTTATCTTTCTGCAGTCGATTTGTCCATGCAAAGGTTACTTGTAATATATTGCTTTTTTAAAGCAGTAGATCTAGACAATGTAGTTTTAACTGATCTAAAACCGATGTACATTGTACAATTCGAGATATTTATTTATATCGTAAATCATACAAAATATTCAAATTATAAAAAATAGAATCAGTTTAATGAAGGAAGTTAAACATTGTTTTCCGCGTAGAAAGAATCTTATTTACAGATTATTTCTTTTAATTAAATATTTATAACTTAGCCCTTCCTGTCAACGGTCAAACGTGGCCATCATTACATGTAAATGATAATTTAGCCTTCCATGAAAAACTGTCGTTAGCCTAAGCTTTATCCATAAAAACAATTTGGTCACTCAAAGTTAGTCTTCATATTAGTGATTTGAAAAATTACGTCAGCGTTCTCTATAGTTCACATACTCGTTCAAGGACAAAAGCAGCTGAAGTTTGCTTAAATTGCTTTAGTTATTAGGAAACTTCAAGGAAATTTATATCAAATTGAGGTGATCGTCATATTTTGAGGAAACGACAGTGCCCTGCAAAGTCTTACCTAATCTACCCATTCGAGTATTACATAAAGATGTGGAACAACACCGTATACTCGTAAACTAACTATAGTCAAATATATGAGTATATTTCGACGAACAGTGTATAATATACCAAGGAAGTTTCTTTGACGGTGAAATGACATTTAAAAAACTATTGCTAGTGAGAATGCTATTATTTTATCAGTGACTGATTATCATATATTTAGTTTTACGCTTTAAACAAAGTTAATGTCTTTTTTATGAGAAAGAAGAACTTTATAGACATTGTAATTTATATAATCAATTTATTAAATTTTATAGTGAGTACAATAATATTGAGTATCTTTATATCTTAAAGAAATGGCATTGGCATAAAAAGCCTTTAAAATATTCCTTGTCTGTAATATTTATGTCAACGTAAGTTTAAATTTGTCTCGTCTACCCTTACACTGGGTTATTTACATAATACTGAATTTATAAGAAATTTATATTGATAGCAGAGTTCGGTAGAAACTTATTCCGGCTTGCAAAATACTTAAAATTTATTAAAAAGTAATGAAGTAAAGAAAATAAGAATCATCGGGCAAGAAGAGGAAATTATGTCTTTTTACGTAATGAAAATCAGAATGAAAAAGTGTCAAGCATAGCCTTTTTAAAAGAGCAATATGTACAAAACCAAATTTTAAAGAACAAACAATTCCATAGTGCAATTTTTAAGCAAAGATTATTATAGGAGAGAACGTTATCATCAAAGGAAATGGGAGCTAATTAATTTAAAACATTATATTTACTCACAAAGAAGATTGTGGAATTGCTAAGTAAATCTTAATTGCCTACTCAATCATGCTTATTTTTACTTTGTTCTTGACTGAAATTTATGGCGTTTTATATTTACAACTTTTAAGACAGAGCGTGTTAATTTAATGCTAGCGGAGGGCCGCGGGCCTTACTGCATATTACGTACGTTATTATAAAGAGACATATTTTTAAAGAATAACATGTATGTGTTACTAATAATATACGTATTATAGACAAATTATACCTAGACACAGAATCGTGATGTACTTATCACACAATATTTTCCTAAGTAAAAATCGAACTAACAACTTCTGACAGAACTAAACCAACATTCTAATCTACTTAAAAAATAAATAACATACTTACATTTTGATTGAGACATCCGTTTAGATATGATTTTATTTTGTATTTTTTTTTATTATCACAGTTTAGTACGATAAATCTAACCTGTCGATCGACCTCTTTGCAAAACAATATGTTCCAAGCAGAAAATTCTCGCTATCACTGCATCGATATTTTCATGTGAATGCTGCGCCGCGCTTACTGCCTCAGGGCTGTCAAACTGTCTACAAAATTTAGTTGCTTCAGTGACGCTACATAAATATTACTCCATTCTTTAAGTGCTGTTATATTTTTCTTTTCGAGAAAATTGTTTTCCCATTAAGTCCATTATTTATCAATACTCTTATGTTCTACAAACTGTAAACAAGTAATAAAAGGGTGACGAGTAAAATATATTGTCGATTGCGACGAACTAAATAATGAAATATGGATTTGTGGCAGTAAATTGTCTCCAGTTTCTTGATTTCCTCTTGGAAATAACAAAAGTGATATTGTTTTCACATATTATAAGGCTGAATGGATGCTGCTTCGGTTTTTTTATGTATGAGCCAGCCATAGTGACTCTACTCTGCCTGAGCAAGCATAAGCAGAATCCAGGAGTGGTGGTCACCATACACATTGCGAATGCAGACAATGCAACAATGCAGAATGGTGACCCAATCCATGGCGGCCTAGTGATGCTTCTGCATCATTGGGCTTACGGCCTCGCAGTCACTAATGTAACACGACAGCACAAATGCTATAAATTTAAGTCGGTTTTCAGTGCGAGGGGAGAACCGCCCCGATCCAACCGGCTGGTTCGTGCTGAAATCATCAGTTAATTGTTAACTAACAAATATATTACTACCACTGCGCCACCGAGGCAGTCTTATATAATGTAAGGTTGTGTAGTAGACACAACAGGTGAAACTATACTATATGGGATTTGAACCTATGACTTCTAGCTTCACAGTCAAGATCTTACCATTGGAAGTAAGGATATTCAATAAAATTGTTTTTTAAATCTACATGTTTATTGCATCAATAAGTTTAAGCAGTCAATTTATAAAAGAATCCTTTTAATATTAACACAGTTATGTTATTAACATTCAAACAGTTCCAAAATTTTGATCAAACAACTCAATAAATTATTACTACCTGCTACGTCTTGGATTATGTGACGTGTAGTATTGATTCGTATTACATACGTGACTGTCATACCTCCATAAGGTTATATTTTTAGAGCCTATAACAAGCGAGTCGTGTCATTGGAATTCGTAGCGTTCAAATGCTAATCAGTTCTATACCATTCGGGCTATCGACCACTTATTTATTTTCGTATTGGAATGGTTATATAAATCCATACTACTATAAATTGAAAAATAACTCTGTCTGTCTATATGATACACTTTCACGGATACACCGCTGCAGCGATTTTAATAAAGGGCATAAACATAGAGAAACATAGGCATCTATTACCGCGATAAGCAAAATACACGCGGGCGGAACCGTAGGCAACAGCTAGTAAAATATATGTATCAATTTAGCTGAAGACCATACTTTAGACGTATTAGAGTGACAGAGAGCTTTCAGACTTCATTCTAAAATTAGTACCTGGATGATTGAGCTTCACTCGATATTTTTTGTTGGTATATCTTCTAAAAATGAATGCTATCTAGATCAATTTACCGCCCTGAAACCCCATGCATACTAAATTTCACGAAAGATTTTGTAGTCGTTGCCGAAATATATATATATATATATATATATATATATATATAAGTACAAGAATTGCTCATCTAAAGGTATTGGATATATTTTGAACAGTTTTTTTTATTTATACCATCACTGACAAGGGTTTTGATGAAGTTAATTAAAATATATTTTAGACATTTTTACACTTCGTTATTTCAATTTAAGTTTTTAAGATTGCTTTTCTTTTAAAGTTGGTTTTAATATTAAGTTTTGTAATCAATTTAAGTTATATCACAAGATTTACTTCGTATTACCTCTATATAGTCTATGTAAATATAAGCAACTAAATTTGAAGACTTGTAGGTATATATTTAATAAATAAATTTATTTAAATATCTGCATATAGGACATATTATTTCTTTGCCGTCATTTCCTTGCTTTACCTTTAGTTTTCCATATTTTCTTCGATGAAAACAGTAACTATGAACCGTAAAACGGATCTGAAAATGTGAGTATTTAGTTGTATTTCATTTTAATACTTCAAAAGGTAAGATTATCAATCATCATTCCGTATTAAAATCAGTGAAAACCCTGAAAAGGCAGAGGCAGGTATTGCGAAGTTAGTAATTAACATTTCAGATGAATCTTTCCCGGCATGGAATGGAGTAATACCCGTCAATACTCAACTGTTGCGTAATTACTATGGATTTTACTTTCAAAGCATATCGTATGAGGAACGAACAGAAATTCAAAGCATAATTTTAGACTGAAATTACGAGGGTTACTGCCAATTACGAAAGTCGTGATTTTCTATAAAACCACATACACTGTTGTATATTCAAACTAATATTATAATTTTAATCGATAATGAAATATTATAAAGAGGTGAAGTTTCCAACTTTGTTTGTATGGTTTTTTTGTAAGCCTTATATATAATGTTATAGGGGTAATCTTCGGAAGTTCTGATCAGATCTTGAAAATTATTTCTTAGTAAATATATTAATTAAGTTTTAAGTACCTGGATGACCTTGCTTTGCACGGGTTCTTTTGTGATAAAGTTCCTAAAAATGAATCTTAGCTACAAATATTTATCGCCACCCCGAACTGCACACTAAATTTCATGAAAATCGTTGGATCCGTTTTTGAGATTCAGATTATATATATAAATATATAAAGTATTCGTTTAAAGGTATAAGTTTAATTTTTACGTTTATTAGACCCACATCAACAATTACGTATGTAACTGTTGATGTGGGTTGGGTGAAATTGTTTATCTTTGGAGATGAAATACAATCGATTTATCGCGAGGTTTTACTTAAAGAACTAAAACTAAATTCCTTCGATATGGGCCTAATACAAAGCATAATGAGTTGTCCATGTTCAGAAGCAGCTAAAAAATTATGTCACCTGATCACAATAGTTCAGCAAAGTAATATGTAATATTTACAATGTATTAAGGTACGATGGGGTTGGCATATCATTAATGGATAAAAACCCCAAATTAAACTAAGAATAAAACGAAAAAAAAAATATCTCTCCTGTAAAATAAGTATAAAGTTTCCAAAATCCTGTTTACCTTTAATTAAAAAGCAAATAATTACCTAATGCCACCTGAATTAGCTCGTGGTGTACCGACACATTCAGGTTGGCTGTGAAGCTTTCCTACGTGAAAACCGCAGGCATGGAAATACACAAACAGGAAACATATAGAATTAATTTCGTAACGAAAATGGAGTAACTCCATTCCTTAATGTCATTAAAAGCGCAGTAAAATGTAAGGTGTACAGTTAAACAAAGGATTTATGTGTGTGCAAAGCAATTTCCTTAAAATATTATTTACTAGCTGTTGCCCGCGGCTCCGCCCGCATTTATGTCGATTTTTTCGTGTTTTTCGCGGTCGCGGATATGTGACTGAGGCAAAAATTATATTTTATTATATATATATTATTCTAAAATTTCAGCTCGATCGGTGCAGAACTTTTTGAGTTTTTGAAGCGTACACAAACCAACATAACATTTTTATATATGTATAGATAACAGAAATGTACCTAAACACTAATTATGTGTTAGTAAGTCTAAATAAATAATAACATATGATATAATAAATGAAATTTAGGTAAAGGCCGACTCGAACGGCGCGGTACCGTCCTCTATCAGAAGACCAACCTGAAATGACAGCATTCGTCCTGTCGTGTTTTGTTAGTGAGTTCGAGACTAGAAGCCCAATCGTGCGGAAGCGTTTCAATAGGTCGCCATAATATGGGTCACCATAGTGGTTGTCTGCATTCGCAATGAGTAATATGACCACTACTCTTGGACTCTAATGCTTTCAAACAGGCAAAGTAGAGTAAATTTGGCAGGCTCATATATAAAAAAAACTATACTTTTTGACACTTAATATAAAAGTTATTTTGGTTTTATGAAAGTACGAATGAAAGAGCTTTCATGTTTTCTTTTTCAATTTCAAACGTCTAATAAATGAGATCATAACATTTGCGGCACTGAACATGAAATATCAATCTCCCACAATGTTGGACTTCTGCTGATAAGCTTAAGAAATGTATAAAATATGGCACACAAAGTGCATAGTTGTGTTAAATGATTCTAATATAGTAAAACAATTATAACTTTTTTTAAATTTAGTAATATTTTAAAGTAGTTTTGGTACCTTTACATATATTTCTAGTTAGATATTAAAACTCTGTACTTTTTTAACATACGAATTCAAATTCAGCATGTAAAGCCTGTTAAATGTTCTAACGATATAATATGTATGTATAGTCCATTCGTTAAGATGTCAAGCATCAGTACACCCGCACGTAATTGTGGTTATTGTTATGATATACGCATATATTAATTTATACAACGGCGTAAACTGACCAATCACACTAACTTGTGAATGTACGCCGCAGGCAGGTCCTTTGATTTTGGGGCCGCACGACGGCGACGCGGGCATAGTGACCGTATCTAAGCGAATAGACTATATATAGTTTTACACTATAGTAGTTTTCAGCGGTAGCAGACAGGGTGTTACGAATATTCGCATCCGCATCCGTAAATGCGGATTATTCGCATTAATTCAGACATCCGCATCCGCATTCACATTCGCATCAATCAATGCGGAGATTTTACGGATGCAGATTCACATCAACAAAGTCAACTAAAAACCTGTGTAATTTTGTGGAATAAAATTTGTTCTAAAAATATGATTAAATAAATAAAAAAATAAAATTAAATTGATTTTCAGTTATTTATGCACTTAAAATTTAAGTAATTATCCTTTTAAATCCCAAAATCCGCATCCGCATCCGCATCGCATCCGCATCCGCATCAAATCAGCATCCGTGGATGTGTACTTCTAATAATCCGCATCCGCATCTGCATCCGCGGATGTCTAAATTTTGGCATCCGTAACAACCCTGGTAGAAGATGCACAGCGAAGCCACATCTTTATGCAGCGCCAGAGAGTCTAGCCGAATTGGAAGTTCTAGGTAATCGACGATATGAGTCGATCTCCGTTGAATGCGATCCAGAGAGAGGAGCTGGTACTAAGGTGCCCCTGTCCAAAGCTGAGGACAGTATTCCATGTGAGGCCAAACCTACGCGCCGAACCCGATCTGTTGAGCACACCAAGCTTCTGTGAATAATATGTAAGTATCTAAAAAAAGTATATAATATGTATTTATATCACTTATCTAGTACCCATAACTTAAGCTCTGGTTAGCTTGGGACTAAATGGCGTTATGTGTTAGACGTCAGAAATATTTATTAATTTAATTATTTAGACAGATTTGCCAGATTAGAAGTCAAATACAAGTTGAAGTAACATATAACTTTTTTATTAAATCCTGTCAAAAAATACCTATATAAAATATTATTGTGTAATCAAACCAGTCCTTTGCGAAAAATATCTGATAATGTTAAAAATATATGAACAAACCACAAACACGCCATAAAACCAAACAATATCGCTATTACTTTACGACGTCCCAACAACTAATGAACATTGAACAGTGTCTGGTACCTCGCAATCCACTCTTGTTTAACAAACTACTCCGATAGTTGTCAGCTGAAGGAAACCGACGACAAGAAATGTTCTAGTTAACAACAACTGGCAGGCCGTTAGCACTGGTATAGATTTTCTTTCTTGTCCCATTATATTAGTTTGTTATTGGCCAAATATTTCAGAGATATTCTTTTTGTACGTAATAAAATTAGGACAGGTTGTATGAACCCTAAACAAAGAACGACAGGATAAAATATGTGTTGCTAATCAAACTTGTCAATGTCTTGTTTGAGATAAGTTTACCTTGCTTTACCTATTTCTCTTGTTATAAAATACCTTACAATATCTGTAAATTATATTCCTCACAAATTACATTTATGGAAGGAAGCAACTCAAATCTGAATAATTAAATAAACAATGTAGTGTCTAAAATGCTTCTAAACAAGAAATGCAATTTGTTTTATATTAATTCCATTAATTTAAAAGGGAAACTTCAAATGGGCAAATCAACGAGGACGAACAATGAGAAAGTCTGTGTCGGTTTAATGACGCAGAACCGACCAAATCTAAGCAACTACATCAAATCACGGTACCCCGTCCTTTGGGACAGAGTTATGCGTACATCTTTAACATCTCGTGAACTGCAGCGTACGAAAACACTCACACAGACATATAAGTACAGACGCTAACAAAAGTAATACGTTTTTACAAATCTAAATACCGAAAAAATGTGCGCTTTAGTTTTTTACGCTTCATATCAGGTGTCCCGGTCAGATGCAGTGATAATTTGCACAATTTGGCTGGCAGGAGCTGGATGCGAGAAGCGGAGGAGCAATATAAGTGGTATGCGATCGGAGAGACCTTTATGCAACAGTAGATCGTAATGCTGATGTCATTTGTTGACGTAATAATGTCTTATAAATCGATGAACGCCGGTTGCACATAGCGCACGAAAAAACATGACTCAATGTCACGTTTCGCCTGAACCGAACGTGCCGTTTTAGGCGGAACGTGGGAGAGCCACGCTTCGGCATGAATGGGCCAGCTCGACCGGAGTGATACCACGGCCTCATAGAAAACCAGTATGAAACAGCACTTGCGCTGTGTGAGTGTATGTGTGTGTTCACCGAGTGAGTGACCAACCCCTCCCCCATCTCCTAAAGGCCGGCAACGTACTCGTGACGTCTCTGGTGTAGGGTGTCTATGAGTGACGGTGATCGCTTACCATCAGGCGATAGGTCTGCTCCTTTGCCCCCTATGCTATAAGAAAGCGAGAGCGCTATACAAACTATAGAGAGGCACGGTCGACCTAAGGTCGATCGGTCTAAGCGTTCAGCTTATGGCGCATATTTTTCATAAATTCTTTATGACATTATCACGTAAAATTATCGTCCGTAAACCGACTTTACACACAACTTTTTTATTATAATTTTGCTGTTCTATTTTATAACTGAATTTTTAGCTCTCGTCTATACCTTTAAACTTAAACATTTAATCTAATTACAATTACATTATTTTGCTTCGTTAGTTTAATTAATTTAAATAAACTATTCATTATAAATATAAATAATATTCTAAGTAATCATTCCTACTAAACAGTGGCGTAATTTAATTTCATAATAACTATTCAAAGGTCCTATGAGGTTTTGGTCAAATAAACCTTAAAAAGATAGTCAATCTATCTAAATAAAAACAAGAAGATTAAAGAATAAGGTATTCAATACATATAAGGATAAGATCATGCCGGCCATTGTATTCCACAGTTTAATTCCATTTTCTGATAACATCAAAGTTAAAATATGTATATATACAGCGGCCTTGCTAATTGGAGTAATTTACAGCAATAAAGTAATTTTTACATCAACAACTTTTAAATATTTATAGTTTGTTTGTATCCATTTGTCACATTAAAAACATGAATCTATTTATTTGGATATGACAAAAACAATAATACTACATTTAAATCCAACATTGTATTTTTTGGATCATATTTTCTATTGAAATCGGATGTACTACAGGTACTATGACCTTGTTGGTTTGTTTTTTTTTAAATTCATTTATATAATTAAGATGGTTGGCGCCGTCTGGGGAGGCCTTCGTTCAGAAATGTGTGATGTGTTCAGCAGTGGACGGCAATGGGCTGATAAAGAATTATAAAATTAAAACGTAAAAAATTTAATAAACGTAAAGTACTGAGTTTGATCATAATAATTATAATGATAATACTATTATTATCATTATAACTATTATCAGAATTATAAGCAGAAGTGATTTTGTCTGTGAGTATACTTTGAATTACGAGACATCGTTTTATTTTTGACGTGTCATCCTGTTCGTGACATTAGTGTAATGGGATCGAGTGTTCAGTGCATGAGATGCGAAAAAAACTTTGGCACTATTGGTAACAGTAATAATGGTTTATTCACGAGCGATTTAGCTTTCAGGAATTGATACAATACATGAAATGTGAATTATATAAACGTTTTTCAACCTTAGTATCTATGTTTATTCCGAAGAAGTGGGTTTGCGTGTAATGTACTCCGAAAAATGGCACGGATTTGTTTTATGGCCGAGATTCATTCGGGCGATAGACGTTTTTCATGTCGTTTGGATAAAAACTCTGAGGTAGGAGTTAACAAAACTGAAAGTAATGGATGTGTGTGATAGAGCACATAGAATTGACGGGAATATTTCAAATAAAAGCAATTTACCTTTACTCGTGTAGGATCTCTTGTTTGTGTTGTAATAAAGTATGTATTAACCGATACTAAAAAGAGATATAAAGTACTTTTCTATATATCAAACCGTAACCGTAAACTGATAATTGAATGCTGGTTCTGTATTGCAAATCGAAGTAAAAAATTAATGAAATTAAATAAATGTTTGATCAGTGCATGTTCTATTTTTGAAACTCGTTCAAAAATAGTGATTATGAAAACTCCTAAAACTCACCTATCTAACTGCAGTCTTCTGTAAGCTGAAAGTTGTATTAAAACTACTAGATTATTAAAGTTAAGAAATAAATCTGATACGCCAGATTCTTATTCGTGTATAGGAAAGTATAATAATTTAGTAGCATTTCTAAATCTTTTCAACTTCCAAATAAAAGTCGATCGGAACCGCTAAAAGCAAAACTTGTCAACTATTTTTAATATTGAAAGCGAGGCACGGTCGTTAGCGCGTACGATAGCGAATGGAAAATAATAGAGGACAACGTGCGATGGCGCAAGCATTGGCCGATGCCTTTATATGCCATGAAACTTTGCTAAATCCTTTGAAATTATATTAGGAACGACTTTTAAGGCTTGATTAAGTTCGTTCTTCATAAAAATTGGAAAGATAATTTATATTACTAAAAATAGCAGTAATTAATTGTTATTTCATTTCACAGTTCATTTGTTTTATTTGTGGTTGCTATCGACTGCGGGTAAAGTGCTTCAAGTGATTACAAGTAGCTTGTCTGCGAAGTTAGCAAGGGTGCTGTCGTATTTTATAAGGTTCAGTGATTTGTAGGCAATAAATCTCCATCTACATATATGTTGGTATGTAGTAGTATTGTACTCTTTAGGGTCTTTCATGTTTATGCAGCAACTCGGCTCCAATTTGTTACAAATGTTTACTATAGATTCAAATTAAGCATTGTGTTTAGAAACTGTGTGCCTGAATAAGGAAAACAAGTCTTGGAGCATTTTGAATGAACTGATTAATCAAATTAATTCGTACACAGTGGCACATATCCCTGTTTGTGAGTAATAACGTACGTAACAAAAATGAAAGATAAGAGTAATATTTTTTGTACACGAAAATAAACCTAAGGTAATTTAAGTAAATTTTAAAACAAAAATAATATTATATTGTATATTTTTTTATAATTATTATTGTTTGCATAATGCGTATGTATTTAAAAAAAAAAGTATAAATGTACGAGTATTAATATCACTTGTACTTGTACGGCTTGTGTTGTACGGGTACTAGACCCGTAATACAAGTTCTACTTAATTTGATTGCCTCGGTGGCGCAGTGGTAGCGTATTTGACTGCTGTGCTTGAGGTCTCATGTTCGATGCCCGGGTCTGACCAAATATTTGTATAGGTGTTCCTGATTATGTATTTATAAAAAAGTATACAAGTATTCTATCAGATATTCCAGCTATCATAGATCAAGCTCTGCTTAGTCTGATGCACAGTGTGTCCGATATCTGATATATTAATTATTATTTCACCGAATGCTTATTTATAAAATCATTATTATTAATCAAATAATGTTTACTACATATAAAATTGAGATAACAACTACCTCATTGGTCTAGTGGTTGACGTATGCGACTGCAAATGAAGAGGTCTCGGGTTCGAAACGCGGGTCGATCCAAAAGTGTTATTGAGTTTTTCTGATTATAGAAATATTTAATAACAGCTCGGAGTTTGGAAGTTGGGGTCTGAAGCCCCATGCCTCGGAGAGCACGTAAAGCTGTCGGTCATGAGCCTGATCTCTCCCCGGTCGTGTCGGTTAACCGTTCCATCGGATTATGATAGAGAGGGAGTTTTTTTTTTTTTTTTTTTTTATGTCTTAGCTGCCAATGACTCTGCTCTGCCAGATGGAAAGCACGAGCAGAATCCTGTGTTTGCACACACACTTGTGCACTATAATATATCCTGCGTAGTTGATTGGTATCTGTTGAGACTGGCCGCCGTCGCCTAGGAGAATATCTATAAAATCAAGATAGATTGGCTTTTTCTTAATTTTAAATGATTAAAGATTTTCATAATAATTTTTATTTCGTTTCATTACATTTAAATGATGTTTTTAATTCCTATAGAAATATATTTAAGAAATATTGTGTGACCCATCGATATCATCTACATAGGTATCGTTATTATGATATTGTGTACATAAAAAAAATCACACACATCTCTGCACCACTCAAAGGTCGACTGCAAGACAATATCTATGTCATTAAATCCACTTTATATAATGTAATTGCAGGCAGCTTAAATAAAAATTAAAAACTTTTAGTACAAAATAATATAGTTGAAAATTAAATCTCTACTATACATGTTAATGAGTACTGTGTTCATTCATAACACAGTGTCTACAGAATGATGCGTAAGTTAATACATTCATAAACATGTCATGTTCACAAGTAGTAAATGAGAATCAGTGTCCTTGCCAACCAAATCACCTCTGTGGGTAGGGTGATATCGACGTAATTTCGTTCTAGATGTGGAACATGTTGCGTGTAGGTCAAATATTTAACATGTGTACCGAGATTAATTTATATTCTCCAGTGACTTCAACAATCCAATTTCCTTGTAATAACGAATAAATTACTGGAAGTTTTTCTACGTCATAAAAGTAACAATCGTTGTAAGTTTGAAATTTCAATTTCTTCAATCAATCAATGAATATTTATATCAAACGAAAGTTCAGTAGGCGACTCGACATAAAATAAATTTGTATTCTTTATTGATACACTTTCATTTATTCATTCATCTCAGCCGAAGGTCCACTGTTGGGCAAAGGCTTCCCTCACTACCAATCTTTGAAAGCTACATAATTTTGAAATATTCAGTTACTTTTGATAAGTAAGACTGCTTAGTTTATCTGGTAGCGTATGCAAGTTAGCTGCTAGTCAAGAAGTCTCGGGTTCGATTCCCGAGTCGGGCCAGTTGATATATCGTGTTTTTCGTATATGCAATTCTTATTAACTTGCCCGGAGTATGGAAAATGGTGGTGTTACATGGGCCATGCCTCGAAGAGCACGTTAAGCCGTCGGTGCCGGTTGCCATGAATATCTATGGTAATCGTTATTGAGAAGTCAGAGACCTCAAATATACTGACGCTAGTTTCAGACTTCGATTTCAGTTCACCCTCAGGGTTGTGGCGGGCTAATGCCGGTCGCTTCGTGGAAAAACTGATATTCAGGTAAAACATGTGGAACTAGAAGCCGACCCCAAATAATCTTAGGATAAGGCTAGGAACAAGAAATTACTTTTGATAAGTAGTGTATGAAAAAGGGAGAGAAAATGGTGCTTTTTAAGTCTAAACCTTAAAACTAAACAATCAATCTTGTTACTGGTATAGGTATAAATTGCCTTAGGATCTTAAATATCTAAAGTATTAATTATAAGTTTGTTTGGGAGAAATCCCAGTGAACGATAAGACCAATTGTAACGTCTATAACTTTATAACTCATTTTCTTGTTATGTTTCCATGTAATATATACAACAAAGATATGTACATTAACTAAATAAATCCATTATGCATGTTTTTATCAAGAGTTTATTAAACAAGCTCTCGATATAAATATCATACATTTATAATATTCTTTTAGGGAATGAATAAAGCCATTTATTCAGCTCCAAAATCGCATTGCAACCACTAGTATATTTTTATTGAAGAGACTTATTTATATTGATGAAGGCAAATTCAAATAAGAAGTGGATTTATTAACATTTAACATCTCAAACCTCTGGTAGGAAAACGAAACAGAGAAAGAAGTACGAACAAATGCTTTTTCATTTTGAGTCCCTTTTGTGTGAGGTTAAAAGCGAGGTACGATATATGGGAACATTAGGGAAAACAATACCCCATTGTATTTTATGTGTTGTTGTATATCAAAACTTTGAATAAACCAGATTGACTGCTATTTTATCTCTGAATTTTATTTCTCTCAACTTATTTGTATATAAAGAATAACGGCTTTACAGTGCTATTGTTCTAACAACGTCCGTCTCGATTAATTACTAAAGTCTGACACATTTGTTTCCCAAAAAAATAGCTTAATTTTTGAAAATCTGATTTTAGTTTCGACAAAAGTTGTTGCGACTACGAATAGCAAATTGGATTAGTTTTTGGATGTTCATTAAAGAGGACGATAAAGTTTTATTAAGTTATATCATTTCCGACGCATATAAATTAGTTGACCTGTTTTTAAGCTATAATAAAACAATATTGACCCTGAATACTGATTTATACATATCAGTGATTCATTATAGTGCTATTTTAGTTAGATAGATGATAATGAGATACAACTATTTACATTAGTAATAGAACATTACTCCAAAATAGACATCTCTCAATTCGGCCACTTAATGTGAATCTCTAAAGGTGTTGGTCGAGGTTCATCTATGGTCTAGACTTACTATCGATCCCACGGTTGCAGAATTCATGTACTACATGTCGACATATAATTTTATTTTATCCTTTTTTCGTTTTTTTCTAGGATTATTGATGACAAGATGACTTTCTGTAAGCAAAATAACAAACACGTATTCAAATAAATTAAAATTAAGACGCAAAAACGTAATTACCATTTAAAGTATAAAAAAGCACTGTAATTTACGACAAATTTAACATTTACTAGATTCCACGATTATGGTGACTTTTACGGCTCAAATTTGTCAATGAAATTCTGCATTCAGCATTACAAACATTTTGTCTTGCTTCTCTAATTAACAGAATTATTAAAATGTAAAACAAACGAGATAGTATGTGGCAGTGGAATAACTGGCGCTAAGTGCCAATTGTTAGTTAAAATCTTGAACGTCGCTAAGTTTAGACGAGATTCTGTAATTTTATGTTGTAAGTTCTCTACCGCGGTACGTTTAAAGAGATTTTCACATTCAGAATAACGGAGAAGTTCACACTTAAACTTGCTTCCAATTTATTATAACACATTTTAATCTGTAATATAAATACTAAAGATTTAGTATATTACACACACACATACAGTACCTACATTACTTACATATTTCTCTGAACACGAACTTGGTAGTAGTTTAGTTGTGCATTCGATTGCCATATAGGGTGTACATCACATTACGCACATATTTAATATGGAATAATAATGTATTGTTTTCTCACACACACAGTTTACAATTAATAACAAAATTCATGCAGACAATACAAATAAATATAATCTGTGTGGGAGACTGGTATCTGCACTAGGATGACCTGTATTACAGATTACCAGCCGCTCCATCTCTGGATATTGAAATGTATGGTGGGAGGAGCAGTGACATTTACGTTTGCATGGGCAAGAGTAATGCCAACATTACAAATTACAGAATGTGTATGAGTGCGTGCGTTGTGTGTATGTGTGTGTGCGTGTGTGCGTGCGTGCGTGCGTGCGAGTGTGTGTGTGTGTGTGTGTGTGTGTGTGTGTTTCTGTGTATGTGTGCGTGCGTGTCTGTGTTTCCGTGTATGTGAGTTCGTGTTCGTATGTGTGTGCTAATAAAAAGATACCATTCAAGTACCCAACGACTGGTAATAAAACAAGGAATGAGAGAAGTTATGAGGGCACACGCAGAAGATTCTCGGTTTCCTCGTAGTTGAGGGGCCGTTTGTCCGTTTGAATAGATATCTGTATTTGGTCTGAGTTTTGACATAAATATGTATGTGTTCTAAATTCTTAAGTACTTGTCTTCTGTTTATAATACGTACGTCACATCATTCAGAAAACAATGTTTGAAAAGTTTTGATTATCCTAGTTAATATATTATTCTTTACAGCGTTATCTTATCACATCTGGGTCATCTTGGAAATTTATTTATTAGTGTTTATCTACATCACGTTAACTGACTGGTTTGTAATCAGTTAATAATTTATGAAGTTTGGTGTTGAAACAATCAATTTTATGTTTTATCAAGGTCAATCTGCTCTACCGGTTTTCAATCCTTAAATACTGTTTGTTAGATATGAGGAATATTACTATCGTTGTTGCTAACCATGCTTAGTAGTTAATCTCAAAGTTTGTATTAGATGTTAGTTTAGGTTGATAAAATATTGCCATACCTCAGACAGTACATTTTCTATGACCGATAATCTATTAGTACATACTAAAATGAACCTACATTATCAGTTATTTAAAACTCTCTTTTGAATACACTTATCATAATCGTAACGCAATAAAGATTTCTTAGTAAAAGTGATTTAAAAATTCCATTACAATTTCAAAAGAGCCTCACACAACTGAAAATGGTCGCAAACAAAATAAAACGAGCACGATATTGTTACCCCAAGTTGAAATATGAGCTCGGGTACAAAATAAAACTTCAGAATCGTACAGTTGCTAACAATTTTACTCCGTAATCTGTCAATCTTGATAGACAAGTAATATTTATGTAGTCCTTTCGACAATCTTTATTGAAAAGATTAATAATGGATCTAACCGATGATTCTTACAAAAGATTGTTTATTGTTTACAAGCAGATTTATGTGAATCTTATATAAAATTCTTCTGAAAATATTTGTTAATGAATAGGGTTATCTTTATCGACATCAAAAATTTATAATTTCAATACGATTAAAGTAACTCTATATAGAAAACAAAAGATGACATATAAAACTCGAAAATGGCTATATCAATTTGAATAGTTCTAATTTGGACTTGAAAAGCTGGTCTAAAAATCCTAAATATGGGTTATTAGATTATGATACGGATTTAAATATATGAAAGCAGAAATGAATTCGCCACATTTTATTTTAATATAATTAATATTTAATATATGAACCAAACAAACTAACGAATGAATAAGCTAGTAGCTCATTTCTACCGCTCAAAGAAATCTAGACAAACTAAGCTCTCACTATTGGTCTACTTTTAAATCTAATATTTAGATAGGCCGGTAGTTAAACAGATTGGCTCGAACACACAACCTACTCCTGCTCTAGCAAAACATTAGGAAGAAGCAGCGACGCTTCTCCCAGCGGAAAATGGCTTTTCTGCCTACGTTATAAACGGTACACCGTGAGATTTCATATCAGGCAAAGCGCTTAAGGACCTGTTTTGAATTTTCTATATCAACTTTAGAAAATAAGTATAAAGCAATTACACTATTCTTTTCTAAGAAAGTTATATTTCATTAAAATTATTAATCGATTGTTGTCAAGCTCACTATAAAGTACACACACACACAGTATCAAAGTAGAATCTAAAATGAACTTTATAGAACGCTAATGATCAAATTTAACGGTAAAAGGTACGCTTGTAGTATTTAAATACAAGCCTCTATTTATCCCTTGCCTTCGTCTTTATTTAAAGGAGTGAACCCATATGTACTATTTAATTCGTCGGTTTTATTTTTTATGTTTTTACTATGAAGATTCCTACTGCTGCTCAAAAGTAAGTTACAAATACTTCAAAGAACTACATCCCTGCTAGACAAGAAAATACTCGAGGAATACACATGGTTATCTGTTAATTAAATTGTATATATCTGTTTATTATATTATTTTATTTCATCATTCATTCACATCATTATATCATAATTTAAAATGTATAATTTACGGATGTTAATTCTAGAAATCCTGTAGCATTCTTTGCTTAGTAATAACATATTTATATGAAAACTCATGATGATCCGTTAAGCAACAATTCAAACTCACTAAATTCAAACTGACTCCTTTAACACAAGACGAACCTTGAATATTAATTTTAAACTCTATAGATATCGATTAATAATAATAAAGTTAGTGTTGACCGCAGCACAATAAATACTCCTTTATGAACTTTTACATGCTCTCACCATTTTAAAGTTTACTGGCATTCGTGGTAGATTTTACTGGCATAAAAGCGAGTGTCATCAATCAATTGAAGTAAAAAATTGGTGCATTAATAGTACATTTATTGTCTTTTAAGATTACTTAATGGATTAAAAAAAATTAAAGGAGTTTTACCCTTTTCAGTCAATCATATTTTGAAAAGAATTTTACATGCACAGGTTTAATTGGAGCGTCGACTCTTAGTATTTAAAATGTATTAATACTTGCTCGTATAAATCGTATTTCTTACTGTGGAAGTTCTTTTAATGAGGCCACGTTTGGTTTTACTTCCTAAAATATTATTTTAAGCATGCAAGCCAAGAGAATGCCATACTTGTGTGTGCAATAATGTGCATAGCTCTCCCACAAAAAATACTACACCAAGTATTTTTTTATGTAATAGGGGCAAACGAACATACGTATCGCCTGATGGTAAGCAATTACCACCGCCCACGGATACCCGCAACACCAGAGGCGTCACAAATGCGTTGCCAGCCTTTGGGGGATGGGGAGAGGGATGGGTGGAGAGGTTGGGGCATGGGCCTCCAGTACGTGGTTAAGTCAATTTTAATTATTTTTTGTTACGTTTGCTTAAAGATATAGGTTTTTTAACAAAATATTTTCTAATTGACTATCCTAAATTGAAATCCTAAGGCATCTCAGCTAAAATACATTATACGATAGGGTCAATTGTATTTCTAAAATATTTTGTTTCTGGAATATTTAAATGTTACGAGTGAAGTTAAAAATCTCAATTAAAATCCATACTTGTACGTAATAAGATACAAAATGGTTAAGCTACGAATCGTTTTGAAATGCTCTTCTTTTAACAAAACGAATAAGGCTGTTAAAAACTCGCTATTTGACGAGTAAAAGTCATTACTGCGCGTGAAACTGAAATGAACGTTATCTGAGGTTCACTCACTCCGACGCTAATTCAACGATATGCAACTGTGAAATGCAACGAAATACATACTGTCTGTACGAACATTGCTTACTTTGAAGAAAGTTTTTTTTTGCACAACTTATAAAAAATTTGCCTTTTTTCAAGTGTTTCTACAGTAATTATGTGTAAGTGAATCTTTTTACTTATCTGAATTCGGATTGTAAATAATTAAGAAAGTACTTATAAATTTCTATATGTATATAGCGATCGAAAAAATAAACGGCTTATCTAATAATAATTGACTTTTAAATGCTGCGTTTAACTTCGACACAAATATGAAAAACTAGTAAAACGGCGATATGAAATAATCCTTTTGTAACCTTAGAAAACATTGTCTTACATATGCAATTTTAAGAGTCCATTTATATAAGTGATATAGGTATATCCCTTGCTCTACCCTTTACCTCTTTCAATATACCTTTAAGTTTTCCATTAAACTCCCAAAGTGGCCACTTGACTGGTAAATATTTTTCAAGTATTTTGCGCTTGCTTATATCTATGAAAATGATATGCCTGTATGGACAAGCCTTTTTTACACTACAACTTAACAACTTTATATTCAAGTAAAAAGATCAGAACGTTCAAAGTTTCATCTATTTATTTATTTTATGAAAGTAATCATAATACTGCATTTGTAATTATTCTCATTGAAAGTATCCCGAGAGTACTACGTTTCGTCACAAGCAGATATTCTGGCCCAGAGTGATAACACCAGAGTGCAATAAATTGATGTTGAGCTAGTCTTTCTTATATCTAAACGCACAAAAAATAAATTACAAATCTGCATAGAGTACCCTGGACTTCATTTGTAAAATATTTGTATGATTTTCTTAAACCTTTTGTTAACACGCCTCTGAAATGAATTTTAAGAAATATGCAATTCCCTTATACTTAGCAGGTATAACTCGACTCAATAAACCTTCCTCCTAAAGCTACCATGATCGATGAGAAACTAAGAACGACGTGACACAGTAATCCACCTCACCATGTCATGCCCAGTTCTCATACACATCTAAAAAAAATAGTAACGTAAATACAGTCGCGATCCCTTAAATAAAAAGGGTTTTGAATCACTGGTAGGTATAGTTAAATTTCCATAGAATTATATTTTATATATATTTGTTAGCCATGAGATATTTAGGACTTCGTTATACATATATTATATTGATACCTATTTCATACGCAAAAAATTAAATTATGAGCTTAAGCTCATAATTTCACTTGCATAATTTATACAGGTCAATCTTTATTTTTGTAGACTACTAACATATTTAAAAACTTATGTTGGTATGTTAGTAAAACTTGTCTAAGTTTGCTGGCACTTGTAAATTGATTCTACAACCATGATAATCCACCTTGCAATGTAATTACCAATTTTAGCGCATGTTTAAAAAAGTGGTAAAGATTATGATCCTTTAAATGCAATGGGCTTTGAATCACTACTATCAGGGCATACACAATAACAAATATATGACTGCTAATGTGCTATTAAAAGTAGTGTAAAATTAAAAGGCTATACAAAAACTTCATAACGTTTTTTTTTTTTTTTTTTTTTTTTTTTTTTTTTTTTTTTTTTTTGAAATAAAATTTTTCAAGTCACCATTCTGACATGTTAGAGCTGGGGGTCACTCGTGAAGGTACCATTCACTTTGTATGCCACAAGTTTTTCTCAGTTTTCCATCGTATTTTCTCGAAGTATTGATTTTTAGAAACTGTTATTTATTAATTTGGGACTCATCAAATCGACGTGTTTCGCTCCCTATCCCGCTTTTTCCTGCCACTATCAGAATTTGGTCCAATAATAAAAGTTGGGGGTCTCGTCAAAACGAAGCTGTGTATAAAATTTCAGCCTGTTATTAATCACTGAAATCCCTTGTACGTGGGCCCGTGGACTATTACTTAAGAAAGCAAATATGGCGTGTAATATCACAAATTATATAACACCAGAGGATCGATTAATATCCACAAAGTAAATTAGTATCGCATATCTTACAACGTTTACAATATAATCACATTATCCAAACATTCTAGTGCTGTGCTTGGGGTTCTAGTTCGATTCCCGGATCGGAGTCAATATTTGTATGATCTGCAAGTATTTGTTAAAGAGTTTGGGTGTTTTCTATGTATAATATGTATATATTTACAAAAAAATAATATATGTATGTATTTATAACAGTTTACTAGGACCCTAGTTTAGGACTAGATGGCGTTCTGTGTGAGATGTCCGAAATATATATTATTATTTATTATACATACTAACAATAACTTACACTATATAACATGGCGACAAGCTACAAAAATATTGTAATTATTCTAAATGAACGAAAGCAGACGAAACTCATTTGCTTAATCTTAGATGATGGTAATAAAATATGAAGAGACTGTCTAGTCACATTCCTTTTACGACAGTGTTTGTAAAGTATTCTCAAAGACAAACATGTAGAAACTTATTTCTTTGTGTCATAAATGGTTAAGAGAGTGTGATTTGTCTTCAAATTATAACCTAAATTATCTATGCCATTGTAACAAATGAATAGTAAGGTATGTTACAAGTTGGAAACGGAGAATACCAGGTGACAACCAGGCTATTTAACAACATGAATTTAACCACATCTAGACACATTAAAGTATTTTTAATCACTGTATTTAATTTCTTAGATCTAGTCTTAAGACCAATTAAAAGACTCAGGTGAGTCTTTTAATTTTGTCATTTCCTGCCGTTCTCGATCAGAGTACCTAGTGTGAGTTTTTTGCATATTAATTCGATGGTCTTTATCCTCGCATCGCCGAATGCGCTCAATGTGATAAACTCGCTCTCTCAGTTAAAATAAGATGGAATATGTCATTGGGTGCCATATAAGTATAAACATTTCAGCGCAAAAGCTGAAAAGCAAAATTATTTTTATTTTCCTCTCATTCTGTAAAAAACTGTTTGAAAGCAAAGAAATTACAATTTCTACAAAGGAAGCTAATTGGCTACTTCAGATGTCATTTTTATATAAACATTTCCACAATAACTTGAGGAAAGGAATTTAAAATAGGACCTTTCTTCACGTTAAGGAGTTAAATGTGACGATAAATAAATCCTTTTTGAAAATAAGAAACATTTTCCAAGTGTATTTTGAATATCTCGATTATGTCCAATTTCTGTACGAAACTAGCATGTTTTTCTAGATAAAATATATCTAAGTTACGGCTTATTTACTTACTATCACAATATTTATTAAAATGTGTAGAGAATGACAATTTTATTTCAAAATCACAAAATATTTTATAAATATTTAGTACGCACTGCTCGAAACCAACATATCGCAACAATTTATAGGTAAAATTAGAGTAGGCATTAGATTTATGCCTTTATAAATTGGATTGACCGCCTATCAAATAGTTTGAAACTTAAATTTTGCTCTAAAGGCTTAAATATTAAAAGATTCTAAAAACTCAATTCATTCATTAATTTAGCACAATATCTCTAATTTTAATGAAAAATTTACAGATAAAAATACAACAGAATTAATAAAAACTCATTACAGAGTCTTCTAAGTTTCTACGAAAAACCGACTACTTGGTGTCTTGACGAACATCACAAGTTCTCGCACTTTTTATTTTTTTATTTAGATGGTTTTAAAAAAAATAGTTATAGATACTTTATAAAAAATATTATTTCAAACTAACAACTTATACATACAATACTTTTATCTAAGACTATTGAACAACTATATCATATTATACATATTACACTGTTTTTTTATATATCCTCTATATATATAGTCCTAAATAGAAACCCTTAGAGTTTTACAAAATCTTAAATCAATGTCTATTGATATAAATTGCCAAACTTATATAAAATAATGTAGATGTGGCCCGCCAGGCATGATCACCTCGCCTGGTCGGAGGATTCCCTTTGTGTTGGGTGGAATATGATACCCGTTCCCCTACAGTAGATCATGTTTTTATTTGTTTTAGTAAACTTGAACAGAAATTTGCGAAGCTTGTAACAGTAACAGTGTATAATATAAAGTAGATTTAAATTATTAATAAGTAACCCGGCGATCTTCGTTCGCTTTACAAAGAATATGTAGGTTCAGTTTTTTAAATGAAATTATTTTTAATGATAAAAGCATATTTCGATACTTTTAATTCTATTCCGGATGAAGACAAATCCAAAAACACAACAATCATAAGAATTGATCCAACTGTTCTTAAGTTATAAATGGTGTAACAAACACAACTTTCTTTTATATATGTAGATTAGCGGTAAAAACTTAAACCTATGTTACTACCTGATAATGTAGTTGTACCTTGGTGAAAGATTTTTCAAAATCGGTTAAGTCATTTTGAAGTAAAAGCGTCACGAGTAGACAAACTCATAATCTAGGTAAGTTAGAATAAGAAAAGTTGTAAAAACAAAGAGTAATAAAAAACTAATTTCTGAAAAACACAATTTTTTTTAGTCTATAATTACATCGTTACTTGTACGCAGTGTATCGCATCCGCGGTCCAAAGTGACGTATACGTTAGTGAGCTCCCGTTCGCCCCCTATTCAGTACCACGCAGCCTCTTGTAGGGGTAACATCGCGTTTGAAACCTGACTCGGTCGTCCCCTTATTGACGTGTGGAGTGCAGTGAATAAACGTGGTAGTGCCTAAAACTTATGCCTAGTTATTAACGAACTAATATTTGTGACATAAAAATGTAAGTATTGCATTTTAAATAGGGAGGATTTTAATAAATAATAATGTTTAGTAATAGCAAAGAATATATTTTATAAAAAATATTTAACTACATTAAGTGCTGTTTATTTATTTTATTAATTAATAAACCATTAATTAGTGATAATTATAAGAAAAATATCAAATTCATGTACAATTTGGTTAGTATTTTTATGACACTATTTACTCCTTTAAAAATATGTGTACAGGATGATAGGAATATTCGAAAGCAAAAAAAAAATATTTATTCTAAAGAAAACTTTTAGGTTTTAGAAAAGGAAAGTTATAGAGGTGAAGTTATTCAATTAATTTCGTATTTATTTAAAAAAAAATATTAAACTAAAAATTACTGCTCCAATTTAAGGTAAAAAAATTTTAGCTTAATATTTTTACATTTAAATTACCTACATTAATTACCTGGAAGTATTAGTATACGTATAGTATAGTAGGCCTCTGGAGGAGGCCTTCACCTCAGGGGTTCTTTCAACATATTGAATTTGAATTTGAATTGAATTAAATATTTTATTATTTTTTAAATTTCGAATATGTTACTTTGTTTTAGAAAAATTAAAGGCTTTTTAAAAAAAAACAGTTTATGCATAAAATTTTAATAGACTAACAGATAACTCCTTTCTTGGATATTTTATAATTATTATTAATATTGTTTAAAGTTCATAACATAGGCCTTTAAAAATACTCCAATCTTATGGTAGCTCAAGTCAACCGATGTATCAGTCGTGTCCATCAATGTTCTACTCCCGAGTTCGCCGCAATTTTATTTTGCACATTATAATCATATTTATTTCTTATTCATACTGAACTTAAGAATACTCTACTTTAATAAAACTAATAACTAATATTAAACACACCAGTGTCAGTATTTCTTGAGTGTTATCAGTTTGTCTTGTAGCAAAGATTCTAGGTTCATGTTTGGTGTTCACTAAACTAGAGATGAATAAGATTTGAAATGAAGTTGAGTAAAACTGAGTATCTGAATAACCAGAAATTTCAGAATATATGAAAGAAATCTTAACGAATTTACTATTTAAATAGTTTCAACTTCACAACTCTTTAAAATATCAGTCATTTATTTTTATTATTTTTCCCCCCTACTTCTTCTTCTAAATTATAGGTGTGAAGATAGTTTTAATTTTGAAAAAGCTTCTTAACTTCCAAGTAAACACACGCATTAATGCACACACATGCAAAAAAGCAACGCTACTTTTCGTTTGTATCGTACAAATTCTCGCACAGTAAATTTACGTACAAAATGCCGTCTTGTGCAATTAAATGGTGTAAAACTACACAAAAATGAACAAAATGTCTGAAATAATAATATTTCACACGTAAATACACACAAAAGAGCCATAGCCTAGAAATGTGGGTAAATAATTTGTAGGTAAATTAATAGTCAAATAATGAAGTAGACAGAGACATACGTGTTACTTTTATTTTTTAGTCACGTACTTTTATAGTGTTAAATATGTGCAATCTAATTGTAATTTATATGAAACAAACAGATTTATTTTCGCATATTACCTATTTTAATGCAAGTACCAAGGACATTTTTTTTAAAACTGGCAACTCTTCAGTCTCTCACACATATTTATAAAAATGGCTTCACTTTTTTATTCTACATGCGTTATCTAACTTTTTATTTGATATGAGATAGTATTCCGATCCGCAAATTGTTGTTCTGAGTCTGGGTGTTCTTTGTGTCCGTTTCTTGTATGTTTGTAAAGTCCCCCGCGACACAGGATGTATGTTCCTAATGCGAGAGTTGTCTTTTTTAAATACAAAAAAAATATTACACACTAGTCGCCCACTCGAAGAAGAAATTGAACTATGGTCGAAAGTCGACCATAGTTTAATTTCTTCTTTTTTTAGCTTTTTACACTCCTCTATTTGAATTTTAAACGTACCAAATTTTATATTTCTTCGTTCGCATAACCTTCGTAAAAAGAATACAAAGATTTTGCAACACGTATTAATTTATAGATTTAAAATAGTACAAAAAAGAAGAATTTGATCTATGTTGGATGGAAACAAATGTGATTAGATGATAATAAAACTGTTTTAAGTGAAATAGTTTCGCAAGTATATTAACAATAGTTTTTCAGAATTAACAAGAATCCAAAACTTATAACATCATGATTATAAATATGAAAGTAGAAATAGATAACCTTTATTCTTTGCGACTACTAATAGTTTACATTTAGAAGAATTTTAAATTGAAAGAAAATATTTAAAGTTACTCATAGATATTAGAGTAAGTCGGTCTGAAACCGGCTTAGAAAATAGCCAGTTGGTATAATTTATGAATTTCTTGTTTTTGCCCACGGCTCCGCCCGCGTGAATATATCGAGACAAAAAGTAGTCTACGACCTTCTCCAAGGTCCAATCTGTTTATGCTGAAATTTATCTAAATTTTCTGAACAAATTTAGGTACAGACACAGGACACAGACAGACAGTGTTACTTTTGAATTTTTAGTATTAGTATGGAAGAAGGGATTTCAGTTATAATTTACTATACATAATGAGATGACATACATATGTATTGACTGCCTCGGTGACGTAGTGGTAGCGCATGCAACTGCTAAGCTTGAGGTCTCGGGTTCGATTCCCGGGTCAGACCAAATGTTTGTATGATCTGCAAATATTTGTTTCGGAGTTTGGGTGTTTTCTATGTATAATATGTATGTATTTACAAAAAAAGTATATAAGTATTTATATCAGTTGTCTAGGACCCATAACACAAGCTCTGCTTAGCTTGGGACTAGATGGCGTCGTGTGTTAGATGTCCGGAATATTTATTTATTATTACATACCTTACCTTAGACTGCCTCGTTGGTCTAGTGGTTAGCGTAAGCGACTGCAAATCAAGAGGTCTCGGGTTCAATTCCCGGGTCGGACTGCTGTTGGGTTTTTCCTACAAGAAATTCCTAATAGCAGCCCGGAGTATGGAAGATGGCGGTGTTTCCTGCCCGTGCTTCGAAAAGCACGTTAAGTCGTCGGTCCCGGTTGTCATGAACATCTATAGCAATCGTTATTGGGAAGTCAGTGCCCTCAAATATACTGACAACTGTTTTTTTTTTTTTTTTTTTTTTTCTTTTTTACGTGTGGAAACCCCCTCGGGCCGGGTTTGCGGCGGGGCGGTGTGTCGGAATCGAACCGACTAAAACCACACGGTGTGCCAACTCTGCGCCTGAGAAGGGAGGGGTCCGGGATCGCTGTTATTAACGCAAACCGGACCCCTCCCAGCGCCTGCCCGCACAGAAGCGGGCACCCTCTTCAATTAAAACTCTCAAATTAGGCGACGCACGGCACACGCGTACGTCGCCCCTTCGCGGCTGGCCATTAGAGCGGATGGAGGGGAAAACCCGTCCCCACCATCCGCGGCCACACTCAGGGCGGCATGAGGCGCAGATGGGCGCGCCTCCGCCGCCCGGTTCGCCGGCGGCGGATCGGGTCCGAGTGGAGATCATCCTCCCGGGCCTTCTCCGCCGCCTCCTTCTGCGAAATTACGTCTTCGCAGAAGGATGCGACCGCGGTAAAACTGCTGTCGCTACCGGCCATGGAGCGTATGATGGCCGGTAGCGACAGATCTCCTCCGATGACTGCAGTGAGGGCCCGGCGCTGCTCCGCCCAGGCGGGGCAGAACTCCAGCGTATGCTGGGCCGAGTCCTCACTGCAGTCGCAGTGGTGGCAGGCGGGACTCAATTCCCTCCTAGCGACCGAGTGCAGGTACTTTCCGAAGCAACCGTGCCCGGAAAGCACCTGCGTCAGCCGGAAGGAAAGGGTCCCGTGCTGCCGCCCTGCCCACTCGAGGATGACCGGCTGGAGCGCCTCCACGGTGGCAAAGCCAGCACGTGGAGCCTCCAGCCGGGACGACCAACGAGCCATCGTGGCTCGGCGAGCGGCTTCACGCCAATCGCGTACCTCTTCGGGCGGAGGACGATACCCGTTCTCCGCCCGATATTCAGCCGCTCGCCGATAAACTTCGGCGAGCACTTCCGCCTCCAAATCCCACGGGGGTGTTCCGGCCAAGGCGCACGCCGCCTCCGTGGACACGGTGCGGTATCCGCGTATGGCTCTGACCGTCAATACCCTCTGAGGCCGCCAAAGGCGTGCCTTATTCTGGGCGGTCAGAGAAATATACTGACAACTAGTTCAACCTTCGAATTCAGTTCGCCCTCAGGGTTGCGGAGGTCAGATGCCAGTCGCTCTGTGTAAAAAACTGATATTCAGGTAAAACCGGTTGAACTGGTAGCCGACCCCAAATATTGGGAATAATAAAGGCTAGGAAGATGATGATTACATACCTTACAAGAATTTCATCAATACTTTTTTATCGTTTACTGGGCTGTCATCGGTCGTAAATAGTTTATCAGAAATATAGTTATTGTTTTACAGCCTTACCTAAATACAGCATCCAGGAGTAGTAAAAATAGGAATCCATTGGAGTTTTTCTTTCTCAAAGCTAACATTTCGCACCGGTTTATCGTCGTATATGTGTGAAAAATGTCACCAGGGAAACGAAAAATAAGCTTTTTTTTATAGGTCTGGAATTCAGGCAGTGTGTATGGTACAGCAATACACACTGCTTTTGATTTTAAGAGTTTTAGCATTTGTTTTATTAATTTTCATTACACTTAGTCCTTTGCTTTTCTTTTCTGTCTATCTCTAAAATTTTAAATATTTCGGTATAACTTTGAAGTATTATTATTAAATAAAGTTAAATAGAGATTGTGACAAAGGTAAGGATTAAAGTTGATGATAATATATTAATAATAGGAGTATATTAATCTGCTTTTGAATAATACAATAGAAAATGTCACAGTAACAGTTGGCAGAATGCGTATTCTTAAATATTAAAACATGTGTTTTCGTGTCTTAATATTTAAGAATCAATATATACATATTTTAAATTAGTTTGTAATAGTTCTTGAATTCTTACTATTAATCATCAAGATCCTATTCCTACACAGTAGCTTGTACATAATTTTAGAAAGGACAATGACTCGTGATTTGATTCTCTCATTTTTATAGATAAACTAGCTGATCCACGCAACCTCGTTTGCGTCTTATGTTGCCCGTAGCGTGAAAATTTTCCCCGTTTTTTAAACATTCTTCATTGCTGCTCCGCTCCTATTAGTAGCAGCGTGATGATATATACTCTATAGCCTTCCTTGGTAAATGGACTATCCAACACCGAAAGAATTTTTCAAATCGGACCAGCGGTTCCTGAGATTAGCGCGTTCAAATAAACAAACAGACTCTTCAGCTTTATTATATTAGTATAGATTAACAACAAATGAATGTTTTCCTGAACTAAAAGAGTAATACACGAACTAAATTTAAATAATTCTGTATTTCTACTACTTGTTTTTGGTATCACCTTTGATACGACGACTTGTGACTAAAACACATTACGTAGTTAAAATAGAACATAGCGTAATAGCACAGTGGTATGATATATTGTGTTAAAAACATTTACACATTTACATGTTATTACGCATAACGATGATTAGTGGTTAGAGCCTAATATGTCTGAGCTTTAAAAATAATACAGATAAAGTAATTGAAAGGCTCGTGCCAAATTAAAAAAAAAAATTACAAATTATCAACTAAATTGTAAATTTTCGAACTAAGAAATTTTCATTCAAGTATCACGACTTGCTATTAAATATCCAGCAATTTTATGATATTTGGCTTTGTGTATTGTACTCGTATGTACAGCCAACAATCAAGGGCTTCTTTACGTATCAGTTATATTACACGAATATAAAGGCAAATGACAAAGGCTAAACTACAACTTTATGCGCTTCGAGTTTATTACGAAGTATGAAAATTTTACATACTCATACTGTGTTTTACGATAGCTGACGTTAGACCACTTCTAACATAAATATTATAAGATAGGCAGATAATAGTCTGTCCTTTATGAAGATTACATTATAAAATATAATTTCAACTTATTAACTTTCTCTGATGAATAGTAACTAACCAATCTTTGTAATATTTATATCTTTCAGTGACAAGTTTGTACCAAAATCATATTCTAAATTTAATATAAAAGTTTTCTCGAACTTTTCCTTATATTTTCCTTATATGTGCTTCAATATTTCTTAGATTTTTTTTATTTGAACAAAATTGAGAAAGAATATTTTCTTATATTTGAGCCTGCTAAAGAGAGTCCACACTGTCTAATTGAAAGCACGAATTAAATCTAAGAGCAGTGGTCTCTGTACACATTGCGAATGCATATAATGCAGCATGCTACCCACACCATGGCGATTTAGTTTCTGCATCATCTGTCAGGGATAGGTTTTGTACCAAAAATAAAAAGGAATTTTATTCATAAGTTTTCTCGAACTTTTCCCAGTACGAAATGGTTCAATATTTATTTTATTAAAATTTATATTATACACTCATGGTAATAAATTATAGATTCCAAAGTAACTCTGTCTGTCTTTGAGAAGGACATAAGCTTCGCTAGACTTTTTGTCGTAATAACTATAATATATACCGGTAGAGCCGCGGGTAAAAACTATTAAAACATATGTTCAAATTCCTGAACAAAATTTAGAAAGAATGATAGTATGAAACAGGGTCACCGTATGGTAAGTATCTACCATTCCCTACATGCAAGCAGCTGAAAATCATAGAATTTTAACTCCGGTTGACTCAATCACTCGTTTAAAAGCAAAAGGCGTAGCTTATCTTTGGTTTTCTATAAGATCGTGAGGTCACTCTGGCCGAGTCATCTCATATATGCCGAGGCATTATTTATTTATTTCGGTTTGGAAAAGCAACAGCTTTAAAATATAATATGGTTAGTTAGATATGCAACATCAAGCCAATTACAGGTTTTCACGAATTGCAACATAATAAATTAACAAAAGTTCTGGAACACTAACCAGCATGACACTACACCATTACATGTTTACACCATTACATTATGTACATACAGGTTTTTGGCAAGGGTTTGCAGTTTTTCTATAAATATATTTATATTACTTAAGTTAGGTGCTCTGTACACACATGCGATATCAGTCTGGTATATAGGTAGCCTCAAATTTCCGATATGTTAGTTATCTTTTTCAGCTCAACAAGTTGGTGTTCATTTTTTACCAGGATGGACGCTCCACCTCTCTTGCTTTTCTCTTTGCAGTACGACGCCACTAGTTGATAGTTCACAATATTTAAACATTGTTCATATCGTGTCATAATGAAATGTTTACTCTTGCCAGATAACTCATCTAGGCATACTGTGAGCATGTTGGTTTTATTTAAACCAGCAATATTCTGATGCAGAACAAAAATATCAAACCAATCTAAATACGTCGGTTAGAATGAGTTAGAATTTAGAATTTTATCACATTCCACTCTGCACAAAAGGTTGAATACTTTTTTATTGTCATTTAAATTGTTAACTGTAAATATTGTTTTCTTTTATTGTTTATATAACTTTGTGTATGATTTATCACTGTTAGATTTGAACGATTCACTTTTTTGATATGTTAATTGTTGTTAATTTATTGCACTTTTTGTTTAGATAACATTTACACACATTTCACACGTTATTATTTACGATTGTGTACTGGTTTAATATCGAATTTCAGACGCAAATAATTCAATATGATGCAAATATTTTTTTGGCATGGAGATACTTTAATTTTTTGAGGAATGAGGTACACTACTCAGAGTAGTCTACTCTTTATCGCGATAACCGACATGCACACGGGCGTAGTCTCGTAGAAAATACAGGCTTTCATATGGCAATGTGCTACGCTTCGTAAAGTTTTGACCACTTTTGTGGTATAATTCTTCGATTCCAATTGTTAGTACCGTATAGGTGTGTTTATTCTGATATAATCGCCTCACCTCCCCATGTATCGCTATGAGAAGTTAAAAAAAACCTCTTCAGCCTTGATAAATTTAAAAATGGGCGGTAGTCTTTGAGGACTGCCGATAATTTTTTTTTTCCAAATAAGCGCTCCACGCACCTGAGAAAGTTTTTTTCAATTCATACACATATTATAACTTATGGGAAGTAGGCGGTGACGATAACGCGAATTTCACTTATTTAGTTCTTCCACAAAGTACACATATGTACACAGTAAATATATAGCTCACGCTCACGAGCACGTAAAGCTGTCGGTCTTGCGCCTGATCTCTTCCCGGGCGCATCGGTTAACCGTCCCATCGGATTATGAGAGAGAGGGAACAGACAGTGTACCTGTGTTTACGCACATACTTATGCACTGACTGGACTGGAGACTGGCCGCCGTGGCTGTAATCAGCTAGGAAACCATCATCATACATATAGCTCATGGAAAGTGTTCGGTGACAAGGACGCGAGCTTCATGAGTTTTGTTTACCCAAAAAGTGTTAAATGCACCTAACGAAGTTTTCACTTCAAAAAATGCAGTAAAGCTTATACTTATTTCTATGTATAAATATTGATATGTCTACTGATACCAACACAAAGGGATAATAGCATCATGTTAACGTCCAATTGTTCAGGTCACATGACAGTGAGTCGTCATGACATAATCATTGTTACTAATGATATATCTGACATTAATTCAAAATATTCCAAGGATATCAAGTAATAATATTGCTTTAAAACATATAAACGTCAAGTATTGATTGATGTCGTATGATTGTCATACCCACATTAAAGCCTAAAAGCATAAAATAAACTATCTATGTTTTTCTTATCATGGTCACTAATCTTTATATAATGATAACATTCACCCCTTTATTTTCACCCTCCCATAATCGATTCTAATGACGCTCATGGGAAGCAGAGGGCGTAAACGGGGATTTGCACTAATTAATATGTCATCGTGTGAAAACACTTTGATTACATTACACATCGCGCTCTTAGAATAATATTTTTTTTAATAATTTGAAAGATTCAGTTCTCAACCAGTTTGGAAAATATGATATAGTATAAAAAAAAAACAAACCATTATAAGTCAATTATTGATAGTGGTAGCTTCTTTTTTGGAACTGTTTTTGTGTAAAGTAATAAAGTTTTCAAACTAGAACTATGTACATTGACGAATTAATGGATTTTCTTTTTAGGCTAAATTTTTATTAAAATCTTCAAGGTCATGTCAATTATTAGTAAATTAGGATGATATTGTTTTAAATAAAACAGATTTATGTAATATATTATTAATTTGATAAATACTGAATAAAATTTGCAGAAAGTTTACAAACGGATAAAAAATACTTTCGAACAGACAACTGACACATGCGACATCAAAATGTCGAACATTTATGGAGTACCATTGGCATACGCTATTTACTTAGTATTATGTTTTAGAATGTAATGGATAAATTATATAATATTTTGATCTGCAGACAATGCAGCATGGGACCCACACTGGGCCGGTTTAGTGATGCTTCTGCATCATTGGGCCTCCGGTCCCGCACTAACCAACGAAACACGATAGCACAAACGCTTTCATTTTACGTTGATCTTCTGTTCGAGGGTAGTACCATCTCGGTCGAGCTGGACCGTTTGTGCTGAAATCAGAGTGCAGTATTACCTATAAATACCTAGTTTTTTCTATTTGCCTTCCTAAATTAACGTTAGAGAGCTATAGAAGCTGCCTCAAAAACATTCAAGCCCATGATTAGCCATCACTCTCATGTTTTTAATTAGTTAAAAATTTCGGGAATACAGTTCTGCTACATCAACATCCGTTAATAGTTACAAGATAATTACTTCTGTTTGGTTGGATAAGGTACTGTAAGTAGGCACATCGGTACGTATGTACCGATGTGCCTACTTACAGTAACATGAGTTTCATGTACTGAAACAACTTCAGTACATTTTCTTGGCACACTGCCATTTGCATTCTTAATTCAAATATAATGTAAAACCAAATTCTACACTAAAACATAATATAACGTTTACTCTTGCACCGAAATTGTTTCTTGTCATAGATTCCGATAATATTATTAACTTTCCATTTCACTGTAAATTTAAGAAAGAGTTCAAAATACCATTCAAGCCGCTTGGTCAAAACTATGGTTCGGCTTACAGCACATATTTTTCATATCAGATTTGGTTTTTATATGTTCCATTATAAAATAAACAATGTTTATACTGTTAACCAAAACCACTACGCGATTTTTAAACACTACGGGTAAAAATCGCCTCAAATAAAAAAAAAATGTGTTAAGACTTTGTGTTGGTAAATAAGCTTATTTTTTAAGGGTGTATGATACTCGTGTATGCATTTTAAGAACATTGGATTAGTTCTAGATCTAGCAGAGAAATGAAACAAAAATTTGAAGCTGTTTACTGCATTCTTAGACATAGGCAAGTGCACACATGCTAAAAACTTCATCCACAGTGAAACATTTTTAAATACGAAAAATTTAACTTCTATATTTCATACTGTCTTTACATTTTGGAATTAAAATTAATAATGTTATTTATAGTATAGTATAAGCCATAAAATTGATGATTTCGCTCACAAGTTTATCTTTCCAGCAGTTTTGATTTTCAGAGCTATACAGCTCACCGCAAAACTGCTAAAGAGAAATGATGGTACTTAAAGATCACGGCTGCTTTCAAGAACTAAAACATTGTATATTTGCTGTAACGTTAACTGTAAGTGCTACTTTATACCCTAGACCCGGTTTTATGAGCTGTCGTGTGAGTTCTGTGTTTTTTTTACTCACGGCGATTTTTAACATAAAATGCAAAGAACCTTTTATATTTGCTTAGTTTATGTGTATATATTTGGTTTATAAAGGATTCCATTCACATCCAGAATACTCCTCTGTTTGAGACAAAAAAAGATCTGGCCGTCAAAGTAGTGTTCGTCTTAAAAAGGCGATCAAAGCAGTAAGGGATAGAATTCGAAGAAATCTTGTACGAGAGCAACATATTTTATTTTGGGAGATTAAGGTAGCATCTAGAACTATGTCGCGTATTTTAAAACATCGGCAAAAGTGTATCGGGATACCAATCTTGAGAAGTTAGTTAAGCCCCTTAAAAACGCCATGTTCAATAACCAAGAATGGGCCATTCAGCAAGACTCGGCGCTAGGTCATAAAGCTTGGAACGAAATGAACGTTATCTAGCCCTGATCTTTATCCACTGGATTATGATATCTGCTCAGTTTTAGACAATAAGGCTTGCTCTAAACCCCATCATAATTTGGAGTCCCTAAAACAATCCATACGATTAGTAGTGAATATTTTTTATTTTTTATTTTTGAAAGAGTACGTGCTGCTATTGATATTTGGCCTCAACGTTTAAAGAACTGTATTGCAGCCAATGGAGACCACTTCGAGTAAGCTTTATATATATTTTAATGGTTTTATATTAATGTGTTAAACTAACACACTGTAATAGTAATAAACGTTAGGTATAAAAAAAATGTTGCTTTTTTGTATCAATATTTATGAACTAGACTAAGCACATTATTATTATTATTTACTCATATTCCGCCAGATGATCCATCATAATTTGTAAATAGGTCATATTAAAATTCAAAAACATAAAATTGGTAACAAAGCGTACTAACAGTGCAATCGTGTCTTATTTTTTCAACACTCATAACTTGCTAGCCATATACCATTCGTCTTTGCGGCCATAAGAAGTTTGAGTATTGTAATTAAATCTTGTCTAGATTTTATTGTAGAGCATAATTCATTGCAATTTTTGCAGTTCTATTCGTGGAAGATCTCTCTCATTCTACAAATCTACTACGTAGTAAACATATATTAATGCGGAATGTGTCATTACTGATCATCTTATTTCTCTACAATCTTTAATTCGTGACACGATTTGCTTGCTTCTATGTAAACTAGTCATAAAGTGTTTGGTTAGATTATACACAAACACTTAAGCACACGCATAATAAATGAATCATTCCACTTAGTATTCGTGTTCTAGATGTTCGAAAATTTATAGCTAACTACGAAATATAGATAGCTGTGGACCGGTCTTTAATTAATTCTAAGATTCAGTACGCATTGCCGCCTCTTGGACCCCAATGTTCGTCTTGTTTTCCAATTTAGTTTACTCACTAAATACAAATTTGTGTTTATTCTCTATACATCGACAAAGCAGTGGATTACTGTCATAGTAAGCATGAAAAATATGTGACTTCGACTGACTCTGAAATCTGATTTCAAAATGTCGGATTTCGGACTTTGTTTTCTACTACTTCGAGTTTTATCTATGTATTAATGAATATATTTTTTGAAGAGCTACGATTACAGTTACGGTTGCCATAGGTAACAAGGTATATATATATAAATAGTAAAGATCCTGTGATCATATTTTATCTTAGAAAAAGCGTTGAAATTTCTTTGATATTCTTCCTTCACATTTTTTATAAATATTTTTGTTCACCTTTTCTATATTTTATATTAAACCGTTCATCCGTTTTCATTCTATGTTTTGGGAATTTATGTAGGCGTGGAAGAAAAAATATTTAAAAACATAAAAGGATTTAGTTAAATTGTAACATGTATACATATTGTGTATGTTAAAACATTAAGTTATTTGAAGTCTTAGTTCATTGAATTGTATCAAAGTTTATTTATAGGTGTTGAGTGCATGTCTATATACTTTTTTTCAAAATAGAAACCACGATTTTCTTGAATAAACTTTCTCTGCGAATGATGTAAATTATAAAAATAATATAACTACACTAAATGTAGATTAAGCAAGAGTATATAAAAAAGGTATTATAATTTATATCGAATCGGAATAGTAAACAACAAAGAATACTATAAACCGACTATATAAAACTTATATAGCCTATGAAACCTAGGCAAATGTTACAAACCTATTGACACCTTATTCATGAAAATCGGTTTAGTAATTTAGGCGCATGGTTGAGCGTACAAACATACATAAATTCCCAAAATGATTACTCTTCCCTTTATCGGCTTCGTCATACTCGGATGTAAAATTAATTGATTCATTTTCATTCTCTGATTTATTATTAAAGTATATTCATTATTGAACTATTAGTCTAGTGGTAATTGATTCTGACCGCCGCCGCGCCGTTAGAACAAATTGCTGTATAATTTGTTCAATGGATGTTTCATTAATTTATCTATAAAAAATGTACGTATTTGTAACATACAAGTATCTTCATCAGTAAACGCTGCTAAGTTTAGTTTTGGATCAGGCAGTCTTGTGAAAGGAATCTTATTAATATAAAGCATTTTGTCATTTTTAGGGTGCTTTCAAATGTTCGTAACACTACCTTAGTACGCTGAAGTGAAAATAGGCTGGTCATATCTCCAGACGAACTGTTGGCCGGTGGGGCCGAAATGTGCTTGAGTTGAGACCGCGATTAGGCAAACGTAGTGTAGGGTGCCCTGCCGCACGATGGGTTGGGGATTTGAAGAAAGTGGCTAGCAGCGGATGGATGCGGACTGCCCAAAACCTGGATAGTTAACGCTTTTTAAGGGAAACCTTCGTTCAGCAGTGAACAGCGATTAGTAGATATAACAGTACCTTGATCAATACATAAATATATTTTAATTTTAAAATATATGATATATCGTGAACAAGTGAATTACATAACATTATAGTGAGAGAGCTACTGAACCCTTCAAGTAACGGTATGTCTGTAAGGTTAGAAATTCTTATAGTGATGAGTCATAGCATGATAAATAAGGTTACCATCACCTGACACGCATCAACCGTACACATTATCAACCCCTATATTTTTTGGAGTGTATATATATATATATATATATATATAAATATAGTTTGAAATTTCATTCGTTCAATGTAATGTTCAAAAAAATTTATAGGCGTTTCCGATGAGCGCTCGTGCCTGACGGGTGAACTGAAAAGTGTATGATATATAAACACTTCATTCTGTAAAGTTGTAATTTATATATTTGTTAGTTTAAGTGATTTAAAGAAAGTGGGTACAATGACAGGTGGTTCTGGCTAGCATAAGCCTTAATAGGTGAGGAGAAAGATATTATTGCGAGTGCGAGTAAAAATGTGTCTGAACACACTCGGTCTGTCCTGACATGAAGATTTTTTTATGAATTTAAGACTAACCTTTTTATGCATTTTAATTTTTATAAATTTAAGAAAAAAGTAGTTGCATACTAAACTAAATAGTTCAAACTGACATGTATCTGGTTATGACTCATGAGTCATTGTTACTGTAAGAATGTTGAAGTGTTGCCCTGTGTTTTTAATCTTAAATCTAACGAAGACCTTGCTATATTTAAGTTTGAAATAAGCAACCTCGACCTAGTGGTTCTATACATAACTGATAAAAGCATCATGATTATTACGTAGTTAGTAGACGTACTTTTTACGTACTAGTCCCTGACCCATTTCAGTTTCCGTGACGTAAATCGAAATTGAAATATTTGCTCACGATGCGGGAATATTATAAAATTATGAGACAAACACGTACTCGATGTGTAGAGGTATATTGAGACCTTTTGTTTGAGATGCTCCTAACAGCAATAAAAATGTTTCAAAGTAAGGGATCGGTATTTACTTGCCACATGTGCTATATGTGAACAATTCGCTCGTTATTTTACGTCTGAATCGTCAGGTACTGATGATTTAGCATCTTTCAGATAAACTAGAAAGCAAGTTTAGAAGAGTTAGTATTTTATTAATAGTTAACTATATTCTAATTTTTAATACGCTTTTTTTAACTGCCACAACTATATATCTGTTCGCTTGTTTCTGAATACTTTGAACTTGATTTTTACTTTTAATGTTCAGATTTCATTTGAACTTAATAAACTTAACTAGAGAAAACCTTTTTTGTTTCATTTATCATTGGGGCATATTATGTAGTTTTATAAACTATAGTAGTACTTTTATATTTAGGTACTTACATTGAAATTTGTAACAATATTTCATTTATATATTATCGGACTATATTAAAGTATTAAAACAGCTTCTTACCGAATTAGACTAGATTGAGTGTGTAATTCTGGCTCATAATTATTTTTTTAATTATATAGAGGTCCAACTAGCCGACATATCTCTAGATAGTAAGCGATAACCGCCGGCCATGGACACCCGCAACACCACAGGCGTCACAAGTGTGTTGCCGGCCTTTTAAGAAGGAGTAGGTACGCTCTTTTCTTCTAGGTTTAATTTAAATACTATCCTAATCCCCTAAATTGAATAATTATTTAATTTGAATTATTCACTTTTATTTACATGCACATGTGACTACTTTAAAATAGGTAAACACTTTTAGGATTTTTTATTATTTAAATTATTTATTATATTATTATTACATATAAGTACATATATATATATATATATTCTATACGAACTCCTTAAAATTTTTTAAAGTATTTTTTTAGTTTTATCATAAAAAAATCTATTATCTTTACAAAAGTAAACAAATGATAAATTTTATTTTTCGTTGTGTACCTTTGTGTTGTGTGAGTTTGATAAATGCCATGTCATTCACAATATTTATCACGGCATATAATGTTCGTATACGAAAGAAAGCTACAGAAGCTGAACAACCAATGATATATCCAAAATAACTGTTTGCATAAATAATCTGTTTGTAAGTTCTGGTAAATCCTTTGACTCTGTTGTTGACAAATGAACTGTCACCGTCTTACAGACTAAGGAAATAACATGTATTTCAAAATCCATCCCAATTTGTTTACTTCTCTTAAGTTATTTTGGGTTTCTAGAATATAAATATTGCTTACTATTTTTGAAATAGATTTATTTTAATAATCACAGTTACAACAGATTTTAAGGTGAAACTTTTACGACAATTCAAAATTCTTAATACGAATAGAATTAGCGATCTACAAAAGGGATAACAACAATTTAAATGATCTTAAACCAGATGGGGTATATTGGTATTTACTGGATAGTTAAACCGTCAACCTGGCTTTAGATATCACAGTTTAGATCCTGTATTATACATATAAATTCAATAGTTCATTTGATTCGATAATTCAAAGTTGATAAGAAAAAACTTAGAGAACAGAACTAGTAATATATAAGGATATCAATCAATTCTTCATAGGACTTTCTATAATATTATTAAGTGACTAGCTTTAGTAATAAAAACAATAATTATAATTTTATAAATACATGAATGAAGACAGAAACTGATGTTATTAAAGTTTTTACTATTGTACTAATACTTAAATGAAAAAGAGGTGTCCTTGCGAACATTTTATCAGGTATAGTTTCGGTCCCAAAGAATATTGGGTGAGCCTATTCCGCTTAACAAGCACATTTCCAGTTCGTGCGGCTGATAAATTGCCTTTGAATATTTGTGGAGTTAAGACCCTGCATATATTCCCTGGTTTTTGATTTATTTAAATTTCATTTACAAAATGTTTTTCTAAAGGTATCTACATTTTTCGTTAAAATAAAAAAAGAACAAATTAACATAACATGACCTCTGTGAAAGTCTGTTTTTGAATAATTGTAGCAATATTTGCGGTAATGAATTTTCAATTCTATTTTCTTAAAATGATTATATTAACATATTTTCAAATTCAAATTCGTTTATTTAGTTAAAAAGGTACAATAATTTACAATTAAATTCTTAAATTTATAAATAAAGTACGTTAATTATTATTTGCCCGAACTAGATTGAATCTGTGTATAGGGTGGAGAAAATGCTTACAAAATAATTTTATTTACTTAAATTTACATAATTAGTGCTTAAATTAACAATATAATTTAATAACATACATAGCAATTTTGTAGTACAATAAATAAGTGGGTCAAAAATAATGCGCTAAGACAACTCAGCAAAAAAAGAAATTTGGAAGATCGTAAGGCCTGGGGCAGATCCTGTTCTAGTGTACTGTAATGCTAATTTGTGATCTTATTGTGAAACGAGTTTTTAGAGAGTTAGTTGGACATTAAATACTTAGTACAATTTTAACAAATCTTGTGTAAGGAAAACGCTTTCAACTTATAACTAAAAAAAAATCATTAACTAAACGCACTGAACAAAGAAAACACTTTAACATTCCTAGAATCTGATAGCCAACAATTAACAAAACTACTAAACTAGATCGCAAAACGTTCATATCGATTTATTTTCCTTAGTCAAAGCAAAAGATAAATAAGCGGGCGTGTACAATGTCAAGAGTAAAGCACATGTCTCGCACTTACAAAGTAGCGTGACAGCTATAAAAGTGATATATTATTCTTTAATATTTGTTTGTAAAGAGAACAAACTCATTTCACGCATTTAGCCAAGCGGAATACTTTTCGTTGTAAGCCACATTTTCTTAGAGTAAGTCTTCTAAGAAGCAATATTAAAATAAGAATCAATAAATTTATTTTCTTGACAGAAACTTTATATTTTAGCTGTTATCAAATCCTACTGATAATAAACAATACCAGAAAAACAAGTACTAAAAGTAAACAAGTCAGTGCATTTTTAGTTTTATTCCATTGAAGCGATCTTCTGATTGTCAAGGAAATATGGTGAAAACACTAAAATCTACTGCCCGCTTGTGTCGATCTATAACTTCCAGTTTTCAAAGTGCGCTTTATGCAAAGAAAACTGGCAAAGAAACACGTGACTACTCTTTTTCAGGTACAGGTAATAGTGTTTACTAACTACCCTAATCTGAGACCTTTTCCAAAGAGGTCTCAATTTCGACTCTCCATGACTTTGGTTCAAAATCTCGTGACTACTTCTAAGTCATTGACCTTTTTACTTTGTTACTACATTTTTTTATTTATTGTTATTTCTACCATAAGTAAGTACACTGCGGAGCCTGCGCGCCCCGGGGAACAGTACGGAACGGGGAACATCGGGGTTCCCTCACAGTAGGGGGCCATCTACAAACTGTACTGTACTACTGTTTTTTTTTTTTTTATCTATTGCCACTGAAAATTATGAGACTAGTATTTTTATCAAAAGTTGCACTAATAGCCTTTTCTAGAATGACATTATATGCTAGGCTTATTTGATTTTGACATTAACGGACCTAAATAATGTTTAACCTAATATGAAATTAACTTTGCTAGCTGCAATTACTAAGCCCTGAAATATTCAACCTACAATTTAATAAAATAAAACTTACTCGGCAAACAATTTTTAGAATATTTAATTTAGTGACTTGTTCCATGATTCTTCAGATCTAAAGTGAGCAAGACGCGAAATAATTGCTTTTGAAGTTTTTCCTGAGTATATGCGTAAACAGAATTTCAGAGGAAATTCATAACTTGAGATCCAATATATAATAAAAAATTTGTCGACTCTTTACATTCAATATTTGTGATGTTTTTGGGTAGAAATATAATTCAAACATTCCATCACTAACAGTAGCTAGCTACTGTTATATATAAATATATCTGAACGTGGTATAAGTAGCTTTGATGTTTAATTATTAAACACTTCATTTGACAATTCCAAGAAGGTGCCAACATGTGCATTTCATAAACCAACAGACAAGGGTTATCCGCTGTTTAAGGGAAGAGCCATGCAATTTCCATGTCAGGCCATAATCCGATCCCTAAAGCGGCCACTGTACATGCTTCGCTGTCAGTTGTTTGAAATAATAATCCCCTTGAGTAACTGGTGTTGTATGACTACGTCGTATCTTCAGTAATTGTAATACCTTGGCCTCAGGTGCCAAATAACCTTAATGAAGTTTATGTGAAAATTTAATATCAGAATCATTTTTATATATAGTTTTCTATCTATTATATAAAATTGTCATGTCACGTTCTTGCTCACGATGAGCTCTGAAAGTATCTAACTGATTTTCACGTTTTTTATAATGTACTCGTATGTTTTGCTAGCATGCCTAAAATAGAATAGTTAATATCACGCTTAGACCAACTAAAGGAGCCGAGATTGATTAAAAGAAAGACGAAGTTGCGCGGATCAGCTAGTTTATTTTTATTGTATATTGGGCTAACGAGCAGATGTATCGCCTGATGGTAAGCGATTACCGGCGCCCATGGACACCCGTAACACCAGAGGCGTTACAAGTGCGTTGCCGGCCTTTTAAGAAGGAGTACGAGTTACCTATATTTTCTAATAATGTTTCTAATTTTTAAATAATGCGAGTTCAATCGCGCTTACGTGTAAAATATGTACTGAGAAATAGTCTCTAGTATATAAGGGTGTTTTTTTAAGCCCAAAATAGCAAATAACACAAAAAATTAAATTGTAATCAAAATTTTTTTTTATTCGAAAGATCAATACGTGACATTAACATTTGAAAATGATTTCGGGCATATGGGCACCGCGGCTGTTCTTGACGAAGTGCATTCTGGACGTCCAATTTTGGGCCACTTTTTCGAGCACTGCTGGCCGTATGTCACGAATAACACGAACAATGCTGGCCTCCAAGGCGTCAATTGTTGCTGGTTTATCAGCATAAACCAGTGACTTTACGTAGCCCCACAGGAAATAATCGAGAGGTGTCAAATCGCACGACCTTGGAGGCCAATTGACAGGTCCATTTCTCGAAATCAACTTATCGCCAAATTTTGATTTCAATAAGTCGATGGTTGCGTTCGCCGTATGGCACGTAGCGCCATCCTGTTGAAACCACATCTCCTTCGGATCAATGTCATCCATATTTTCAAACAAAAAATCATTGATCATGGTGCGGTAACGATCTCCATTGACCGTAACGCGAGCTCCGGCCTCATTTTTGAAGAAATAAGGTCCGATGATGCCACCAGCGTGAAAACCGCACCATACGGTGCATTTTTCTGGATGTAATGGAGTCTGTAGGGTCTGTTGTGGATTGGTCTCACTCCATATGTGGCAATTTTGCTTATTAACAAACCCGTTAAGCCAAAAATGCGCCTCATCGCTGAACACAATTTTGCGATAAAACAACGGGTCAGTTGCCAACTGCTCTAGAGCCCAATCGGCGAAAGAACGACGCATATAATGGTCTCGTGGCTTCAATTCCTGCACCAGCTGGATCTTATACGGGTGTAGGCCGAGATCTTTGCGCAAAATTTTCCACGTAGTGGACGGACAGAGCCCCAATTCCTGCGACCGACGACGAATCGATAAATTTGGATCTTCTTCCACACTTTCGTTTACAGCGGCGATATTGTCTTCAGTACGCACATTCCTTCGACGTGCTGGTGTTATTGCATCCTCTAGAGAGTATGTGGTACGAAATCTATCCACAGTTCGACGAATGGCTTGTTCAGATGGACGATTATGTACGCCATACAAATGACGAAGTCGTCTATAAGTTGCGCGAATCGACGACTGATTTTCAAAGTAAATTTGGATAATTTCGTAGCGTTGTTCAAGCGTGAGTCTATTCATGATGATTTGTCAGAGTATACTGAAACAAATAAAAAAAAAAGTTTCATCAAATTTTAATTTTTCGTGTTACTTTCTACAATTTAAAGTTCTATCTAGCTTAAAAAAACACCCCTTATAACTCTAGTTGTAACTCTAATAAAAACACATTTCTTTTGTATTGCTTTTATTATTATTTTTTTACCCATAGAATTTTTATTTTTAAAATCAAAACATTTTTATACACACTTGCAAATGCTACGAATATTGAGAATACTATTTATCCAAGTAATTTATCATATTCACTTAAGCTGCTAATGAGGTTAATGTAATGTTTATCAATCATTTCGCCTTCTTCTTCTTCGGTATTATAGTTTTATTTCGGAACAAGAACTCTTTATTACTTTCTACACCTATTGCTTTGAATGTAAATGTAAAATACTGTGATTAATTAAATAAGTGATGAATAAGGTACCAAATTGAACGAACCAACAATGAGTATTGTATACAAAAGTGTTTTAAACTTAAAAAACTCTTCTTACATGATAAGTCTCAGCAAACTAGAAAACAATACAAAGAATTATAAGGGATTGTGTTTGAAATCACGCTAAATAAATGTACATTCGCACAATCATGATAGTATTTTCACACAACTAACACATAACGCTATCTGGTCCCAAACTAAGCAGAGCTTGTGTACTATGGGTATTACATAACTATACATAGAAAATTCCGAAACAGATATTTGCAGATTATACAAACATTTGAATGGACCCGGGAATCGAACAAAGAACAGCAAACGCTTACAGTTACCACTGTGTACATCGAGGCAGTCCAAGTTATGAATATAGTATACGTTAAAATAACACAATAAAGAGAGAAATGAATACGTTAATTAAAAAAAAAAATTATGTAGGTATTTAAAAATCAGTACGTGAGCATTTTGTATAAATACACGTTTCAAATAAAAAGAGAATAATTTACCAAAAATTCATTTCTTTTAGATTTGTTTACTTAGATACCATCATTTGTCATCGTTGATTTCCTTAACAATAATATTTTTCGGTGTTTCACCCGAATGAATATGTATTTTAGCTCATTAATCATTCCATAATTGTTCATTTATCATTCTGAGCGTAGGCAACTTCCTTTACCTTCATTTCTACTTATCCAATCTTATGTTTGCTCACCCAAGCCCACCCTATCCCTTGACCCAACTCCAACCTCACACTCGTGTTAAGTACTCGGATATCATATTAAGAATCTATCTAGAGATGAGAAACTTATTATTCTAATATTAATTGAGTTTGAAAACAGTTTCATTCCAGAGTTTATGTAACTATTAACGTAAATATTAACGATTAAATGTACAAAAGTTGCTTTATAAGAATATATAAGAACTAGATTAACTTTTGTCCGTGTGGTAAGGGATTAAGAATACAGAGTGTCACCACCTATCTCAGACGCCATGGGTGTCGTAAAAGGCGACGAAAGAAGCAAATTATGCTAGAGAACATCAATGCAAACCGCAAGAAATCTTGAACCAAACCCCTTACTAACCCGTCTGGCTAGTGTGGTCTACTACTATAATACTGGGTATTACTACACCACGCCAGCTTACTGGTTAAAGCCTCATTTCTAGAGAGAGGTTTATATACAGCAACGCATTGTTGAAGGTCGCTGAAGATGATACTAACCTTACTAGTAGTAGTTTAGTAGAAAATACTTTGATTGTTAATAATAGCAAAATTCTTTATAACATTTTAGTACATAATATATGTATGTGTGTGTAATTTTTTTCTCCACCGTCAACTAATTAGATTGTGATATTAATCAGCAATATCAATCTTCACACACGCTTTCGTCTGCATTATTAACCTTATTATGTATCCCTAGAGATTATATGACCTTTAGACAACCTTTATCTTTTAAATGTAATGAACAATTTTGTCATTCAGAACTATTATCTATTAATAATTTCTGTTATTTTGATAAATATGGAATTTGAAGTATTGTAGAATATTATATTGCGAAGAAATCATAATTTTTCTGATAGTAGATTTCAACATCGAGTTCACAGAGGTATTTAATAAACTTGAAGATTGATTTAATATGGATACACCTTTTGACAGAAGTACATTATAAAAAAGTTTGTAACCTTGTAATAGTCTCTTTTATCCATTCTAAAACTATCAACGCGTTTTTCTCTACAGTCTACTAATTAGATTGTGTGATATTAATCAGCAATATCAATCTTCACACACGCTTGGCTAATAAATATAATATTAATCTATATTAATCTATAAAACTCGGTGCGTGTTTTAATAAATCTTTATATTAATATATTACGAATACACAGTAATTAGTATAGCTCACTTAAGGGGTATTAACACCTTACTTAATAACGAGATACTTTTCAGAAATAAGTCTTCTCTTTTTTTAACTATGGCAACATATTACAAACCGTGGGAGAGCCACGCTTCGGCATGATACCGGAGTGATACCACGGCCTCACAGAAAACCAGTGTGAAATAGCGCTTGCGCTGTGTTTCACCGAGTGAGTGAGGATACCGGAGGCCCATACCCCAACCCCTCCCCACATTCCCTCTCCCCATCCCCCAAAGGTCGGCAACGCACTTGTGACGCTTTTGATGTTGCGGGTGTCCATGGGCGGCGCTTCGCTTACCATCAGGTGATGCGTCCGCTCGTTTGCCCCATATTTAATAAAAAAAAAGAAAATTACAGATATTAGTTAAGCTCATGTTAAATTAATTTTAATAAAAGTTTTCAGCACTCACATAATTTTGGAAAATTCGGCTGGTATATTTTTATTATTTTTGAAAGCCATGTCATGTTATACCCTATTCCTTAGTATAATATATTTACTAGTACATCCTATTTCACGTATTTTATCATACATTTACCGTTATTTTTCACATTTTGGGAGGTTTGTGTGTGCGTATTTTTGTACTGTACCTTGTTTTACATCCACGTAATTTACCTTCCGTACCATGCGTGCCTTATCGTCGCTGTTTAATATATTTACACCCACTCCTATTCTGTTTTCTCAAGTTTCGGCATCCAAGGATTATAGTTCTTTGTTTTCGCTTTATCGTAACACAACAGTTTCATAACTCATAACCCTAGCTGCTACACTCGATTTAAGCTCACTGTTTCATAACCTGGAAGCTGGAATATAACTCATTGTCGTAGTTTTATATCCTCACCTTCTCACAAATCAAACAATGTAGAATAATACTGAAGGTTAGCTAGAATATTATCGGCTATTTGGTAATGATATGTATAGAAAAATCTTCATATTATAGACATCATAAATAAAAACATTATTCCGACCATTTAGGTCATAAATTAAAACTTTACTTTTATTTCCTGCTTTCAAAATTTGCAGTTTAATTCAAAAAACTAAAGATACGATTAATTGAACCTTAGTTTAATTACTTACTTATATTTTGTTTTAAAAAAAAAATGTTAGGATTTGTCATAACAGTTTTGACTATTAGCTCTTTAATGTGCGTATTCATATTAAAATGTTATTTTCAAATTAATTAATCAAACATACTATAATTCTTATCCCGAGAAAAACCTAAACCGATCACTCGGCCTTATTTCCAATCTCTAGAGATTATGGCAGTTAAGTCTACACTTAACTGTAATAAAGAATAAAACGGAAAAATAAATCATCAAGAATACTTATAATTGTTTTGCACTTTTTCGTAATAGTCTATAAATAGGTGTAGGATTAGTATAATTATTTCTACCATAATACTCTTTAACAATATCTTAGGAAAGTTTATTCATTTTCCTGAGAACGCAGGCACCCGGTGCCAGTCGTTGGGACATGTGGGGTTAACGTGCACGGCGGACTTCACCGTTGGTGATCTCTGCTTCCGTTGTGGCCAGGCCGATCACAAGGCGTGTAGCTGCACACCTAATGCAACACTCCGCTGCGTTACTTTAGGTGCGCAGCGATCACGGGAGCCTCTCAAACCGGCTGACGCATGTGATCACTGGGAAAGGATGCTGTATCTGATCCGCAAGGAGCCAACGCCTGAGTGCCACTATTGCGATGGACAGACCGTGGACACGGCATTCCACACGCTGGCAGAATGTCCGGCAATATGAATGTTATGAAATGAAATGTTATTTCTTCAGACTTTTTGTTCGCTTTAATATAGCTTTACACCACTTAATTGTACAAGACGGCATTTTGCAGGTAATCTTACTGCACGTCAACTTCTACGATACTAACGAAAAGTACCGTAGTTTTTTGCATATGTGTGCGTTATCGCGTGTGTTTACTTAGAAGTAGCTGGGTTTTTGTCTTCAGAAAGAACAAAGAGTGTGGGATTTTATTTCACCTGAGACTCGAATAAAAAAATATGTACTATTGAGGTATTTATTTATTCATTTGAATGTCACACCTGTCTGTCCTTTCATCAGTCATCATCGTGCTAAAACACACTGTATGCAATGTAATGTGTTTGTCTATATATTTAATTTCATTTGGGGATTTTAATAATTATATCGATAAACGAAAAAAAATGCTTTAAGTATACATAACATAACATAAAAGAACTTTCGGTTTAGTTAATGTCTTCATTTCATCTGTGTCTCTGGTAAACTATGGCCTAGAATTTACTGAAATAGTTGAACCCGTTGGAAACTACTACAGATATTTTAATATTCTTCTATAGACAAAAATGACTTTTCTATTTCTGATTCTGAAGTAGTTGATGAATTGCTATGCAGTAAGCAGGAGGATAGAACATCCTACTATTGTAACTTACACGATCCCATTATATTTATATTTCTTTATCAAAACCATCTTTTTCTTTATGGTCTTCGGTAATGATTTGTAGATCACACCAAATGTTGCCCCATTTGAACCCACAATACATGGCAGCGGCAGTTCGGCAAAGGGTGGCATGGTGACCGCTTAAACCAAATACATTTAACATTTATTTAGCTTCCATAATATAAGTTTTACTTGTGATATGAAAGCCAAAGAGATTCCCTCTCGTATTTACAAATACAGGCCACGTTTCACAAAAATAACATAATTAACATGGGAAGTAATAATATTTGCCAAAAAAGCTATCTTTACTCAACCTACTTACTAATAAAAATAATTCCTTATTTACCAACAATACGTTACTAAATATGTCAGTCAACATGAGTTCAACACCGCAATCTCGACGATGTAGTAGCAGTTCGCTGCATCATAATAAATGTATGTTTTCATCTTTCTTAAAGGCCAACAAGAAGACAACTTCCTTGAAAAATGAACCGAGATCCAACCCACTTTTTCTGTTCTATCTTTTATTCATTGTTTAAATGTAAATAACATTTTGCTGACAAAACTGCGGGTAAATATGAAAAGGGCCAAAAAAGCCGTTGATCAAACAACCCTTATGGTTAAATCTTTTGATCGTATAGAACATACGCCTGGAATAGCTTTTAGGAGATTTGATAAATCCCTTTTAACTTACAGAACTATCAAGTGAGATATAAGGGTATCTCGACGACTGCATTCTAATCTCAAATAAACTTATTACTTTCAGTTCAGTAGACTTTTGCCGGAATTTAACAATAAAACATATAAAAATCTGATGAAGTTAAGCTATTAATGTTATCTAACTTGAACTTGAACTTAGTTTCACACTATACGAATATCTTTAACACCGTTATCTTACTCACTAGCAAGCTAAAATTAAAAAAAAAAAAACTTACCTACGCAAGCACTTAATCGAGTAATTACCAAAAAGGCCTTACTGCTGCTGCTGCCCCGATATTAACCAAACATATCTAATAACCACCACCAGGAGACCAAATTTCAATTGAAAAGAACCCGCATCGAAACCGGTACATCCGTTCAAGAGCTACGATGCCACATACACAGACAGATAGACGGCTAGACAGACATCGACGTCAAACTTTAACGTCGAAGAGTATCGTGTAATGAAGAAATCATATATTTAAATTGCAATGTTTTATAACAACAAACAAAAGGACCTCGATTGTGCTTACTTCATTTACATTCTTGGTCAGACGAGCCTTAACTTATAACAAGTCACGTTACTTCACTTTATCTCGCATGTCATAGAAAAGCCACATTTCCTCTAGTATGCTGTTCCACTGTCAGTGAACATGTAAAATTTTCTGTACAAATTTAGAAGAGGTTGAATTATAATCAAAGGTCATTCGGGTCATTTCGTCTGTTATTCTACTGTCTCACTTGGTCATGGGTACTACTGACGTTATAATATGTTACGACAAGGTCTACTTAGTTAAAGAATACAACTAAAATACAATGAAATCAATCCTGTGTATTAATATCAAGTCAAAGTATTTTTTTTTCTTGTTTTATATAAAAGAAACGAAATAAATACCGTTTGGAATAATCATCAATCACATCGACACTTGGCAAGTTTACATACTTATGTCGATTAGTAAGACGGTGTTTCCCACCAGTGCCTCAGGGCGCGTTTGGAGCCGTCAGCCCCGGTTGTTATGAACATCTACGGCAATCGTTATTGGGAAGTCAGTGCCCTCAAATATACTGACAACTAGTACAATCTTTGAATTCAGTTCACCCACAAGGTTGCGGAGGTCCGATAACAGCGGCTCTAAAAAAAATTAATATTAAAGTAAAGTCTGTTGGATTAGTGTATAGGTATATATCATCTTGGGAATAATAAAGGCTAGGAAGAAAATGATATAGTGTGGTTTCGTGGTAAACTAGCAGATATATAACCTCATGTTAATTGACTTCCTGTTAATTAAAAATAACTCTCACCCTTTCATTAAACATAATATCATCACCATCGCCACCTGTAATGGTCCATTGCGAGATATGTCTCTCCTTAGAAAAGAGCTACAATAAACATTATGAAATTTATTTCAGTTTAGACACACCAAATATATAAGAGAAATTTCATTTTATTCTAAAGATTTTTAAATATTTTATTAAGAAAATGATGATGAATAATAATTCATGCTTTTCCAATCCAGTGAGAGATATACTTAGAAATTCACATGAAACTAAATTACAAAAATAAAATACTATGAAAATCTATTGAATATGAATGTATAAAAACTTAAATAAAATATAATTTTATTCGAAACATATTATTGTAATTGTTAATAATAGGTCTTTACCTATGAAATTGCGTTTCTTCAGTACTGGTCATTTCAAATAAAAAAAAGTTTGTAATGGCTCTGTATTCTAAATTCAAATTAATTTTGTTTTAAAACCATGACATTCTATTTACAAACTCAGTCTTTTGTTTTTTGATTAGCGTTGTATTTTCATTACATTTGAACATTTTTCGTCATAATGGATACTTTAAAAATTCGTGTAATTATGGAATATGAGTTCCGTCGTGGCACCAACGCAAAAAACATTTACGGAGAGAACTGTAGAATCGAACGCACAACCCTTTATTGGTTTTCCCGGTTCCGTTCTGGAAATTTTGACTTGAAAAATGAAGTTCGTGGTCGTCCGGAGACTTTGGTTAACAATAATGAATTAAAGGCGATTGTGGAAGCTGACGAAACTCAATCTACAGCTGAGCTAGCAGCAGCTTTTAATGTAAGCATCAAAACAATATTGATCCATTTGCGTCAAATTGGCAAGGTAAAAAAGCTTGATAGATGGGTGCCCCACGACCTTAACGATCGCCAGCGCAACGTACGCGTCGAGACCTGCCTTTCGCTGCTCAACAGGCAAAGAAATGAAGGAATTTTGAAACGAATAGTTACGTGCGACGAAAAATGGATTCTGTTCGACAATCGAAAGCGCAAGCAGCAAGTTGGTTAGACCCTGGTTCAGCACCAAAGCAATGCCCTAAACCCCTAAAAAGGTGATGGTCACTGTTTGGTGGTCTAGTGCGGGTGTGATTCACCACAGCTTTTTACAAAACGGCATGAGCATTAATGCAGATGTGTACTGTGAAAAACTGGAGAGAATGATGGAGAAGCTTGCACATCTGCAACCAGCTTTGGTCAATCGGTCGTCCCCACTGCTCCTTCACGACAACGCGCGACCCCATACTGCGCAACAGACAGTCTCCAAGTTGCAAGAGCTGGGGTTGGAAGCTCTCCCTCATCCGCCATACTCACCAGACCTTGCACCTACCGACTATTACTTTTTCCAAAATTTAGACAACTTATTAGTGGGTAAAAAATTCAATTCCCGAGAGGCAGTACAAAATGCCTTTGAAGAGTTTGTTGCCTCCCGTCCAGCTGATTTTTCAAGAAGGGCATCAGTAAACTGCCAATGCGTCGATTGCATGGGTGATTACTTCGAATAACGGAAATAAAAAAGTTTGAAAAAATAAGTACTTTCACTTATTGCATACAAAACGGCAATTTCATAGGTAAAGACCTAATACATACACACAAAGAGAACACAATCTATATTTGACTGACGTACAATTTACGTTACTATTTAATGTTAATGTTACGTTTACCATTATGCATAGATTAATGATACCGTTTTCCTTAATAATTATCAGCATAAGTACGTAGGAAAACTTTCCATAATGTGAACTAACTCTAGCAAGATATTTATCTAAAGCTATGCTCAAGTGGAGGCAATAGGAAGCATAGCTTGTACGGATGTTCTCCTCGTCGATTTCAACGAGACCAATCATCTACGCAGGAGATAGCATTATTGAGCACAAATGTGTGCGCAAACAGGTGTTTGCGCACACATTTGTATTTGTATGTATACAATGTAATTGTATGTAATTGTGTGAGTGTTGAGTGCACCTGCACTCGCTGGTCCTTTACTCTCATGATCCGATAGGATGGTTATCCGACACGAACGGGGAGAGGTCAGGCGTAAAACCACCTTAGTAGACTTTGCGTGCTCTCCGAGCCACGGGGGCTAACTTCGAAACTCCGACCTATTATTAAGCATTTCTGATTTTCATTTATGGAAAACATAATACGATTAGCATAGCATCCATTAGAATATCAAAAGCCATAAAGCTCATCAGACTTGTTGACTATAAAATTGTTTGTAGAGAAGAACTGTAAATTATGTACAAAATCTATGATACAAAATAAATTTTTATTACTTTTTATGAAGCGTTAAGTTCTTAATAGAACACTATTTATTTCTCGTAGTTAGCATTTTTATCTTATGAGGTTTTCAAATATCATTATGTGATGTAGACCTATTGCTTAAAGTGTATATTATATTATAATTATATATTGATGTATTATAAATAATCGTTCCAAGAGTAAAATTATTTTAGATAAAGAAAGTAGTGTATAAGCAAATAGAAGTATATTCCCAATATCAAAGAGGGTTCAATGACAACTATGATTCTTAAAAGTAACACAAAGATTTAAATATGAAATACGATATAAAAATGTCTCGTTTACTTAGAAGGAATTCGGTAACTCAATGGAACTCTTGATGTAAAGGCTATCTTCAAGTTTCATTTCGTAATTTGTCTCGACCCGATGGACTGATTACTTTGGAAGATTCTGCATGAGAATTGTAAATAAGTTTATCGCGTTACGTACTACTATTAGACGTAATATTGTAACTGTGACGAGCAGACGTATCACCTGATGGTAAGTGATTACCGCCGCTCATGGACAAACGCAACACCATAGGCGTCACAAGTGCGTTGCCGACCTTTGGGGGGATGGGAAAGGGTAGGGGGGAGAAGTTGGGGTATGGGCCTTCGGTATCCTTACTCACTCGGTGAAACACAGCGCAAGCGCTATTTCACACCGGTTTTCTGTGAGCATAGCTCTCCCACGGTAACATTTCTTTACATATTTAGTTTTATAGACTTCGAACCAGCGTCATTTATACGTCAAACCAATAAATGAATCTAGTATACACACATACATGTATTTATTTATGTTTCACTTAGGAAATATGTTAGTATTAAGTAAGTTTAAAAATATGTTTTGTATTTTTACACAATTTGTGTTTCAAACCGTGTTTAGATTGATGAAAAATATAAAATATATAGTCAGAATTACAATTTTGAAGTAACTATAAAAAAACTATCGATTATTTTATTCCTTATCAATTGAGATGTATTTTATAAGTAAAAACAAACCAAATAATAAGGTTTTACAAGACGTTTATACTCTGCTTTTTCTTTTTATTAGTATATAGAAAGTCCTGCAGAGGAAGTCTTTCAGCTGACAGAAATGGAGGAACATCAACTCATTAATCTCTCTGTTTAGGCTGTTTTTGTTTTTTCCGAATGAACCTGGATATAAAATACAACTCACGAAAAAATACTTTAAACTGGTACATTACATTGTATTGACACGCCAGGCAATAATATAATTTCCTACAACTAACAGCATCTTTATGAAGTGATAGAAATATGCATGACCTACTTAAAGTCAATTTACAACACGTCGTAAATTACACTCTTATTCAGAGGCTCAACACTAAAGTGAGCCATAAAGTATAGTGGACACTCCAAAAACTTACACAGGAAAAGTAAGGGTAATCCAATATTTTCGGTCACTGATTATGGTCTATTTATAATCCTAACAGTACGCCTCAAGAGACTTTATTATCTCGAACTTTTCATTTTCGTTTATTTGAAAAAGATGTTTGACATTTTGAACATTTGGTAAGTTCTTAACAATGTTTTATTTTTATATACTTTTTCTATTCTTTAGTAAAATTTGAAGAAAAATCTTGATCACATATTGTATAAATAAAGAAGTGAACAGTTTAGTTAAAATTACGAAGTAGGGTCATTGAAGACGGTAACAATATTTTAAAAATTTATTATCCGTATGTATTTTAGTATCTCATAAAGACCATGAGAGGAGGAGGATCCCATTTCATTCTGATTGTTACTTGATCTTTAAAGATTATTTTATTGTAATAAATAGAAACGGATAGCGCGTAAGTGTATGGCATGATTAGAAAGTAACAAGTATACACAGAGTTTGACATTAATAGAAAAAATTATGTAAATTCTAAAATGTCTGATATTGCTTTTGTTGAAATAACTGTTATTTCAACTGTAACACAATACTAGAATGCCTGAGAAGTCTATTCCGCCCGCAATTCCCGCATTCACACGATATATTCACATTCCCATCCGACATCTCTCAATTCAAAACAAGCTCCAATTTGTAATAGGTTATTCCTAACACGTTTCCGATATACACTGAACTCCATTATCCCTTATCGGAGAAGCTCTATCTATGTATAACACAAACTATCTCACACTAACCGTCGGTTGTGGCTTTACCTCCGGCTAACGGTGAGCCTACTTAATTTCTCATATCCCTACAAACCCTTGTGATATAAAATGAAAATTGCTCTGGTACAATTTATAAGCTGACTATGCTGTGGCAGTACTTACACGGAGCATATTGTTGGCAGCCGATTTTGAAAAGTGCAAATTATTAGTCGTGTACTTTTTATCATTTAGATTATATTTGATTTCATTAGAAGTCTCCAACTACAGATATAGTGCTTACAACTTTCCTTGCTCCCTTATTTATTTTTTCCCTTAGGTACATACCATTCGACGGCGAAATGCCTAGTGGTTGAGGCGGTCGCCATGCCGTTTTCTACTGCGTTAATTGTCGAAGGGTATCCTACATATGACAACACTTTTTGGGATTTAAAAATTGTTGTTCTGAGTCTGGATGATCTTTGTATAAGTTTCATGTATGTTTGTTACGTCCCCCGCGACACAGGGTTATTTCTTAATAACTAATAAATTCTTAATAAATTTAAAAATAAGAAATGAAAAAAAACGACCATTCATTTACTTATTTTGAAATTTTCGCGTTCAATATATTTTAATTTTACATCGTTCATTCCAGTTGTGATTAAATTTATTTATTTTGTTATATTACATTTATAAAATAACATGTACATACATTGATACGTACAATGAAAAATTAAATACGTCAGAATGAGCAAAAAATCTGTCATAAACTATTAGCTCAGCGCATTTTGGTCTTTATAAGCCTTAACTCTATCGTAATAAACCACAACCTCGAAAGTTTAGCATTAGCCAAGGGAAGCATTTCTTATTTACAAATACACATGAACCAATTAAGTACGTGGATTTAAATTATTTTGTAACGTAACAGAGGTTCATCTAAGTTTGGTAACTACTTAAATAAATAGGTTTAATGATGTTTGAATTAGATATTATTGGCACTGGATTCAAAAGCAACTAAAGAAATTAGTTAAATATAAGTTCTACTTAACATCTTCACAGATTAAACCACACAGATTTTATCTTTCCTTGGTTATGATAAACATTATTGACTTTGTTTATTTACGATCGAATAATGTAAATTGGTGAAACGAAGTTTAAAAATTAATATTATTAAACTTCGTTTCACCAATTTACATGGGTAATCCCAATCATGTTATATGTAATAATGGTTTAGGAAAGTAAATAAAATTGGTGAGAATAATCTTTTTCAAATTAAGGCATACTCCAACATTATTTTACTGCCGTTGATTGTAACGATGTTAATAGCAAGCAGTGCCAGTATAGAGGCGTCATAAAACATCTCGAAGAAAACTAATTATCTAATGTCAAAACTACTGCTGTGTATTTTTTTAGCTGCAAAATGACTCTAATCTACCTTGTGGAAAGTATGAGTAAAATCTAAGAGTAATGGCTATTATCCTAATTGCTAATGTGGACAATGCAGCATTATTACCTAAATTATACCAACTATTCTATATTATATACAGTGGATTAACGTGGCTTTGTGTTATTTGATACAAATAGGCATAAGAAATAAATTAAACAAGACGAAGAAACAAGTATATTGACTTGTTTATCCGTCTTTAAGGTTGTTTCTCTGGGCATATATCTAACATTGATCCATCAGGGAAAGCACGCAATGTCAGTGAATTAGTTGTTAAATAAATCGTGAATCGCTTTTTACCCGACCGACCGAATTATAGACAGTATGTAGCATGTAATGTATCCAATTTGGAGCACTCTGGCCGACAATAAAACTAAGATTAATAATTTTTTTTTAAAGGCCTATTTTATTTTTCGTAACGTGTGACTACGGATTTTCAACCTCGAAAATGTATATCTCTGTACGATGATAATTGTGTACTATAGTACATTATTGTCAACTTGCAACGAAGGCATCTTGATAGAGTCTATGTATCGATTATCTTACTTCTTTAATTCAACTTTGTTTAATTCAGTGTCCTGAAAATCTTGTATCATACTTTTTCAGCGTCGTTGTTTGTCGTAGTTGGGTTTTAGTTTTTACTCTCTTTTATTCAATTTAGAATTACATGAATCACAAGAACACTTACCAATGATTTGTTGCACAGATAAGACCATGAAATAAAATATCGTTACAATCAAACAATAAAGGAATTTTATAAACATAATTTTGTCTGCCTATTTTGACTTACGTGGTAGCAATATAATAATAATAATATCTATAAATTAAGCTACTTTTTAATTAATATTACTTAAGTCAACCTAAATACAATCTTATCGTGTTTAGTGGTCCCTGAACTAAACACAATGAGAATCACTATGGTAAAAAATATCACATTTTCATATTAATTGCCTTTGTTGACGATATACTTCGACGCTGAGTAGACATGAAAACGCTTAATGAATTAATAATATATGTATCCATTAATGAATTAAAGTAAAGGATGTGTTTCTAGATGTCAGAAACTTGAATATTGAGCTGCATCTTTTCAGTTTTAATACTTCGATAAAAGTTTAAAAGGCCGGTATAAATGCGCGGAATTTTGGATGGACAATATTTTTCTAAAAACACTGTATTTAAAAAAAGATAAATATAATTTGTAAATAAACGACCAAGCCGCATTTTTTAAATAAGGCGAATAGCATATAAAGTTAGGTGTTTTGGAGTTAGTGTGTTTAGACTTAGAAGCTTGGTGTTACATTAGATTTGAGAATTGTTTGACAAATTTAATCTAGGCAACATGTAAATGAAACTGTTTTCGGCAGGTTTAAAATCATGAAAAGAGGTGTAATTTCTCAGCAGTGAACTTAATTACCGATTCTGTATATAATACTGAATATATTACAGTCAACATTATACACTATATGTATGCCTTTAGGAACTTTCGCGAATTATGTATGTAACACGAAATGTCAGGCTGTGGCAACCCGTTCGGAAACTGAATATTAATGGCATAGTTGCTTTGGCCCCTTTACTATGTAATTGTAATTCTTAAACTAGTATTGTAACAAATAGCATATTTCTTATGAGATACAAAGCGTTACTAAAATGCCTTATTTTGAACTAACAAATAAGAATTTCTTAAATAAGATCGTTGTCAATAACACCTACGAAAGTTCAATGCAGAAAAAGGCTGGCGAGGAGAGGACCTGGAATTACATGGTCCGTAATCTTCCCTCACAACGGTAACTCAGGCTGTCCATTGCAGAAGTTTTTAGTAAGAATACACCATAATCCTAACTTCTGCGTCACCATGAACGTGGGATTATTCAACACTTCACAAAAAAAATAACAAATATGAAACAGGATCTCTCACAATGCATTTGTCTGAATGGTAGAAAAAATTGTACGGCTGGATAAAATAAATTTCACTCGTATTATTCTTATCAATCGGAAATCCATCTAGACTTGCATTTGTACTTTCCAAATGCCTCGCATTTGAAAATTGAGCCGTAATGATAAAATTCGCACCGTTATCTAAAAGCACTTTTCCTTTCGATTCAATTCGATTCGTACCAATCGGAAGCGTTTTCTCCTTAAATCGGTAACAGTAAGTAAGCGAATATCTCTTACTGATAATTTCAGTATATATTTAAACATCTTAATAATCCTATTGGAAAAAAATGTACATAATTTTATTTCGGAGCATTTTTTATACAGCGAAAAGAGACTGAACATCACGAAAAAATCATAATTATTGATCATTTTGACTATTGGGAATTTCATAAACTGTCTCTACATGTATAATATTGTCTTTTTATGATTGAATCTTGAAGTCATGGAGTAAGAAGTTATGACTGTACCATATAAATTATTTATGTAGTTCCTCGATATTATTGTCGAAGAAAATATTGCATCATCAATTCACGGCCTATGCAGCAAGTAAATATAAATATTTATACTTTCCACAATCTTAGAATAAAACTCAATTCTGTATGTAAATTATATGACCGTGGTGTCTATCAGAAGTGATATTGCCTTCTGTGTGGATTGATTTTGCATCTACAGCTCAATCAGAAAATCAATTTCCATCCATTCATCCAAGCATTCAAAACAAATATTTCCTGAGTATTTCTTATTAACGTGTATAACTCATGCTCCCGAATAAGAAATACTCAGAATTTATATACTTTTATTCCCTTTTTTTATAATATAAGGTCATCGTATACATAGACGAACAAGGCCATCTAATAGTAAATGACAACAAAAGTGAGGAAAAAATTAATTATGTTTACAAAAAATGGAACGAAAAACAAAAAATGTCACGACATTGTCAAAGGAATATCAGTAAACGTTGCCCTGTCTTCTTTTGTTGAATTATTCTACTAGTCTAATTCAACGTAGAATGTCATATTAAATAGTACAATAAAAATTACATAACACGCTTAAAATACAAAAGTGCTTCAAATAAGCTCATAAATTTAAATCATTTTTCAATTTACTTGGCAGGTGAGGGGTGAGCGTAATGCGCCTTCGCCTGTGATGACTCTAATATGCAGTGGGACGGCCTCTACTTCGTGTTTCTAGCGTTATGCTGCCTTCATACTGCCTCTGGTAAATATATATGAATTTTCTTTATAAATAAAATAATAAATAAATTTCTAACTAAAACAACTTCATAAATAAATGAACATAAAATGAATATACTTTTTAATGCACACAAAGTCTTAGATGCATAGTAAATTGCTTTTTCACTGTTTGCTACACTACAATAAATAAAGTGAAATAAATATTTTATATTATGCACTATGAGAACTAGAGAAAATAAGCTAACTTATTAAAACTTTCGCCGGCACGCAATTACATTTTTTGCGGAACTAACAGACCAAAAGTAAAAACTAGTACACTTTCCGAATTGACTTCACAGTGAGTTGTTGGTAACAAAGTTCTATTTTTAGTATTAAGGCATATCGGTATTTATAATATAAGTTCGGGTTATGAATGCATCCTTACAGCAATAAAATATTCGCTATAAAACGCTGTAATAAAATATTCATCACTACTCCTTAAATTACCTAAAATAAATATGAAAGAGGTCGGGAGATAAAGTTCACATACCTGACATTATCGTTTGAACTTATTAAATCTTATAAAAGACAATAAAGCTAAATATTCTATTAGGCTAGATGTTAACTTGTCATGTTACAATGCACTGACAAAATAATTATATTATTGTCATGAAAAATCTGTCACTAATATTACACACAGCATACGCATCACATATATTAGTCATGAAATAGGTTTAACCGTGGTTAAATATAGTCAAACAACTTGTTTTTATTATCCTAACTTTTTCTGATGTTACTAAAACTAAATTAAGGTGGATTGAAATAAAATTGTTTGGTTAAAACATTTATCTTTTAATAGTCTAAAAAACTGTGAAACTTTGAGTATGAGAATATTCACGAATATATCGAACTTGTGTATACTGTAACGATTTGACGTAGGTCAACCATTTTGAACCCTAAAATAATATGTCCGCAGAAGGAAATATTTTAAATCATGTAAGCATTAAATTCAGATATTAGATCTTTTACCTAATAACACATTTTCGTTATACCACTTTCTTTGGGTTATGCTTGAGAGAGTCGCCCTTGATTTTTTTATATCGATAACACTCGATCGATCTGCAAACTAAGTATTTTTATCAAATCAAAGAAAACAGTAAATTAATTTCGGGTATTTCTGTGAGCATTATGTGTAAGCTTTATAAATTGTACAAATAAGTAGCATTAACAAAGAAACGAAATATGTACAACAAAATGTCAATGTACACATCCTTTTCGAATCTCTCAGAAAAAGTAAAAATCATCCACTGGCGTACCAATCTAAAGATCCCCGAGTGCTCCCCAGTGATACGATTCACGTCGCTCTCAATAGCGTTCATAAAATAACAAGTACCTACATATTCTTATAAAGGTTAACTGCTACATTTTTAATAGTATAAAATAAATATGTTTTTTCAAATAAAACACCCTAAATGAGAAGTATGAATATGAACTATTTTATATTCTATAGTATTAATTCAGATTTTAATACACAATGTGACGCTGAGAGACGGCCTCAAACGGGCTGCTTTTTAACCTCCACAATCCTTACTATTGTCACAGTACTCTTCGTAATAAGTTCTTTGAATGTTAGCTATTAAGTTACATAATCATATTTTATACGTAGAATATCAAACTGTGTCTCCAGATATCAGTATCAACTGTTTTCTGACTTTTCCAATCTCATATATTAAAGGTTGTAAGAAGAACAATGGCATTTTTTTACGGTATCTCTTTATTTTATTAAACTGTTAAGAGTTTTAAGATTATTATATAAACTATTTATGGTATAAAGAAAAAGACGTCATTAATATAGAAACTTGTTGTCTGGTTAATAATCTTTTTTTACGGAAAGGTACTGGAAGAACATAATAAAACTGTTTCCCCAATATGGTTTCCTTTGCGTTGTAAATTGCATGTAAATGAAGTTTTATTAATTTATCCTGTTTTTTGGTAATGACTGTATTGGTGGAAAGCTTTCTTCTAGTTTTAATAGTGTTCGTTTATTTTTTTATTGACTTGGTGCATTCAAAATCCAGAAATCATAAAACATTTAAAATTATTGTTATCGTCTCAGTATCAAAATGTGTTTAAAACAAATTATCAAACGCAATATAAATAAATATGAAAAAAAACCTGATCTAAGCGAGATGTTACTTTTTTTAAGCAAGTAATTGCTTTGTGCAGAACCGTTACGATTTCCTGAAGATTATCGAGTAAATATCATTCGAAGGCGTCGGAGCGATGAGAAAGACAGTCTCGCTTTGTCCAGGGAAATATTCAAAAACATCACCAAGCAACTCCGCGAAAATATCAAGCGTGAAGGAGCGACAGACAGAAACGATCATTTGTTACAGAGTGAGTATCGATTTTCGCGTCTGCTGAGTATGTTCTCGATCGTTGGTGTTCTTAATTCAACTAGAACAAAATATTAACCCTATTTTATTAACGATTTTTTTTACTTTTAGTTTAGTACGAATAGATTTAGAAATTGTTATTTCAAAACGGTTTCTTTCCATTACCTGTCGTACACTGACATCGCGTAACCACATTTTACTTTCCATTAATCTTTTTGTGATGATTAAGAAGAAAATACAAAACTTTTTAATATGTTTTGTTAATAAAATGAAATGTGACACAAAGGATTTTGAAATAGATATATAGTCGGAGGTACAGAAAATAGAAAATGAAATAGATATATAGTACAGTATCTGAATACTGTAGGTTATTAAAACAATTTTTCACAGTTAACAGTGACAAATGTTTATGGTGAAATATCTAAACTATTTATTATTTTACTTTAAAATGTTTTTTATAATACAGTTAGTAAAAGTATTTATTCTTCGTCAATATTGTATGATAAATTACTACAAAATTGTATTTTGTAACTATTCAACTAGAATCGTAATTATAATCTACAGCGACCCTTGTCGAAGTAATTTACGTCATTTTGTATAACTCGAGAACTGCAATAAAACAATTCACTTTTCTAAAGTTTAATCAGATAATTTTTGTTGTCTTTTCTCTATACGTTACTGCAAAATTAAAGCAAAAACTTTTAAAGAAATAAAAATTGTACAATAACTAATTTTGTTAGTTTAAAATAATAAAAATAAAGTTTTATATTTAAATTAAGCTTTGTTATTGTGCATATTTTGTTTATGATTTATTTTTTGATATGATCAATCATTTCGAAACTAACTACCGACACATATAAGCTTTATTTATTATTGTTATTTGCTTTTTAGTTGAGCCTGCTTAGAATAGAAAATATCCTTCTAAATTTCTTTAGTAGCTTATTTATTACCAATCTCATATTTTATTACAATTGAACTCCTATTTAATCTTTATTTTTAAGCACAAAATGTTATCTTAACAGACAAGCCAGAGGAGACACGTTCGTATGTCCCGTATCAGAGCTATCATGATCACCACCATGAACATCACTGGGGCCCGTACTTCGAGGAGGAGAAGTACACTCAAGTGACCGCTCACGTCGGGGCCGAAGCCCTTTTGAATTGTAGAGTAGTCATGCTCAAGGATAAAACGGTAATTTTTCCTAATATCTTGCGAAACATTCTTTAGTAAAGTTGTAGCTCTAAAGAGATTCAAATTGTATGCTACACTGTACAACTGTGTGCTACAAATTGTTTGGTGTGTAGCTGTGTGCTACAAATTATATGCTACACTGTTCATCGGTGTGCTACGAATAGGGGGCTACGCTGCGCGGTTGCGCGTTACGCAGTGTGTCTTAAAATTATAGATTTCGTATCAAAACTTCTAATTATTTTCATTTGTAATAAGCTATCTAAGTGAGTTTAAATAGGCGGTATGTAAGATTTTAAAAGCTTTCAAAATATTTATTGATTCTTGATGTCCACAACAAGGTCAGTTGTTGAGTTCAATGTAATTTACGATACCGAAAATTACTTTGTTATTTTACCTTTTTTTATACTTCTTATAAAATTGAAATTATTATAAATTATCATATTAAATATTGAATTCAAGTTTTCTGTTTTTCTTACAAATATCTGAATTCTGAGAAGTAAACTTTTTTATAGGTCATGTGGTTGCGAAATACAACGGAATCAGCACAACTGCTGACTGTAGGACCAGCCCTGTACGCTGGAGATAATAGGATAGCAGTTAAGTTCCAATATCCTAACAATTGGAGGCTCAGCATGAACCCGGTGAAGTTTTCTGACGCTGGCTACTACATGTGCCAAATATCCACGCACCCGCCCAGAACAATATTTACAAACCTGACTGTTCTTCGTAAGTAAATTGTAATCATTATATATCTTAGTTCAAACAACGCAAATCCGTTAATAAGTAATGAAAGCAACTAAGTTAATTATATTTTCGTATGAAAGGATAACCATCTTCTTTTTTTTATTTTTGCAGTGTTTAAAAACGCACGACAGCATTTTGAATATTAAATAAAAAATCACTCGTGACTTGAAAAAAGTATGGTGGTTTGTCAAACACTGCCGCGAGATAATTATATAATATAATTTAAAATATATTTCGCTTTCTGATTCCTTGTTTTCTTTGGTAGCTTCACTTTCACATTCTATACGTTCCATCTGCCTTTATTTTATAAGCTGAGGTCTACCAATTGAAATAAAAAACACTGAATGTTAAGTGAAGTTTACCACAATGTATTAAAAAAATCACATTCAAATTAGTTTAATCATTTCTGAGATTAGCGCGCACAAACACAGAGACAAACATGCAAAAATTTAATAAAAATTGTTGGTGTCAATTCCGTTATATTAATAAAGACTACAAAGATAAAGCTTAAAAACTTTATATTAATTTTGGTGCTAATAGAATAAGAATATAACAAAATTTAACGCGTTAATTTTATTTATTGACACTGCCAGAAACAATTAAGTATTGCAGTAACTCACATAAATCAACCTTGTTTTATTGAGATTTTTAGAATTTTTTTCCGTTTTGAACTTTATTAATTTATAACCTGATATGAAACTAACACTAAATAACAATCAGGGACCATGGTCAGACAAAGCTACTGACACAGTATTTATTGTATTTTGTCTGAAAATAAAAAAGGCAAGTGCTTTTAAATATAAATACGTGTATCTATCTAACTCCCAAGGTGTATCTAAATTTGATAGAGGTACATTGAAAGGCCTTTGAAACTGGAATCATATCAGCACTTGAGTTTTGTTACAAAATACACTCATTTGCAAAAAAAACGGGCGGTTTCGATTTTCTTCCTGGCTGAAAAAAATAAAATACCAAAAAGGTTTTAATCATTTGAACATGTTACTGGCCAGTTATAAAAGTGCCATAATGTTTATAAGAGTACATTCCAAATTCAAATTTTTGACTGAGCCTGGTTTTCAAAGAAAACAACTTTTAACTACATTTTGTGGCGCGAATTCCCTATAGTTAATATCGACTCTAATTAACTTTTTGTCAATTTTTATTAAATTATCTTGACATTTAAAAGTATTGTTATTGCTGTTTAGCAATCTCGAAAATGGTAGATAAAGTGATAAAAGCGAGCAAAATTATTGCGCTGCTTGAAGAAGGTTGCAGCCAATGCTTCGTGGCTCAGAGGCTAAATGTGAGTCGGTCGACAGTTCAAAGGACCTGGCAGCGCTATCAAGAGACCGGTTCCGTCAAGAGAAGGCCTGGTTCTGGCAGAAAGACATGTACCGAACCACGGGATGATCGTTTTCTAGTTAGTCAAGCGTTGAGAAATCGCAAATCTTCTTATGTGGACCTCAAGAACAGCCTCGAAGAAGTAAGAAATGTGAAAATTAGTCTATGGACGGTCAGGAGGAGGCTTCTCGCTGCTAATATACACAGTCATCGCCCGGCACGCGGCCCTAAATTACTCCGTGGACATCGAGTTGCCAGGCTTAGCTTCGCTCGAAATTGTGTGTCATGGACTCATGAAGACTGGGATAGGATATTGTTCTCCGATGAAGCCAGGATATCTCTGCATGGTGAAGACCGACGTCGGCGAGTGCTACGTAGACGAGGAGAACGCTTTGCAGAGGCATGTTTTGAAGAAATCACACCTTATGGAGGGGGCTCTGTTATGTTTTGGGCAGGAATAAATTCCATGGATCGTACGGAGTTAGTCTTCATCAAAAACGGTACACTGACTGGACACCGATACATAACGGAAGTTCTAATTCCTTATGCACAACCCGCTTTAACCGCTCTTGGCGAAAACTCATTTTTTATGGACGACAACGCTCGCGCCCACCGGTCTGTCGATGTGGAAGCGTATATGCTAGAAGTCGGAATTCGTCGTTTGGACTGGCCAGCTAGAAGTCCGGACCTCTATCCCATAGAGCATGTCTGGGACGTTCTGAAGCGACGAGTGAGATCAGTGCAGCCGGCTCCGCAAACCATCGGAGAGCTGAAGAATGTGATTACTGCTTTTTACCCTGACGACCAGACCGACAATGACAACCCTCGCCACACCATTACTAGAGCGAGAGCGGATTTAGTGAACGAGGGGGCACAGGACGAACGATGCGATCCCCCGTTCACCATGTCGGAACTCGTGGCGACCTGTGGATCCTTCAATCCAAAGAAGGCGCCGGGGGCTGATGGCTTTACAGCCGACATATGTAGTCAATTTGTCAACAATGACCCCGAACTTTTCCTGACTCTCATAAACCTATGCTTGAAGCTCCATCATTTCCCCACAAGATGGAAGGAAGCTACCGTAGTAGCCCTAAGAAAGCCGGGAAAGGAAAACTACTCAGCTCCTAAATCCTACCGACCCATCGGGGTTCTCGCGGTTTTGGGGAAAATCTTCGAGAAGATGCTGGTGGCGCGCCTCAAACATCATTTGCTCCCTAAGATGAGTACTCGCCAATACGGGTTCATGCCACAAAGGAGCACCGAAGACGCCCTCTATACCCTCATGGGGCGTATCCGTGGCGGACTCGATAAAAAGAGGCTCGTCGCGATTGTGTCCCTGGATATAGAGGGGGCCTTCGACAGCGCCTGGTGGCCGGCTATAAGAATCCGGTTGGCTGAGGAAGAATGTCCGCTAAATTTAAGGCGCACCATAGACAGTTATCTACGGGATAGGAGAGTCAGGGTAAGATACGCCGGTGCTGAACACCAAAAAAGCACCAAAAAAGGCTGTGTACAGGGCTCGATTGGCGGGCCAATCCTGTGGAATCTCCTCCTGGATCCCCTTCTCAAGAGTTTAGAAAGCAGCGGAACGTATTGCCAGGCGTTTGCTGATGATGTTGTGCTGGTTATTGAAGGCAGTACAGCTCGGGAGATTGAGGAACAGGCGAACGCGGCACTCGCGCGTATTCTGGCGTGGGGTGACGATAACAAATTAAAATTTGCTCCCCAAAAGACCAACGCCATGGTAATTACCAGGAAACTTAAATTTGACACCCCACGCCTGAGCATGGGCGGGACCGATATCACAATGTCCATAGACCTGAAATTGTTAGGCGTCACAATAGACGAAAAACTCACCTTTAACAAACATGTAGCGAACGTCTGTGGAAAAGCAGTAGGCGTGTACAAACAATTGTGCAGGGCAGCAAAATGCACATGGGGTTTACAACCCGAAGTTATAAGGGTGATTTACACGGCAGCGATCGAACCCATTATTCTGTACGCTGCCAGCACATGGGCTTCGGCCGCCAGTAAGAAGGGAATAGTGCGGCGACTGGGGACAGTGCAGAGGGGAGTCGCACTAAAAATGTGTAAGGCTTACCGAACTGTCTCCCTGAATTCTTCACTCGTTTTGGCGGGGATCCTCCCTCTCGATCTCCGAGTTCGCGAGGCGGCCTCGCTTTATGAGGCTAAGAGGGGTGTACCGCAATGTTTTCTTGGGGACAGGGAGGTGGAGCGAATGCACTCTGCACTATTGACGCCGCATCCCGCAGAGCGGATCGATCTGGAGTTCGGGAACCTGGTGGACCAAAACCAACAAACGGCACTGTCCAAATTTGATTCTACCATCTTCACAGATGGTAGTAAAATTGCAGGTAAAGTTGGGGCAGCGCTATCTATTTGGAACAAAGTAAAAGAAACAAAATTTATCAAACTGGCACTATCAGCGTACTGCACCGTCTACCAGGCCGAACTCCTGGCAATTTGTATCGCAACAAGGGAGATTGGGAAGACCAAGGCCCTAACGTTTGGAATTCTCAGCGACTCCATGGCTGCGTTAATGACGATCACGAACAACAATTGCCTTCACCCGTTAGCAGTAGAAGCGAGGCAGAATATTAAGACTCAGTCTCTCCAGGGTAAAACTGTGTCTTTGCTCTGGGTCAAAGCCCATGCAGGGATAGAAGGGAACGAAAGAGCGGACCATCTAGCCAAAGAGGCCGCTGAGAAATCCAAACGGGCGCCTAATTACGACTTGTGCCCGGTTTCCTTCGTCAAGCGAAATCTGCGTTTGCAGACGCTTGACGAATGGAACAACAGGTACACCACCGGCGAAACCGCCAAAATCACAAAGTTGTTCTTCCCAGATGCGGTGTCGGCGTACGGAATAGTGAGGAAGATCGAGATAGGGTACATAACCACACAATTAATGACAGGCCACGGTGGATTCTCGGAGTACCTGGAACGTTTCAGATGCAAAGAGAGTCCATCCTGCACTTGTGACCCGGCCGAGAAAGAAACCGTTCCCCATATTATATGCTATTGCCCCGCATTCGCGTTGGAGCGACACAATTGTGAGAATATAATAGACACAGATATCAAGGAACAAAATGTTTGTAGTATCATAAAAAGTAAGAATAGAAATAAGTTTTTAGACTATTGTATTAAAGTAATTAAAATTGTAATAGAGCGTAACAAAACTAGAGTTTAAGAAAACTATGTTTACACAATATAGTATGTTATATTAGTGTCAATAATAACTGTATAAGATAGTAGATAATAAGCAATTAGTCGTAAGAAAACAATGTATTAGAAATAAGAAAACAATGTTAAAATTAGTACAAAAATAAATAAGTAGATATTAAATATATAAATAAAGAAACATGTACACACTATAACATAAGATAAAAACACAAAATGTGCTTTGTATATATATAAGTAGAAATAAGACTGTAAGTGTGAAGGTAATAAAAACTAAGTCTGCGTACCTCATTTCCCCAAAAAACAATAAAATAAAGAAATAAAGATAGACACTATCGAATAGCTAGATTAGATTAGGCAAATAGACGGGAGTCCCACCCGTAGAATGAACGGATGAATGGCAGAAAGAAACAGGAATGAAGCATGAAAGTGCGAGAAACATAATCGCGAGAACTGGCATGAACGTACAGATATAGCAAAGACTCCGATAATGTTGGAGGTGTAGATAAAATAAAAAAAAAAAAAAAAATGTGATTACTGCGGAGTGGGAACGTATTCCCCAAGAAACCATAAAAGATATACTCGCTAGCATGCCCAGACGAATGCAAGCCGTGATTTCAGCAAGAGGGGGTCACACTCAATACTAAACTTTTATCTGCTTTTAATGTATTCAAGAAAAACAAAGAAATTAACGCGTTTCATTTTTATTTAGCGAGCAGGTACAATAATAGTGTTTTGAGCTTAAACATTATTTCTCAATAATTTAATCAAAATGTTATGATAAAACTGATGATACCTATTCCTTCCTAATTAATTTATGAAATTCTGAGGATAACAATACCTAAAATTGTCAAACAAACTAATAGTAACTATAAAATAGTTCTTTGCTTAAGTGTCCGTTTTTTTTTTGCAAAAGAGTGTATTTTAAGGATATGTGATTCAGAGACTGGAAACACGTTTTTATAACTTTTTTATTATGACTTTCATTGATGAAAATTATGTTTTTTTTTTTAATAATTTAACGTTATATTTGGTGTCCTACAAAATGTTATGTAGTATATTTACTTTGAAAACGATTGACTTAAAATTGATTTGGTTTGTACTGGATTTGGCCTACGGTTCTGCACGCGTGTTTGCCAGTTATTACGATAAAAAGTAGCTTGTACTCCTCCTGAAGAATCAAAACATCTTCTTGCAAGATCCCATTGGAATTAGTGATGCGGTTTAGTCGTGAAAGTGTAACGAGCAGACAGATAGAGACAGTTACTTTCGAAATAATAATAAAAATTACAAGTAATAATATGGATTTTCTTAGAAAGAAAGAAATAGTATTTGTAACATACATAATCCTTATTATTTAAAAATAATACTTTTCATAAATTCTAACAGCCAATTTGTATAAATTTTATTTTTCAGCTCCTGTTATAACAATAAATGGTGACGATACACACGATACAAAAGATAGATTTTACAAAGCTGGTAGTTCTATTAAATTATCCTGTATCATATCAGAATTATATGCGTCAACGTTACCTACAAAATCCCCTCGAGCCACGCCCCTACCACCAACTACTACACCAATGACCACAACTACAGAATTAACCACAAAAATGAGTACAATATTCAATAGAATAGACATTATGATGAATAAGAGTTGGAGCGTTGAAACAACAACGATTACTTCAACAGTTAGTTTAAGTACTACTACTAAAAAAGTACCAGAATTAAAAACCACGACTGAGTACACGACAGCAAAACCGACAGAGCCGCCTGTTGAAAACAATATTTACGGATTAATTTGGAAGAAACAAGGCAAAGATTTTTTTGATAACGTCTCTTGGCGAAATATAAGGTAAGGTTTTAATTCTATTATTTTGTTTCCACATTCTTATTTTTCTAGTTTTGTATTTTGTTTTATTAAAATCATAATTTTAAAAACACTACAATTTAATATTAATGTATACTTATGGTATTTCTTCAAAATATGTTACAATAAACCAACAAATTTGCGCTTTGATATTTAATATATACACACATATACACTAATAATTATAATTTACCTATTCCAGTTAGTAATTACAGTTCGCAGAACAGAATTGCCATTATAAATCTTGTTAACGAACGCATAGATATGCTGTTTGCTTCTAATTTACAAAATATGATAAACTACTATAATTACTTATTAGATCTACATTTAAAGTATTCTGTTCATTTCTCGAAGGAAAGAAACTTTAAGTGCACATTATTATTTTTCAATCATTTTTCACAAGTTCAAAAATAAACAAATCCAATTTGACTGCCTCGGTGGCGTAGTGGTAGCGTATGCGACTGCTAAGCTTGAGGTCTCGGGTTCGATTCCTGGGTCGGACCAAATGTTTGTATGATCTGCAAATATTTGTTTCGAAGTTTGGGTGTTTTCTATGTAAAATATGTATGTATTTACAAAAAAAAAGTATATAAGTATTTATATCAGTTGTCTAGTACCCATAACACAAGCTCTGCTTAGCTTGGGACTAGATGGCTTTGTGTGTTAGATGTCCGAAAAATATTTATTTATTTTATTTATTTATTTTATTTTATATAACAATAGTATTATTTTATATTTTAATTGAATCACATTCTAGCTGCTATAAAGGCTCCAAAAAAAAATATTTATGAATTCACCTACGACCTGTTAGCGTTAATCTAGAATAGTGTCATTTTCTGGATGATGATATATGTGTGTTTACCCTTTACCAAAATTTTAGGCGAAGGAGGGGGTTTACCTTTGGTAACCTTATCCGTTTGGTGAAATGCAACAACAGTTTCTTGTGAGTCTATTATCGTCTTTCTCAAGCCAGTTAATGTATCCCTAAACACATTTTCATTCCGTCATTACCGATGGAATATTGATAATAGTAGAACATAATTATACGAAAACATATTATTAATAAAAATTTATGTATTTGTTGATTTAAAACAATTTTTCCTTTCAGTGCCACGATTAGTGTAGCGTCAGCATCCCAAAATGATAGTGGGACGTACTCCTGCCACTTGCAAAACCACTCCCAAGTTACTATTAATGTACATGTACTTATTGGTGAGTATTAATAAATTATTTATACACTTATTACATTTAATTCATCACCTTGTTCCATCATCATTTTATTCTTAAACTGCACTAATAATACAAATCTGAATAATTTGTCATATTTAAGGTTTTTTGTTGAGACTTCATTGTCAACAAATAGATATCATTATCTTTAAGTATTTAAACACTAATATATATAGATATAAGATTAGTAAATTTCTACCAGAACGTGTAAGGCTATGAACATTTCAGACTTTTTTCAGAATTATTAGATCTTTAAATCTCATCTCATTTAAAGTATTCTGTTCATTTATTGAAGGAAAGAAACTTGAACTGCACATTATAATTTTTCAATCATTTTTCATAAGTTCAAAAATAAACAAATCCCATCTAAACTCTTCGTGTAATGTTATTTCATAACAATGTTATTCATTCGTGGGACAGCCACGCTTCGGCATGAACGGCTTGACCAGAGTGATACCACGGCCTCACAGAAAGCCGGTGTAAAATAGCGCTTGCGCTATGTTAAACCGAGTGAGTGAGGATACCGGAGACCCATTTTCTCTTCCTCCTCCCCATCCCCCAAAGGCCGGCAACGCACTCGTGACGCCTGCCTATGTATATGTCTACTCGTTTGGCACCTAGTCCATATGAAACAACTTTTAATTTGCTATGTACGTGATTTTTTTTTTTCCTCAAAATATTTGTGCAAAATATTTTTCTCTTGATTTATATTTTCCTACCCAATGTAATAAAATTATTCAAATATATTGGTAACATTAACAATGTATCTTTTTTTTCATCAGGCGAAAATCAGGCTGCGGTTCAGCACAATACGGGGAACAAAGGAGCACTTTTTTGGCAACCACAAAACTTGATTTTCGTATCTCTTGCTGCTTTACTATTGTTTTGTCCATGATTATAAAAAACCTTAGAATGAAATACAACTATGTTTGGAAAAGAATGTAAATAGTATGATCAAAGGTGTGATTATAATTAAGACATATATAACAGAAAGATTTTCTTAAAACTAGTATCCAACAAAGAAGTTTTTGTTAGAAATGATCTACAAAGCATTTCGCAGTTTTTAATTTAGATAAAAGTTAATACTAAATTTTGTTACTAAAATTATGTTTAAATCAACTGAATCTAAGTTTTATAAAATACAAAAAAATATATATGTAGTTAAATTTATTAATAAACAAGATAAAGTTCGTTATGTACTCGTATTATAAAACACAATCCTTTATGGTTTTTTTAAATGTTAGGTCAATCTTAAATCCATTTGTTTGATGATAAACTCATTGTTAATTATTATAAGGTTATTTATTATATACTACATAACACCACATTACATGCTCAGAAATAAAATACGCACAATGCTGAGCCAAGTAACGCCTACGAATCAAATTATTACATTCAAAATTTCATTCATCTTTTAATATTAACATCAAAGATCTGATTCAGTGCTATCAAATAATTCATCTACTTTACAAAAGAAAGAGTAATTACATTCTTCTTTACATAGTAAAACATCGGGCCTTGGGAATAATTTTTGTGGTTGAGAATTATAATTAACTTAAATGTATAATTTGTTACGATGAATACACAAAGTGTATTAATCTAGTTATAACTGTAAATAATTAATTCAAAATTAGTTTATAATACACATCAAAAATAAAACGATGTATAAGATCTGTATAACATCTGTAGACTATAATATTAACGTGTATTTTATTACGAAATGTACAGTTGACGCTATTGATCTCTTACTATAAGATATAGATAATATCTCTCTTGTTTGTATTATAAATAAGAATAAAAACTGGCGAAGCCGAAACAGAACATTAATGTTTAAGATATTTTATATGTTGTTGCACATTTTTGTTAATAATACACAAGTTTTGCTCTGTAAACCAAAAAAAAGACTATGTATTAAATGACTGTAAAAGTATAAATTAAACTAACATATACTTAATAAATTGTTTTTATTTATGACAGCCCGATTTCAATAGTATTAAATTAAATAATGATGTCATCAAAATTTAAAGGGATACGAAATTTTCTATGGCCCGACGTTTCACACAGGTTATACCACTCGTGGTCATGGACAGACTAGTGTGAGTTTGGCGACGCCTTCGTAATGCACGAGGTGAGACTACAACGAAGTATTTACATTTACTACACTTACAACGTTCGCATACTGTGTTTCGTCCCTACATAGGTGAGTGTACATGCTGATGGCAGGATTCTAAAATGTGATGATTTATCACCGAACGATAACTATGTATTTGCGTAAAAATTGCAGTAGTATAAAAACAGTGATGATATATTATTATTTTCAAAGTCTAGAAATGTACATGCACATATAAGTGCATGAGACAACTCATAATAGTACTGTAATAATGATATTACATCATAGTTTTAGGTTTGTTGTTCTAATTTTACTTAATATTTCGCAATTCATCATATAAAAATGTTTAGTTTGCCTAAAATCGAACAGTATCTTCTATTAAGAAGATACTGTTCGATTTTAGGCAGTGTAGAGACATAGTATATAATTACATACACGTTTTTAAAAAGAGAAAGCACTTGACTTCCAAGGTTTTTTTTTACTTGTCCGCGACCATTCTAAGACACAGCTGGCCGTGTTTAAAGTTCACAGTGCATATTTAAGTGTACGACTGTACTTCTCTTTGTAATACATAAGTCTTATATACTTACACATATGTGAACAATGCTTTCAAGTAAATTGGTTACCCTAGAAACCTTTACACCAATTTGCGTACTTTCAAATATCGCCGTCATTCATTCCAGCAATATTGCCGTGCAAAAAAATATATAAAACCTTTTACTAGGGTCGGTAGTTCATCTACGAAAACACTTTTCTGAATGAACCCTTTGAAAGCGTCTTATGAAATGTGATATACTGAGATTTGTATTATACGTAGTGATTCGAAGCGGACGATATTATCTTCAACTTCCAGTGAGAAAATGGGATAGGGCGTCGACGATGTAGAAAATCAATTATATAGCTGACTTCAGATTGTAATAAAGAAAGTGGTGTTGATGTTTCTATTAGCAGTGAATTGCTTTTACTATTATCATCTTCGGAGTGGAGTTTAAGAAAATATTGTTTATTGATTCATTAGGTATTTGAAGAGTTATGATAGTATATGCAAGAGATGCTTAAATTAAAATACTGTCGGTTATCTCATGTTCGTTTTGTAACTCTTTTTTTTTTGTTTTCGTCCAATAAATTTTATTATGTTATTTATTATTACTGTAGTTTTTTTATTCTAAATATTGTGTTCGTAGAGTGGCGATCTGCCAATCGAATCTCAATGGCTAAGGTCGCCCCTACCACTATTTGTTTGGTAGTGATTTTGTTCATCAGCGTTTAGAATTTAGCATATTAATTTATATAACTTTGTGCAAGTTTTATGATACTCATAAAGTGTTAACGTCTTATGTTACGTAATAGATTTCGATAATTTGCAAATATAGGTACAACAAACATTTTTTTTTTATTTGAATTGCAAATAATATTGTCACAAGAAACTTTGATGGAATAAGTTATTAATAAAATCATGTACATACGAGTATGTAAATATTCTCGATCACCTCATTTTCAAACTTACCGAATTATTATGGCAAAACAATAAATGTTTGTTTTAGAAATTTTACAGGCTTAACACAGAGAGAAGCGTAGTATTATATCTAAACTATTAAGTGAATCTGTAAGAGGCTAGGTAAGTAACGGGTGTTTTTTTAAGCTAGATAGAACTTTAAATTGTAAAAAGTAACACAAAAAATTAAATTTTGATGAAACTTTTTTTTTTATTTGTTTCAGTATACTCTGACAAATCATCATGAATAGACTTACGCTTGAACAACGCTACGAAATTATCCAAATTTACTTTGAAAATCAGACGTCGATTCGCGCAACTTATAGACGACTGTTTTATCGCAAAATTGTGTTCAGCGATGAGGCGCATTTTTGGCTTAACGGGTTTGTTAATAAGCAAAATTGCCGCATATGGAGTGAGACCAATCCACAACAGACCCTACAGACTCCATTACATCCAGAAAAATGCACCGTATGGTGCGGTTTTCACGCTAGTGGCATCATCGGACCTTATTTCTTCAAAAATGAGGCCGGAGCTCGCGTTACGGTCAATGGAGATCGTTACCGCACCATGATCAATGATTTTTTGTTTGAAAATATGGATGACATTGATCCGGAGGAGATGTGGTTTCAACAGGATGGCGCTACGTGCCATACGGCGAACGCAACCATCGACTTATTGAAATCAAAATTTGGCGATAAGTTGATTTCGAGAAATGGACCTGTCAATTGGCCTCCAAGGTCGTGCGATTTGACACCTCTCGATTATTTCCTGTGGGGCTACGTGAAGTCACTGGTTTATGCTGATAAACCAGCAACAATTGACGCCTTAGAGGCCAGCATTGTTCGTGTTATACGCCATACAAATGACGAAGTCGTCTATAAGTTGCGCGAATCGACGACTGATTTTCAAAGTAAATTTGGATAATTTCGTAGCGTTGTTCAAGCGTGAGTCTATTCATGATGATTTGTCAGAGTATACTGAAACAAATAAAAAAAAAAGTTTCATCAAAATTTAATTTTTTGTGTTACTTTTTACAATTTAAAGTTCTATCTAGCTTAAAAAAACACCCTATATAAACATTGTTTTAATGTCTGCAATAAAAACCAATTGCGATAAGAATGCTACGCCTCGCAAAGGCAAACTTTCTAGTATCATACACAAATATTTTCCTCCACTAAAATAATAACTATTTTTTAGATTAGATATTTAAAATCATATCACACGAAATCTGGTTTATCCATTATCGTGTTTAGCGAAAAAGTCATTAAAAAAACATGAGTGTGTGTGCAGTTAGTTTAATACTGAACGTTACAGTATCAACACACTAATATAATACTACTACTTGTGTATTGTCTTCTCCAAATAAAACCATAGTAAAAGAATTTAAAAGGATTAGTTGATATTACTTTATGACAAAATACTTTTGAGATAAAATATGTTTTGCTACAGGAATGTCAGCCCGTTCAAGTTTGAAATATAATAATGATAATAAGCGAGCATTTACAAACATGTCATGCCCACTATATGATGACGTAGGCTCAACTACGATTTGAATGCGTTGTTGTAATAGAGACGAAGGGAATTGATTGAACATACCTTTCACTTCTTTCTATGACAACAAAGAGCTCAACGGTACTATATTTCAAGGGTAGCCAAAATTGCCAAATAATTTACGTACCAGTGCATAAATATATACAAGTTCTTCAATGGAGATGAAAGCGGCCGATCCTGTCTTCTTTCTTTTCTTTCTTTCTTTCTTTTTAAAAAGACAACTCCCACATTAGGAATAAATATCCTGTGTCGTGGGGGACTTTACAAACATACATGAAACGGACACAAAGAACATCCAGACTCGGGACAACAATTCGTGGATCACACAAAGTGTTGTAGGTACCGCGTGGGATTTGAACCCACGACACTTGGCGCAGTAGCAAGCGGCATGGTGACCGCTGACACCACTCGGCCAACCGTGAAATCTATATACCTACATCAGATGTCTATGTCAGCGGTTTAGCTTAAAAAGCCTAACAGATATAGACAAAATTATTTTCACATTTATTACAATTATTTGGAATGCGAAAAGAGCTGTATCACTCTGTAAGAAAGAATATTTTTATGACATGCACGTCCGCCACGAGTGGTTCAATTAAAATTTCTCTGAAATGTAGCAGTTTAATAGAAGTTTTTATGAGGTTCAAATACTTTCGAGTACTAAACCGTGTTACATACAGTTGCAATCGGAGTTCCAGTGTTAGAAGTTTTAATTAGTCATCATTTTCCTAGCCTTAGTAGGCCTGAATTATTTTGTGTCAGTTACCAGTTCAATGGGTTTTACCTAAATACACAACACACCCCCACAATCTTTCGGGTGAAAGAATTCGAAAGTTTAACTATAGTCGTTCCAATAGTTTATTTAACTTTTGACAGCTCTAATACTTAATCAAATAGTGATACCCTGACCCGTTACCTATTCGATTTCTTTCATCCATCGATTTTATGCATTAAGAAGTTTTAATCGATTTAACAAACTCATTATTTTATAGATAATTTCGTACTTTATATTTCTATGTGTTTCAATGTGCGACCTCCTTTGTCAAAATAAAGAAGAAATGGATTAAAAGAATGTTGTTCAAATATGACGGTTCTATGTCATGAAAAAATATATAATAAAAGGAACTGAATTTTCAAAATGTATTATTGTATTGTGTTGTAATTCAGTGGTTGATATTGTATTTGTTAAACTATTGATGATCTTTATTAAATCTCTCTATGTCTATTTTAAAATAATCTACAGTATTTCAATGAGTAACCTTCAATATAGTTGAGTATTTATATTCCTCCGTATTGATTTATTTGTGAATTGTCACGTTTGGTTGAGTTGAGCGTATCGTTCCTGCCTTCGTTACTGTCAAAATGCCAAAAAAGAAAGTACTCAAAGGACAAACAACTGTCAAGTGATGATGATTCCTGGTCATACGAAGAAGACGATTCTTTATAATTAAAATTAGTATTACAGTACCTCTTTTGGTTGTTTTATTTTTAATCCGTAAATTACTACGAATTTCAACATTTTGTACCTGTTCATTACAAGTAGGTACCGCAGGTAGTTTTAATTTGAACCAACTATAGTAAGTCTAAACAATTATTTTAGATTCATTAATTTGCGGCGAATACATTCGATCCCATTACTAGGTACGAGTACGATGGAACTGTTTTCATTACGCAAATTATTTATGCATTGAAACAGAGACATTTAGGGCATTTTAATGCAACATAATAAAGCTTTTTACGTGATTTGATATAAAATATAATCACAATAATTTTATTGTATGTTTTATTAATATAATCGATAATCGATTTATTTCAAAACCGTTTTTATAGTCTGTGGTCATTAATTACGAATGACACATCCCTAAGTAGGCGGAGCCCGCCCATAAAGTACAGTATTATCTGTAGTACATTTTATCAAAAATTATTACAAAACTTTATGTGCGTGATCTGTCAAAAGTTAAATAAAGTATTGGAACGACTATAGTTGCCAGTATATTTCAGGGTTTTGACTCTCAACGATTGCTATAAGTGTTCATTACACAGGCGTAGACAACACTAATCTTCGACACTCCGGAATGTTATTAGGAAAATCCCACCACACTTTTGACTTGACCTAGGAATCGGACTGTCTAGATTGGTGGTAGCTAACCGATAGACCAATGAGATAAAATCTTAAAGCATATAAGTAATCAAGTAATAATACATACATCACAATTTTTTTTAAAGTACTTCTCGCGCTTTAGGAATATACATCTTGTGTCGCAGGGGACTTTACAAACATACATGTAACGGATACAAAGAACACCCAAAGTCAGCACAATATTTTGTGGATCACACAAAGTGATGTCCCACGTGGGATATGAACCCACGGCACTTGGCACAGTAGCAAGCGGTGTGGTGACCGCTTAACCACTAGGCCATCTATGCAGTCAATCAATAAATAATGAATTCCGATATTTCTCCTTTCCGTTGTGTATACTTATTATTGGTTTAAGACTGATTTACTTACTCACATGATTGGAATGTGGAATTATCTTTAATCTGATTTCACAAGGTGATATAACGTTATCAACATGTGCTCTTATATTAAATTTATTAACAAATTTCAGGTGGTGTTAAATTTCGTTAGAAGTTTGTGTTGATGTGGTGGAGGAGTGTTATATGTTGAAGTCTTAACACGATGGTTTTGTTAGTGTAGTAAATATATATGGTTAAGAAAGTAATTATGAATTTGAACAAGTTGGTACAAACTTTGGTTTCGTTGTTTTATAAATACTATGTAGTGTAGGAAAGTACACAAATTATAGGCAAGCGATTTTAAAAATACGTTACCCTTCTCATCATCATTTCGTCACCGATAATGGGCATAAAGTATAAATAAATAAAAAACAAAATCGTATTCAAATATTGATTTTTATGGTTAAATTAATGGCGTATATAATAAAAAACCAACCAAGTGCGAGTCGGACTCTCGCGCTAACGGAACCATTAGCGCGAGAGTCCGACTCGCACTTGGTTACCATATATACCATTATCTAGCTACGTATTTATTTATTTACAACTCTAATTTTACTCTATATTAAAAATTATTCCTTTGAAATTTTATAACACTATATAATAGAAATCACTATAATTGGGACGATGACCAGTGTACGTGCACTAACACATTAAGTGAATTAACACGAATAACTGTACAAATAGCATTCAATAGTAGCGAGAGATAAGAACCAACCAATAAAATCGCAGAGGCACTACGGCTCGTTGCCAATACTGATCAGTATCTTGAAATTCGGGCCTAATCGTACGAATGATTTTCTAAAGATAAGCTTCTGTGTTGATAGGAAAACTTCTACTCGATTAAATGAGCACTAGGTAGGGCCTTGAGTTCTATTGACTGTAACCAATACTGATACAAAATGCTACCACTTTAATTATGTATAATGAAGTCTGAAATTGATAATCAATATTTGATTTCTAATAATTGGTTCGAGGATATTTGAAACAAGTCACGATCATAGCAATTAGGTAATCGATTAAAGTTTTTTTATGGTATGGGAAGGTCAAAAGGTAGAAGTGCCATCTAATGGTAAATGACTATCTCAGCCCACGGACGTCTGGAACTCCAGATTCTTAAATTTCTCCCCAGAATCAGGTAAAGGCGTTGAAGGGGTGACTTAGGTTCCGTTGGTATTACTTATACTTAGCTTCCAAAGTGACTCTGACCTGTATGATGGAAAGCATAAGCAGAATCCAAAAGTGGTGGTTACCATCCTCAATGCAAATAAGGACAATGCTACATGGTGATCAGCACTACGGCAACCTAGTGAGACGCAAGCCCTGTTGAGGAAGCAGCAAGAGCAAGGACCCGGGAATAAAATAACTTAGCATCAATATTATATGAGCTGGTAGAGCTAGTATAACGGTGTCACTCCGGTAGAATCAGCCCATATGTGCCGAAGCATAGCTCTCCCAAGAAATATAGATGTAAAGTCCCTAAAAAGTATGGCATAATTTTAGAGAATTGTTCACAAGATTTTAGTATTTCTTTGAAACGAAAACTTTAGATGCTGAATAACTTTTATTGCCAAATTCCTGGGAGACACAAAATTTATACGACAAAAGGTCTCAGAAAAGTGCGCCTTATGAAGTACGTTTGAAAGTCTAACGCAATGGGTATAAATAGTGAGGTAACTGCTATAATAGTACATACGTACATTTGGGTTGAGAGCTCTTAAAAGAAAGTGAAAACCGTTTGACCCGAATGCTTATCATTGAAAGAAAGTATCCAATAATGTAATCAACTTATCACTGTCTACACCTTCTACAAAGAGTGCCAAGCATCGCGGTCTCTCTTTTAAACTGTGATTCAATATTTCACATATTTTGAATTCAAGTATTCAATTAATACATTAAGAAAAAAATTATATTGATGGGTATTTTACCTATCTGTATATCTGTTCCATTTCATGATCTATAAAATTTTAAAAATTAATAGAGTCAGATTAAAAAAATGCAATTATGTTATGCACTGAAGAAGTAGATAAAACAATGTAGACAATCCCGAATCTTTGGTTGTCTATAAAATTTTGTATTTGAATTCCAAAATTTTTTATAGCTAAGCAAATTAAAAAAAGCTTATAAGTAATGAAATAAATTATGTTGCAAAGTGTAGCATTATTTCCGGCTCGTTCAAAATGTATCAGAGTTTAAAAAAGAAAATGTTCGATTTATCGAAATATGAAAGAAAATTGGCTCCCAATTTAATACCACAACTTTACTCTTCGAGTGTCTTCATTCAAACCTGTGAGATATCGGTAACCCTTTTGAGTCCGGTTTCTAACTTTGTTAGAAGTGTATCTATAGTCGTTCCAATACTTTATTTAACTTTTGACAGATCACGCACATAAAGTTTTGTAATAATTTTTGATACAATGTACTACAGATAATACTGTACTTTATGGGCGGGCTCCGCCTACTTAGGGATGTGTCATTCGTAATTAATGACCACAGACTATAAAAACGGTTTTGAAATAAATCGATTATCGATTATATTAATAAAACATACAATAAAATTATTGTGATTATATTTTATATCAAATCACGTAAAAAGCTTTATTATTTTGCATTAAAATGCCCTAAATGTCTCTGTTTCAATGCATAAATAATTTGCGTAATGAAAACAGTTCCATCGTACTCGTACCTAGTAATGGGATCGAATGTATTCGCCGCAAATTAATGAATCTAAAATAATTGTTTAGACTTACTATAGTTGGTTCAAATAAAAACTACCTGCGGTACCTACTTGTAATGAACAGGTACAAAATGTTGAAATTCGTAGTAATTTACGGATTAAAAATAAAACAACCAAAAGAGGTACTGTAATACTAATTTTAATTATAAAGAATCGTCTTCTTCGTATGACCAGGAATCATCATCACTTGAGTTCTCAGTAATATTGATTATCATTTCTTGGATAGATAAATTGTCGAATGCAACATCCCGATCCCAATCCGACATTATCACCTTCTTTGTTTTTTCTACAACATTCGCCCAGTTTTCTGGAGTTACTTTTTCACACGCATTTTTCAGTGAATTCAGCATTTTTCTTGCGGTGAAAGGAGGAGTTGTATTGTTCCTCGCAGCATATCCTTTAACTTGTGCCCAGATCATTTCAATTGCATTATATTGGCAGTGATATGGGGGAATTCTGAGGACGGTATGCCCATGCTCTGCTGCCATTTCATCTATGACGTATCGTTTTGGCAGCTTCTTTGTTTTTAATATCTTTACTAACTCTACTTTTAGTAGGGACTCATTCACCTCTTCGCCATTGTCACGGAGCCAGTTTATAATTTCATGTTTTTTGTTGGCCTGTGTTGGTATTTTACTAATTTGACGAGAGTGATAAGGTGCATTATCAATAAATATTATTGATGGCTCTTCGAGTGATGTAAGCATTTCTCTGAACCACTTTTCATACACGTTCGAATTCATCTCCTCATGATAATCTCCTGTTTTCTGGGATTTAAAAGCTAATAGAGCGCCTGGCACAAATCCTTTTACTGTTCCTGCATGACAAATAATCAGTCGTTCGCCTTTTCCCATTGGTACTGTAGAAATGGAGCCAACGGTGTTGTCAGTCCAAGTTTTTGACAGCGTATGATTCGCATTGAGCCAAGTTTCATCTGTGAAAACAACATTCGACCAATCTTCTATTTTTTTTGCTTGTCTTAAAAAATCGCATCTATACAAAGCAATATCATTGCGTTCCATTAAAATTTTTCGTTTGTCACATTTTTGGAATAACATTCCAATGTCTTTCAATACCTTTGTCAGAGAAGATTTTTGACCACGGAACAAACCACTATTTCGAAGAGATTGTGTTAGTTTTTTTAATGTTGGAATCTCTTTTCTTTGGTAATAGTCGTATATGACGACGAATAGCATCAGCGTCAAAATTGTCAACGGCTGTAACTTTACTAGGCGGACGTATTTTCTTAGGTGTAGATAGCTTATTCTGTTCCATGCCACTGCTGCCGTAGCCTTCTTTTGTTATTTTTGCCACTGTTGGAGCACTAATACCTAATGCTGCTGCAACACGGTCTCTAACTTGAGTCACTGGTATAAGAGGCCCACCATTACGGCTTTCCTTTTCAAAGTATTCACGAAGTCGCAAGACAAACTCTCTTGTTTGTCCTTTGAGTACTTTCTTTTTTGGCATTTTGACAGTAACGAAGGCAGGAACGATACGCTCAACTCAACCAAACGTGAGAATTCACAAATAAATTAATACGGAGGAATATAAATACTCAACTATATTGAAGGTTACTCATTGAAATACTGTAGATTATTTTAAAATAGACATAGAGAGATTTAATAAAGATCATCAATAGTTTAACAAATACAATATTAACCACTGAATTACAACACAATACAATAATACATTTTGAAAATTCAGTTCCTTTTATATATTTTTTCATGACATAGAACCGTCATATTTGAACAACATTCTTTTAATCCATTTCTTCTTTATTTTGACAAAGGAGGTCGCACATTGAAACACATAGAAATATGAAGTACGAAATTATCTATAAAATAATGAGTTTGTTAAATCGATTAAAACTTCTTAATGCATAAAATCGATTGATGAAAGAAATCGAATAGGTAACGGGTCAGGGTATCACTATTTGATTAAGTATTAGAGCTGTCAAAAGTTAAATAAACTATTGGAACGACTATAGTATTGCATACGTACACTAGTGGCAAAAGTTTAATTGAGCTTTTCAAATGCATTCAGATAAAAGTTGAGAGTAGTTTTCAGAAGCATATAAAATAAACATCTATTGAAACCTTTTCAAACGAAAGAAACCACAAAATGTAAAATATTGCATTTTTAACCATAAAACTAATGCGTTTTATGGTTAAAAATGCAATATTTTACACGAATTAATGTAATACTAAGAACATCCTTAAACCATGCGCAAAATATAGGTTAAAGAAAAAATATTATTTCCTTGTGTAACTGAGATTGTATCCTGCAATCTTGAACTACATTCCGACAATGCCAATATTTATCTTTACATTCATATAACATTGTGAAATATAAACATTGCTCAATTACATTTTTATATAGGTGTAATTTTACAAAATTTTATTAAATACCTTTTAGATATTATATTATACAAACAAATGTATCACTTTAAATAACTCAAGTAATAAATTATAGCCACGTATTTTGAAAGAAAAAATCAACAAAATCACAATGAACAGAAGCAACCAATAATTTCATACCTATACCAGTCGATACCTAAATATATTATACTTAAAAGTCACTTCAACATAATCATAAAAAAATGTATAGAGCACCCCTTAATTAATTCCTTATTATTTGCTGTATTAGAACTTATTAAAATTCATGACACCTTTAAAGCGAAATATCTTACATTCCTATAATATGAGAAGCTCGTTTTTAGAGGTTTCTTGGGTAAAGATTCTATTTAAAACTTTTTTCTTTACCTGTAAAATTGCCATCTAATCAAGCTGCTAAGTTACCGAAACTCCTTCAAACGACAACGACGTTCCTTTAATACACAAAAATGATAATGTAATATTTCTTTCAAATACATAGTTAGAAAAATTTGATTTTAACGATCGGTTAACTCCTCGAACCACTTTACATGTGATTCAAAGAGCATTTATGGTAACTAATTTGTTTGAAAATTACATAACACTCATTTGCTAATTACACATCAAACATACACACATATATTATAATGTAAGATACAATTTAATAACATGTACAAAGTAAAAGTAAAACAGTTAATAAATTGAGTAGTCGTCTGACAATAGGTTCGTGCGGTCAATAATTTCTAGAACACAATTTTTTTTAATACTACGGAGGTATGCACGTGGTGTCATAACCCGATTTGTAAAAATAAATATTTTGGATGTGCGTAATTTACATTGTTATTAATAATTTGTATGATTGTTATTGGTACTATCTACTTTAGAAGACAGTCGTGACAAGTAAAGCACCGAATACAATGGTAATGTTGTTAATCTACATACATATTCAAACACAACACCTTGATAAGTTTACAGATAATAAGGTTCCAAAAAGAGAAACATCAATTTTGATTTCTTCTGTCACATAAATACTCCTCTTAAATTTAAAAATACTTTATTTACATAAACATGAAACTGAGCTGTCATCGGTTCGTGTAGAAAACAAATGAGATTTAATTTTTATTAAGAATTCCTTTGAAGTACGGTAAAAATTAAACTATTTATACACTGTTTAAGAATTGTTATAATGGAAATAAATAATTAGGACAAAGGTATACTAGTACACAAAGAATATTTAAACAAATACAATAACAATAGTATGATAGTCATAGCTATTACTGCTATACTATAAATTTGCAAAGTGTAGACGGGAGTACTCCCAACCACAGACCCACCACTGCACTGACCCACGAACATATCGAGTTATGACACTCGGGAAGTCCCAAGCAAAATAAAACTTTCTTGGAACCCGCAACGAAATTAATAAGAAGAAAACTGGAGTGGGACTAAAGAAATATATAATAAATGCACTTCCCTCCTTCAGCAAAATCGGTAGACAAAATGAAGTCAAAGTAGGCAGAGACCATTTTCAAATCGGGAAGAAGCTGGTGAGCTTTATTAGATTACTAAAGTATATATATTATCTCAGAATCACCTAAACGCACGGCAATTCACCGCAGTTGACACAAGATTCCCATAGTATATCACCAATAAATGTAGATGTGATAACAATGCGTTTCTATATTTTTTAGGGTTCGTTAAACCCTTTAATAAATACACGTGTTAAAAGCCTAATGGATTATTTTCTCCCGCAATCAAAGCTACATAAACATGGGTTATACTTTGTATATGTAGAAAGGTTTTAAGCCACGTTTTCGAAGTTAGCGGGGAGCGGAGCGGCCGTTAGCGGGGTCGACAGTGTAGTGGACAGCGGAGCGGGAACGCTAACCCGTTTTCGAAACCAGCGGGATAGGCAGCGGGCACTAGAGCGTTTTAGTGTTGTGTTACGAAAAATTATTCCTTGCAAAATATTTGAAATAACTAATAAAATTGATCAATGTTTAGTAATGTTTTGTAAATCATACAACCCAAGTCTCATAATCTTAGAAAAACTGTATAGTCGTAATTGCATACATAATAATTTACTGTAATTGACAATTTATGAAGGTATTAGGATGATATTATCATTCACCTATAGAAAATCACAGAAAGCACGATGAAAAACAGTACCATCAACCTAGCGAACAAATTATAAATTACAAGTACAAAGTAAAAAGATGATTAAAATATTTTAATAGCAACACATCAATGAAATTATAAAATATTAGTAATTAGTAATTAAATAAACTTGAAAAAATCACATAACTGACAAAATTAAAAATGTCTAATCTCAGGCGATTGTTATTTTATTCCATCCCTATCTGACACTGCTACACTGGTCCACACCGCTCATACGCCGCTCGCCACCCGCTCTCCGCTCCATTGTGTACTCCCATATCTACACTAATATTATAAAGAGGAAAACTTTGTATGTTTGTTTGTATGTATGTAATGAATAGGCTCAAAAACTACTGGACCGATTTTAAAAATTCTTTCACCATTCGAAAGCTACATTACCCACGAGTAACATAGGCTATATTTTATTTTGGAAAGAATAGGGTTCCGTAAGATATTTGGGTTTTTCGGACCCAAAGTGTAAAAAATCAACCAGATAAGTTACTTATTTTGCGTACGCTGCCTAAACGGTAAAATATAGAACCATAAAATGTTCTAATTAATCGTAGATCTTATAAATATCTACAAAAAAGTCAGCGACACACTATACCTATCTATGTCGAGTGAGGCACAACAACCATTTTTATATTTAAAAATGTTGGATTTTGTTTGCTGCATGCTATCAATCCTTATCAAAATAAATTATTTCATCACTGACTACAGTTTATGTAGATAATATTTGGTCTTTGAATTATAAAAATTGAACGTTTGGTTTTGAAGTTATGGCAAAATTAAAATATTACTAATAGGAGCGGAGCACATTTAGAGGAGCGTACCGTCGTGTACGAGGACCGAGATGGCGTCTTGAGACGGCGACCTATGTCGTGCGGCGTTCCACAGGGGTCTGTCCTCGGACCACTCCTGTGGAACGTGGGGTACGACTGTGTCCTTCGAAGTCGTCTGCCCCCCGGGCTGGGCGTAATTTGTTACGCCGATGACACACTTGTCACAGCCCGGGGGGCGAATTTCCAAGAGGCGGCGCGCCTGGCCACCAGGGGTGTCTCTCTGGTGGTTGGGCGCATCGAGGCGCTGGGCTTGCGGGTGGCCCTGGATAAGACGGAGGCCCTGTTGTTTCATGGGCCCCGTCGTGGTCCACCCCCCGGCGCCTCCATCGAAGTCAACTCGGTCCTCGTACCGGTTCGGGCCCAGATGAGGTATCTGGGCCTGATCCTCGACGGTAGGTGGCTCTTCGACAAGCACTTCCGGCAGCTTTCTCCGAAGCTGGTCGGCGCTGCCTCTGCCCTTGGGCGACTCTTGCCCAACTTGGGTGGAGCCAGCGTCGCAACGAGACACCTATACACGGGGGTTGTCCGGTCGATGGCGCTATACGGTGCACCGGTGTGGGTGGCGGCTCTTACCGCCCAGAATAAGGTACGCCTTTGGCGTCCTCAGAGGATATTGGCGGTCAGAGCCATACGCGGATATCGCACCGTGTCGACGGAGGCGGCGTGCGCCTTGGCCGGAACACCCCCGTGGGATTTGGAGGCGGAAGTGCTCGCCGAAGTTTATCGGCGAGCGGCTGATTACCGGGCGCAGAACGGATATCGTCCTCCGCCCGAGGAGGTACGCGAATGGCGTGAAGCCGCTCGCCGAGCCACGATGGCTCGTTGGTCTTCCCGGCTGGAGGCTCCACGCGCTGGCTTTGCCACCGTGGAGGCGCTCCAGTCGGTCATCCTCGAGTGGGCAGGGCGGCAGCACGGGACCCTTTCCTTCCGGCTGACGCAGGTGCTTTCCGGGCATGGTTGCTTCGGGAAGTACCTGCACTCGGTCGCTAGGAGGGAATTGAGTCCCGCCTGCCACCACTGCGACTGCAGTGAGGACTCGGCCCAGCACACGCTGGAGATCTGCCTCGCCTGGGCGGTGCAGCGCCGGGTCCTTACTGCAATCACCGGAGGAGATCTGTCGCTGCCGGCCGTCATAAGATCCATGGCCGGTAGCGACAGCAGTTTTACCGCGGTCGCGACCTTCTGCGAAGACATAATTTCGCAGAAGGAGGCGGCGGAGAAGGCCCGGGAGGACGATATCCACTCGGACCCGATCCGCCGCCCGGTTCGCCGGCGGATGAGGCGCGCCTATCAGCGCCTCATCCCGCCCTGAGTGTGGCCGCAATACAGGCCAACCGCGAGGAGGCGACGTACGCGTGTGCCGTTCTCCCTTCTCAGGCGCAGAGTTGGCACACCGTGTGGTTTTAGTCGGTTCGATTCCGACACTCCACCCCGCCGCAAACCCCGGTGGGGTGACGGCCCGAGGGGGTTTCCACACGATAAAAAAAAAAGAAAAAAAAATCTATACTAATATTATAAAGAGGAAAGATTTGTACCTATTTTTGTATGTTTGTATGTTTGTAATGAATAGGCTCAAAAACTACTAGACCGATTTTAAAAATTCTTTCACCATTCGAAAGCTACATTATCCACGAGTAACATAGGCTATATTTTATTTTGGAAAAAAATAGGGTTCCGTTAGATATTTGGGTTTTTCGGACACAAGGTGTAAAAATCAACCAGAAAAGTTACTTATTTTGCGAAAATTTTCATGCTACGGGCTATATAAGACGCAAACGAGGTTGCGTGGGTCAGCTATGTTTTATATACAACGTGTATTTAGTATCAGCATTGCACCCGTGCGAAGCCGGGGCGGGTCGCTAGTAAGTCTATAAATTTGAACGCGCCGCTGCTCTGCGCCCGCACCACTTCCGCTGTGTTCATGTACGAGGCATTACAGATTATAAAAAAAAGTAATGGTGACCCATAACATTTGTATATAATTTATATAAATGTTCCAAGAATCTGGATACGTTAATGGCTTTACGCGCGTAATAAATTATAATGATTGTATTATGGCTTTATACGATTGAAATAATCTGCGTATTCTAACATTGTAAAAGCTAATGCTGTGTTATATTTTTATGAGTATTTTATATGTTAAACTGGTTTAAAAGAGTATCATTAAGATCTATAGATTAATTATGGTGTTTATACAGCCCAACCTTCAATTACTCGTTTTTATTATCATATACGTATGGATATACGTTTATTATCCTAATATATTTTACGCCTAAATTAAATATCATTGGTTTACCTGAACCAAAAAATAATAAATTGCCCAAGAACCATTCTTCTATCATTCGCTTGTTTTGGTCATATCCATAAGCTTATTAACCAAATTTATTTTATGTCCAAATTAAAAATACCTACCAAATACCATATACCATACCAAAATTAGTAAATTTTTGCTTTATGATCTAAGTTTTAAGAATATTCCATATGTGAAATTATACTTACTATAATCAATAAATGACCGACATGATTCTTTAACTTTGTTAGAAAAAAATCTCCTGCTTTTTTCTGCTGTATGTGACGAAAGATGAAAATTAAATAATTCGTACTTATTAAGCTTAGCATTTTTTTGTATTTTTTTTACATCCATCATATACAGTAAGTAGGTATATCAATTCTGTGAATCATACTGAAACAAACATGTTATCTCAATATTTTTCAAAACTTAACACACTTGTACACATATAAAAATATAATTTGTTAGACTTGATCACATAAAATCCATGATAGAGTTTTCAGAATAAAATATTCTATCAAAGCACCGACCCTGTCAACGAACATAAAAAAATATCATAATCCATTTCGATATATGTATTTGGTTAAATAAACCGAAAACATAAGGTCGTTATCGCAGCGCCCTCTATGTACGTGACGGGAAACTAAAAGTAGATAGTTTCCGCTTCAATTTAGTTAGCACAGCTTTTATAGTTCGTTGTTTTAGCCTCGAAGATCGTAAATATAGGTAATAAAGTAAAGGAACCTTACTGGATCATATTTGTGTAGGATTCTTGTATAAAGAATATTTTATTTCGGACGGTTGGAGAATGTGTATAGAAGAACCTTTGATGAGGTAACGACAACGTTGATTGATTGAGGTTGAGGGTTATCTTGTATCAATAGAGTCTAAACCCGTTTATTTAGGGGTATCTTGGATTGTATTCGTGTATTTGTTTGTCCTTTGAGGTTGCAGTTTATGCCGACTTCTAAAAGCTAACACCTGTCAATGTTATAATATAAAATCAATAAGATTAAGTATTAATATAGCTAATAGATAAACTAATTTTTTAAAGCTTGATCCAAATACATCATTCAAATCCCGGTACTTATCACACGGAAGGACCGTGTTTCAGAACATCGACTATTAGATTGATAAATGTTCGCCTTAGACTACCTCTTCTGCTACTTCCAAACACATTATCCTAATAAATTCCTTATGAAAGTATTTTATCATCCATTCTATGTACGTGGCCAATTCATCTAAGCGTGCCCGTTTCAATTTTTTCATCTTCATCTTCCTAGCCTTTATTATTCCCAATATTATTTGGGGTCGGCTACCAGTTCAACCGATTTTACCTGAATATCAGTTTTTACACAGAGCGACTGGCATCTGACCTCCGCAACCCTGAGGGCGAACTGAATTCGATGGTTGAACTAGTTGTCAGTAAATTTGAGGGCACTGACTTCCCAATAACGATTGCCATAGCTGTTCATGACAACCGGGACCGACGGCTTAACGTGCCCTCCGAAGCACGGGCGGGAAACACCGCCATCTTCCATACTCCGGGCTGCTATTAAAAATTTCTTGTAGGAAAAACCCAACTGCAGTCCGACCCGGGAATTGAACCCGAGACCTCTTGATCTGCAGTCGCTTACGCTAACCACTAGACCAACGAGGCAGTTTCAATTCTCGTCACTAAATCTTATTTCAGTCCGCAACGTTCCCTTAACACTATATCTCTCACTTTGTTAATAATATTCACGTACTTAATATTAAGTTTTATATTAATGGATCATTTTCTGTTTACCGTATTTCTCATATTATTTAAAAAAACATTGGAAAATACGATATAGAAGATAGATTAGATTATCATAGGTAAACTAAATAATATAATAATAATAATAATTTATTTACATAAAATGCTCTTATTACACCTTGTTTACAGATAATATTCGTAATCGTTACAATCAAACAAATGTAAATCTATTTTGAACTTATATAATTAAAACGTCATAGTCAACATTTTATTCTAGTTAGCTCTTTAAAAGTAAAAAGGTTTTACTCAATTAAAAAATAGTAATAAGGACAATGTGTTTGGTTAAAGCAACACAAAATACCATATCATTCGTCGCCTCTATATAAAATACTAACGACAGTTCACATAAAGCATGGTTTAAAACATTCAAAAATATACAACGTAATTAAAGCTTTTACTATAATTTAAGTATAGTTTAGCAAGCAATTCAATACTCCTAATTCCATAACACATTTTATGAAATTCGAAACACTATATTGAAGTATATAACCATAAGTTCGTTTACATTAATCTGATAACTATTCATGAGCTGAGTGATATAGTTAATAAATATTCATAATTCAACTAAATCTTAGTAATAATACATTGGTTTGAATACCTAGGGTCTTGTAAATGGCAGCCGAATGAATAATTATTAGGATCCATGATCTATGGGATCCTACGCGTATAGTTCTAAGGCACAGGATGGACTTATTCAATAATTTGCATTTACCTAGTAGATAGGCCTGGAACGATTTATTATTCCTTTTTAAATACCAGTACTAACTTATTTGTTAGTATCGATATTCTAAATTCAAGTTTATGCATAATATATGGAATAATTACACACCATGTACTAAAACTATCATAACTGTGATCGACGAAGTATAGTTTAATAAAAAAGTTTTCTTTTTAAATAGGTTAAGACTAAAATACTAAATAGTGGTGTAATTATTTAAAATTAAGTTTAACCTTGATTTGCCGGGGAATATACTAGTAGATAGATATACAACTAAACAACGTAGTGTACAGAAGAAAAAAGTAATGCGTTCTAACTTCAAATATACTGCTTCCAGTTATCATCATCAACACTTACAACATTTAATAGTCTATTTACCTCGGAGAGCAATAAAGCCGTCGGTCCTGCGCCTTTTCTCTCCCCGGTTGAGTCGGATAACCGACCCATCCAATTATGAGAGTGAGGAAACAGAAAGTGCATCTGTGTTTGCGCATAAGCCTCTGCATTATGATATCTTATGTGCAGCTGGCTGATCTCCATTTAAACTAAACGCCGTTGCCAAAAATGGCTAAGAAAACATCAATAATCATCATTAGACATAGGTATTAAGCGAGTGAGGTTGCCAGTGATTCCACTAAATACAGATGAAAATAGATACGTAAGTAAGTATAGTATAACTAAGACTTAGAGAATATCTAAATGTTGTTGCTTCAACATTTAGCAAGTCAATTTGGATAAATAAATCATAGTATAGTATAACAATAACCAACAACAAACAATAAAAAAATACCAAGAAAAAATACCTATGAAATTATTTAAAACGATACGATACCTTCTATTTCCCAACGTTTTAAGCGGGCCACTGCTCGGGATCACAAGTAGACTGCTGACAGCTGAGATTGGAACTTTTCAATAAGTTCCGCTATACAGTTAAAATAATAGTAAGGAAAAGAGCGTACTCCTTCATAAAAGGCCGGCAACGCACTTGTGACGCCTCTGGTGTTGCGGGTGTCCATGGGCGGCGGTAATCGCTTACCATCAGGCGATACGTCTGCTCGTTTGCTCCCTATGTAATAAAAAAAAAAGAGTGACCTATGTCCAGCAGTGGACTGTTAAAGGTTGTGAAACTTTAAAAGACATTGTTTTTGACGTGATCATGTCTTGTAAATCGATGAACGCCGGCTCAACGCACGAAAAAGCATCAATGTCACGTTCCGCCCAAGCCGAGCGTGCAAGCAAGAGCGCGGAACAGTGATAGAGAGGCACGATCGGGCTAAACGTTCGGCTTGTGACGAATTTTTATCAATGTTTTCTTATGACGTTATCAAGTAAAATTATTGTCTTTTGCTATGCTTTTAAATAGGTGGTATTTTAAGAAGAAGAGTTTTATATATTTTTCTTTACAAATAGTGTTAAATGATATCTCCCAAAAGAACTCAACAATCTACATAAAATTGTTTATGGGCTACTTTCACTCATCTTTATGAACGTGTGTTACTTTTTATAGCCTCCTATCTGTACTTATTCTTCATACTGTACATTTCATTTCAGTATAGAAATCACCTAAAAATACTTCATTTATAATTTTATGAAGTTTTAATAATTATATCTTTTATGAATAAGTTTGGACATCTGACACATAACGCCATCTAGCCTCAAACAAAGCAGAACTTGTACTATAAAAGGTAGGTTGACTGATAGAATACTTACACACTTTTATATTGTAAATACATATATATTATACATTAAAAACACCAAAACTCCGATACAATTATTTGCAGATCATTCAAACATTTAGGACGACCAGGGAATCGAAACTGAGCACAGCAGCCGCATACGCTACCAGTGCGGTACCAAGACAGTCAAATAAAAAAAAAACTATCAATTTGATTGATACAGTTAAAATAATGTTAATTGATTAATGAATACCTATTGAAGTTTATATAAACTTTAGCTACTTTTTTTAATAATCCTTTATGTTAAGTTATTAATCTAGAACCAATTTGATTGAACTAAACCAGTATTAGATTCGGTATCAGGATACAATTTGGTTTGGATACACGAGGAACCCATGACAAAGAACCTTTGAACGTTCTCAAGCTACTGAATTTTACAGAATTATCTGGTCATTAAATTATTTTGCTGCTGATGAGTAGTATGATAACTAAAAATTCTAATGCTTACGAAATCTAATAATATTGTTGTATTTTATAATATCATTAATTTATTAACACACGTATTTTAATTATTTGCGAAATCCGGTCACGTTAATCTGGAATTATTGTTATTATGTTACTCACTTTCTCCAAAACAATCAAATGTATATATTGTTATCATTGTTAGGCAAAATGTAATGTTATACAATATTGCAGTCTGATCCTTAATTTATTGTCGAACTATAAAATTAGGAGCTATACATTAATTATAATAATATAATAATATTGTTATATAAGGGTTTGTTATATAAGGGTACTCCGTAATTGATAATTCAAACCTCTTACAGTTCTTAGAATGTGTATCGACATAGACAAGTTGATTAGCAACCCGAAGGTTATACGAGAACAAATAACAAAAGACTTCGAGCCTCAATCACTACATAAGATGATACAATGTATTTCACAATAATTAATTGTTCTGAGTCTTACTGCCTTCTCTCTTTGTACTTTACAACTTACAGTTCGTGAAACCCACTGACTACAAAGTTTTTTTCAACAGAAACCTTTACACAGTGACCACAACATAAGTTTCACTGAGCCTCAGAACTTCACTCAGCGATATGTTATGAATCCAGTCGACAAGAAATAACGGTTTAACACCTTCGTGTAAACCAACCCTAAAATGTACCTAAGATAAGGTGAGTAATAAAAGCAGGATCCTGAGTTCTTGACGTGAGTTATAGCGGTCGATAGTTCTTCTAGCGGATCTCATGTCTTGAAATGTGAAGTGAAGTTAAAAGGGTCTGTAAAAAGTAATGGTTGGAACACTAGTGGAGGTGTGGCGTTCTTGGAAATATATGGTTAATGTTGTTGGGTCCATGATTTAGGAAGTGTATTTGATATCTTTGATTTGAATGCCATTACTTCAAAGGGGGATAAGGATTGAACTTTGTTTAAAACTATTCATGCATTTTAAAATACTAGGTCTGTAATTTTAGTCGTTAATAATAAAATAATATGTTGTGGATTACAAATATCGCGATAGTGGTGACCTGTGATATGTTGAATAATAATAAGCGTCATTTTGTTTGTAACAATTTTTTTTAAGACTAATATAGACTGGATCGCCGGTCGTATAATTATACAACTGGCGTTCCAGTTCAGCCATCCGACGGGATTTTTGCACCGAAAATGGGGATTATACTCGTTTCAATACTTCGTAGATACTACGAAATATTTATTTAACGTTGCTCTTTATCTAAAACAATCTAAATGTCTAAACCATTTCATCAAAATTCTTAATCTTTCCATGAAAATAATTTGTATAAATGAGAGAATAGTAATGTTTAGGTCTTAAACATTTTACAACACCGAAAGATATCGAACTGGAAAGGGAGCAAAGCAATTAAATTTTGTCGATTTTGTCGAATAAATTGGAGGGAGAGTTCGTGGCGTGAATATCAAATCAATTGTCAACAATATTGTGTTTTGAAAATCTTTATCTCTCTGTATTGTATATTTACAATGTCGGCGTTTTAATTATGTTCCTTTGTAGAATAAGCATTTGTTTTCTTTTATGTATTTAGGTTTCGTGTATGACGCTGTTTATAAATGATGTAAACATATGCTTAAATGTAGTATGGTAGGCCAAAGCCTCATTTCGGCGAAAATTGAATTTCAAATACATAAACTCAAACTAATATTTCCTATGACAAAAGTCGATGACGATGCTGGTATCAAATGTTTTTAAGAGCCTACATAAAACATTGATATTGAACAGAAATTTTGAAATAAGTTTATTTCAAAATTTCTTCTTTCTAATTAAAAATAAATAAAGCAATTATAGAACAGACTGTCAATCGATCAAATATAAAATTGATGGTCAGTCTTATTTCTGTATTAATCTAACTTTTTGTTTTCAATCATAAATATACGCTGTCTGTTCAAAAAGTATCGCGAATTTTGTTTTTTTTCAAAAATTATTTATTTATTCATGAATATCTATTTTGTCCCCTTCAAAGTAATCTCCATGAGACATTATACACTTGTGCCAACGGTTTTTCCAATCTTCGAAGTACTTCAAAAAATCATTTTTTTTTATCTTGTTCAGCTCCTCCTTCGATGCCGTCTTTATCTCGTCAAGCGTAGCGTAACGTCGTCCTTTCATGGGCCTCTTCAGTTTAGGAAACAAGAAAAAGTCACAGGGGGCCAGATCTGGGGAATACGGTGGCTGCGGCATCATTAGTGTGTTGTTTTTGGCCAAAAATTGAGCAATTTTGGTACGAATTTCGCGGCGACCCGTCTCATGCCCAAATCATTGATAAAAATCGAATGGCACGAGCCAATCGATATGTTTAGGTCCTCAGCAACTTCTCTAACGGTGATTCGACGATTGGCCAATACCATTTTCTCCACTTCATTAATTTTTTCGTCTGTTGTTGAAGTGCTCGGGCGTCCGGCACGCTCTTCGTCGTTCACATCTTCTCGGCCTTCTAAAAACATTTTGTACCACCGATAAACGTTGTTTCGGTCCAAGGTAGCTTCTCCGTATGCCACAGTCAACATTCGGAATGCATCCGCGCACTTAATTTCGTTTTTCACACAAAATTTGATACAGGTTCTTTGATCCATTTTTTTGAATAAGTAAAAATCGAAGACGATCCAAAACACGTGCAAGCAAAGCAGCTGTCAACAATTAAGTGAACATTCAAAATGGCTGAGCTTGTCGGCATAAGTGAGAGACATGAGTACCAACATAACGCCACAAAAAAATCGAAATTCGAATATACGTAACCCGCGAAAATTCAAAATTCGCGATACTTTTTGAACACACCTCGTATACATACTACATAAAGGTATTGTATAAACATGAATACTTTTCTAACTACTTCCAACTCAGTTTTTTTATTAATTTCATTGCGGGTTCCAAGACAGTTTCATTTTTCCTGGGACTGCCCGACTGTCAGAACTCGGTGTGTTTGTGGGTCACTGCTGTTGATCCTGGTGTATAGGAGTTACAGTGCTGGGCGTGTGGGCGGGATTATTAAAAAAACATGAATACTGTTTGTTATACTTTAGTGAATTGAAAACTGAATTTTAAAAGGAACTCACAATGCTATAAAGTTTTATCTTCTTTGAATTTCATACTTATAAGTAGGACACACTATGTAAAGCAGTCTCTAGAGAAATATGTAGTTGAGTTCGCACGTATTTTATAAAATACAAAGTTACCGCTATGATTCATATTTGTGACACTATTCAAAGGTATATGTGATAAAGAAAGAAAAGAAAAATATAAATAGATTTATTTAAGAAATAGGTATTTATATAGGTACCGTTATAGTAAATAGAATGGGAATCCACGTGTACTTACACTTTCTGACATTTTATCTAACAAATATTATTTCGACTGCCTCGGTGGCGTAGTGGTAGCGTATGCGACTGCTAAGCAAGAGGTCTCGGGTTCGATTCCCGGGTCGGACCAAATGTTTGTATGATCTGCAAATATTTGTTTCGGAGTTTGGGTGTTTTCTATGTATAATATGTATGTATTTACAAAAAAAAAGTATATAAGTATTTATATCAGTTGTCTAGTACCCATAACACAAGCTCTGCTTAGCTTGGGACTAGATGGCGTTGTGAGTTAGATGTCCGGAATATTTATTTATTATTTATTTATTTATATCTTTGTTCATCACGTTATCACGTATATACGTGTAAGAAACCTTTGCAATATTAGTAAAATTTCACTATTTCCGTCTACTTTTGAACGAAGACCTCATGAAGATGTGCCAACTAAGTAGTATTTGTTATATTATAACTTCGATAAAATATGTTACATGTAATCAATTAACAGATAGAAAATGTATTAACATCCAGTAAAATATCTATAATATATATAATAAATACCCGTGCTTCGGAGGGCACGTTAAGCCGTCGGTCCCGGTTGTCATGAACATCTATGGCAATCGTTATTGGGAAGTCAGTGCCCTCAAATATACTGACAACTAGTTCAACCTTCGAATTCAGTTCGCCCTCAGGGTTGCGGAGGTCAGATGCCAGTCGCTCTGTGTAAAAACTGATATTCAGGTAAAACCGGTTGAACTGGTAGCCGACCCCAAATATTGGGAATAATAAAGGCTAGGAAGATGATGATGATCCAGTAAAATTGGGGCAATAACGTCTATATCTATACTAAAATTATAAAGCTGAAGAGTTTCTTTGTTTGTTTGAACGCGTTAATCTCAGGAACCGCTGGTCCGATTTAAAAAATTCTTTCAGTGTTGGATAGTCCATTTATCGAGGAAGGCTATAGGCTATATATCAGCATGCTAAAACCAATAGGAGCGGAGCTCCAATGAAGAATGTTTAAAAATGGGGGAAAATTATTACGCTACGGGCTATAGTAGACGTAAACGAGGTTGCGAAGGTCATCTAGTTGCTATATAATTTTATATTAATATATTTTTCTTAACTTTCTTGACAAACATATTTTTAAATTATGTTGCAAACAAATAAATAATTTAAGAATATCAAACATCCACATAGAACACACAAATATCTAACACGTTTAAACTCACCTAAATATATTCAAAGGAAAATTTCCTATCTCTTCACGTTTCAAAAGAACTTTCCTTCAACTTATAACCCAAAACTTTACTTCATTTGACATTCATGAAGCATAGGATCTAAATAGTTTCAATGAAATATATGCGCGTCGGCAAAACGACGCTTGTTAACAAATGTTTCTTTTAAACAGTTTCTAGAACTTGAAGAAAAGGAAAGTATCAAAAGGAATATTTAATTATACAAATGTTTTAAATGAAATGTGTTTCATAGATTCCAACTACTGCAATCTTATGCTCGAAATTCATATCATTAAAATTTTTGCTTTAGACAAAAAGGCTGTAGAAAAAATAGGTATTCATATAAAAAAAACTATTAATATTAATGGATTGTTCGTCTTTTTTTTTTTTTTTTTTTTATTGAATAATGGGCAAACGAGCAGACGTATCACCTGATGGTAAGCGATTACCGCCGCCCATGGACACCCGCAACACCAAAGGCGTCACAAGTTCGTTGCCGACCTTTGGGGGATGGGAAAGGGGATGGGGGAGGGGTTGGGGATGGGCCTCCGATATCCTCACTCACTCGGTGAAACACAGCGCAAACGCTATTTCACACCGGTTTTCTGTGAGGCCGTGGTATCACTCCGGTCGAGCCGACCCATTCATGCCGAAGCATAGCTCTCCCACGGTGTAAAATAGTCGTCTAATAGTTGGTGATAATGTCTGCTGACCCGATTCGTGGGTTCAGTTTCCACCCAGTACAGACAATTCTGTGATGAGCATGATTTTTTATTTTGTGGCTGAGTTTAATAATTCATCTGATATTTATCCACATATTGAAAAAAATATCAGCATCTTTATTTATTAGCAGGCTGGTTATCATAGTATAGGGTTTGTCTAAATTGGGATTAAGCAGCTTGGTGTGTGTAACACAAAAATATAGAAAATAATTTATTGATGTACTTTTTGCCTAGGTAACCTTAAACGTACAACATTAACTTAATACAAGGAATTTTGTAAAAGGGGCACCGTGAAAGTTTTATGAAATGAAGAGTTATTTGTTAACTACTTACCTTTATGAAAGGTTTCACGTGCCTGAAGTAGTTTGCAAAGCAATTCTTAGAGTCTCTCTACAAACTAGCGTAGGTACCTCTTGGAATGCAGTAAGTAGAATATTGTCTACCAAGAAAATCTGTGTCTTTTACTTTAAATTTTGTTTTTTTTTAAAAAAAGCTTGCAAAATAAACGAAGTTTCAAGTAGAAAAAATGTTTTAGAAGCTTAACCTCTTTTAACGACTTTTATTTTAAACCGATAGTGGTTAGAATATAAACGGGTTTGTTTACTATTTCCACTTAATCGAAATTAAGAAAAATTAAAAGCATTTTTCAAGATTGGTAATTATATGATTAAACTAGCTGACCGGACAAACGTTGCTTTGCCATAAAAGGGAATATATGTTGTCGAGGTGGGTCAATAAAAATCGCGATGGAAAAATAGGGGTTGATCGTAGAGGGTTGAAAATTTAGGGTTGTATGTATTTACTAATGCTGTATCATAAAAAAATAGAAATTAAAAATTTTGTCTAAAAAATAAAAAAAAAAATTAGGGGTGGACTACCCCTAACATTCAGGGGGATGAAAAATAGATGTTGGCCGATTCTCATACATACCGGATAAGCACAAAAAATTTCATCAAAATCGGTCAAGCCGTTTCGGAGTAGTTCGATTACGCACCCCGTGACACGAGAATTTTATATATTAGATATACTATTACAAATTCCCAAACACTATTTAACAGGCACGTGTTGTTTTTGAATTATAATATTACTTATTACATAACTAAGAACGTAATGATCATAAAACTTTAGTATTTATGACGAAAATAATGCAAGTACTTAAAAAACGTATACTTGCATTATTATGCCAGCTGTCGGTCTTTTTAAAGATATAAGTTACCATATTATCATAGGCCAACATAGCAGTCACCTGAACTTACTTGGCGAACAATAAGACAAAAACCAGTTCTGAGTTCAATTCAAGTAGGTACTATTTGGTAAACTAGGAATATAACGCACAATTGTGACATTTGGCGGTCGGTGATAGCTCGGGAAGTTATATTTAGCTTATTGATGTCACCGTAAGATTATAAAAACTAATAGATTATAATCTACCTAGCAAGATTGTCAACCGAGACATACTGGTTACAATTTAACGTACTATTTTTAACTAGATTATAATGTATCAAACTAAAATCCGTTAAATCACAACCTGTCACGCGTCAGATTGTCACTTGTTCCTGATTGGTTGCTCTTACAATATGCCGTTCTATGGCCATAGAGTTGGGTTAAGTTAGAACTTATTTGATTAATAACAAATTCATTTTACTGCCACATAAATTTTATGTAACTAATTCTAAAGCTGTGAGGTATTTTCAACATGAAATCAATTTACAGTCACAAAAATACTCTTCATTCGGCAACAAACAAATATGACGGCGCGGCACGGGACATAATGCTGTTTAACATCCACGGTGCACAATCTTTCAACAGTTTACAATTTCGCGAGATATATAACAATCTAACAGTTTTGAAATCTGACGATAATACACACAAGTAGTTCTTTTGATAATTCATAGAATCACTGAGAAAATTTATATTGCCGTAAAGATTCGGTCCGCCGAAGAAACATATATGCACTTAAAAGAAGCCACTCTACGACTTATAGTGGACTTGTAGTGTATTGCAAACGTGTACTAGTTCTAATGCGGTAAAGTGAACTCATGGTTTTGAACTGATGTCAGTTGATCAGTCAGTTGAAAGCTGAAGAGTTTGTTTGTTTGCATGGTCTGATTTGAAAATAAATTTCAGTGTTAGATAGCTCATTTATCGACTAAGGCTATAGGCTATATATCAATCACGATAAGACCAATAAGAGCGGAGCACCAATGAAGAATGTTTCAAAATCGTTTTTTTTTTTGTTTTAGGTTTACGCTGCGTGCGCTGAGTAAACGATTCAAGTTTCGCAAAAACTTATGTATAACAGGATTGTTCTCTTTTAAAAGTTCAAGAAAAATGCATGCCAAATCACCTGTCCATCTTTTGAGGTTGGTTCTCTATATTTTTTTTAAAGGGAAACCTTTCATGCCACGTGCAATAGGAGGAACAGACGATGTTGCACGGGACAGCTAATGCACTATATTATTACATCAAGTCATCTTTAATCAATACGTGGGCTCTGTAATAAATTGAAGTTGTACCTCCCTAACGATTAAAAATAAAAACCTTAATTGAAATATAAATTAGTTGTGAAAGAGTGCAATTTATTTTCAAATAATTTACACATACATTAAAATACATTGGAATTTTTTTTATTAATTCAATCCATTATTTTCAATTTACGACCGGGTTTCATTTAGAAAATATCATAATGTTTTTACACTAAGGTAACATATAGTTTGTTTAATAAAAATCGTGAAAGCTTTTAATATTTCACGTGCGTGAAAATATTGTAAAACTGTTCGCAACTGATGTAGTATTTCATAAGATATGACCATTTCACAATAAAATAGCATCCAAACTATTTATAAGACTATTTTTATAAAACTATGCAAATCAATCTAAATAATTCTGCACAATTGGCGTAGTGGTTTAAACGTTCGCTACGTTGTAGTCTACTGCGCCAAGTGTTGTGGGTTCAAATCGCACATAGGACAACACTTTGTGTGATCCACTAAATGTTGTTCTAAGACAGGATGTATATTCCTAATGTCGGAGTTGTCTTTTCAAAGAGAGAAATCCATCGACCGATAATTCTAATATTGCATAAAGTAGTCAGGGGTATACAAATTTAAATACTATACTAGAATTATAAAGACTCCATCTTGAAGGGATATCTGATCTTCATTAACGCTAACAAGGATTCTAGCAAACATTAGCAAGCTTCTTGATCATTATCATCAGCCTATTGCAGTCCACTGCTGGACATTGGTCTCTCGCATTCCACGCCACTTTCTCCTTCTCGCATCCATATCCTGTCTGACAATCAATCATCACCCCACTATTGCTTAATGTTATTTATAAAATAACAATCAAAATACCAACATTAATGTGGTTTGTTTTCTACGGTCCATTTTGTAATTTGATCGATTTAAAAAAGAACACTATAGACATAAACAGACCTACATTATTATAAAATAGTTGAGACAGTAAAATAATAAACAACGTAATAGTAATAATTTGTGTACATCCGTACATTAAAACAAATTGAGTACAATAACAACAGGACCGTTTTTCCGCCTCTTTAACACAATATACTTGCTCATCTTATAGACTAGGCTAACGATATCATCCTTGGGGAAATTTGTGGCTAAGAAAAAGATGTGCGTCTCTTTACCGACGAGTTTTGTAGAGTTTAAGTTTTACCATATCATTTTTTTTTCAATTTCTTTTTTTGGAAGTTATTTCGAAATCGTTCTAAAAATGAAGAGCATGAAATCAGATATTTTACAAGATTTTGAATGAACTCGTAGACTCTCATAACCTTCATAGTTTGAGACCTAATTATTACATGTGTTTAAAGTGAAACTTCTTGAATTGTTAGAGTATAAATTAAAACTCATACTCCTATAACGGATATGATATTAACGAATTAGTTAATAAGTAAAAAATTAAAAAAATACACTTTGATAAAGTCGTTTTAAAATAAGCAAACTAACGTACTGATGAATCTACTGAATATCTAAATATCTATGAGAAAAAAATGCAATTTAAATTTTAAGTTTAAAATTCACGCCTAATCGCTCGGTGGTACCATAGCGTCTACTTTCATACAGTAAAGTGATCGTCGATTCTAACCAAACAGAATACGTTAACAGATACGTGACGTTACTCGCTCTGGTTGATCTTCAACTTATAATGGCGAATTGTTATACGAGTATTTTGTAGTTTTATTGAATTTTTTATTTTTTATCGCGCCCTAAATATGAAATACGATTTTTATACTCTACGAGTCCTATTTCATCAGAATAAATACTTAACTTTGATGGTTCTTGGTTACTGTCATCATGGTTATTATTGAGTATTATTACTCTATTACATTTACCAACCTTTCTCGGCCATCTGGTATAGTAGATTAAAATCTATTTTCGAAGCAGGATTTATATCAAGTAGTGGACTACTAAAAGCCGTTGATATTATGTGATACACATGAGTGAGGATACACAAGGGTTGTAACAATAATATCTATCCCATGGCCTTAGGTCTTTACTCTATAGCTTTATATGAGTATAATGATTTATGATAAACATTTAGGTGTGTATTTATTGGCACAACAGACATAAATCATATCGTGATTAATGATATTTGAGATGGACCAATATAATGTGCCTAAGATAAGTAGTGCCAATTGTTATTCGTTGATGAATGAAAGTAATATGGCAGTGACTAGCTTTTGGGAAGGTCTAAGTATTCAGTTTCTTTTTTGGTTTCTTTTTTAAATATGGAACCACTACTTTCCATGATTATTGCTTATTTTTAATTATATATTTCTGCCCAGCAGCATAATATATTAACTGACTCTCAAACTCAAGGCTTCAATCACCACTTACCCAAGAAGTTTTGAAGAACAATAACACAAAAGCCCCCAAAATATTTAATTCACGAGGTCTTGAAATAAAAAAGTGAAACAATCACCGTTTTACAAAAACATATCGAGTTACAGACTGACTCTGTTCCCCTTTTAACATTTCATAAATAATCCATTAGACAAACTTTGGCAGTAAATTACCAAAGCACTCCAAAATAGAGCAATAGTTGTCTATAAGGACATCGTGGCGACCGAAGAACAACTAAATAATAATTCATAAACTTCTATAATACAATTTGTGTTTTCTATTTGGCAAATTACGTTTTAATTGAACACGCTGTTCAAGAAAACCGAACAGATTATTGAAGTTAATCTGGATAAAAGTTTTAAGAGCCATTTAATTCATAGAGCAGTTTACTACGAAAACTAAAAACTTACTTAGTGCTGCAGCGCTTATTAAATTAATTATACACGCTGAAGAAAAACTGTAATTAGCTATAAGAAGCTGTCTCAGTTAATGTTGTATCCTAACTTGTTCTGAACTCTTTTATCCAATATCTGGGGCTTTGTAGCCGTTTTGAACTACTTTAAGTCTATTAGTAACTAGTTTGTGAAATTGACGAAGCCAGCTTGTTTAAAAACAACATAAATTGAGTGCATTAAGATAGTTGTTAGGCTTAAGGACAATATAAATGGTATTCCTATTTTAAATAACATTTTGTTAATTTTGCCGTGTAACAAGTCATTCAATTCGTCGTGATCGTTGGTGTTACCTTATTAATTTGAGCCAATCGAATCACTTATACGTATAAAAAATTGTGGCAAGAATACTGCACAGTATATTTAGCAAATCCTATCTAATCCAGGCTAAGATTATAAAGCTGAAGAGTTTCTTGGTCGTATTTTTTGTTTGGTTGAACTTGCTAAACTCTGAAAGTGCTAGTCCTGTGGCGACTTCCACATATAACACAACAATAACCTACTACAGCGCCATCTACCGAAGATACACTGAACTACGAAGTAACGCACTGTACCTACAAACTGCACTACACGGAGTAATTACAAATCCTGAATCGCGCAATAAATAGTTCTCGCGCCGATTAGCATATATACAACATCCCAACATCAACTGTTGGGCAGTAGCCCGTCAGGCATGATCACCTCGCCTGGTCGGAGAATCTTCCCTGTGTGTTGGGTGGAACATGATACCCGTTCCCCCACAGTGGTGACCCCGACGTGATTGGAAGCTGCCTTCAAGGCAGCGGATCAGCAGCGCCATCTTGTTCACTCCCACAGCAAGGCTCAAGCCAGTCAGCAACTTCGGCCTCAACAGGGATACACCACACGCAGGAAGCGATCGCTCCAGCCTGGTTACCCCTCCGGCCTCATCAGCGTCTAGGCACAGCACACTGCACCTACGGTTCTTGTAAGCAGAGCACATTTCTCCCGTCTACGCAGCAGCCAGCCACTACGCAGCAACCGCCCCGACTCACTGGGGACCTCACCGCAGCACCGCCCACCGCATGCTATCCCGACTCACTGGGATCAGCGGACTTCAGCCCCGACTCACTGGAACTTGCGGCACTCAGTTCCGACTCACTGGAACTATTCACTCCTGGCACTGGCAAGCTCCACAACGGAGCACAGACAGCTGACTCAACAATTTATCGACCTCCGGTCTTGGAGGGGAGTGATGTGGTGACTTCCACATATAACACAACAATAACCTACTACAGCGCCATCTACCGAAGATACACTGAACTACGAAGTAACGCACTGTACCTACAAACTGCACTACACAGAGTAACTACAAATCCTGAATCGCGCAATAAATAGTTCTCGCGCCGATTAGCATATATACAACATCCCAACATCAACTGTTGGGCAGTAGCCCGCCAGGCATGATCACCTCGCCTGGTCGGAGAATCCTCCCTTTGTGTTGGGTGGAACATGATACCCGTTCCCCCACAGTCCGATTTGGATTTGTTTATAGATATTTAGAAAAATATCGAGAAAAGTTATAGGCTACATATCATCACGCTAAGGAAAGGCTCGAAGTATCAATGAAAACAGGTGAAAATTATTCCATTTGAGAGCTTCCATTGCGTGCACTGTGTGAACAATTGTTCCCTTCTAAAAGATCTAAAAAACACTATAATGATTTTATACATTTATTTACTCTGTTATAACATCGTGCTACCGGCAAAAAGAGACGCAGATGAGATTGCGCATGGGTCAGCTAGTTTTTAATATAATTACATTACAAATATGTGATAATTTTATGAGAAGATGCTTTTTAGTTTTCTAAAATAAAATAAAAATATGTTATGTACTTAAAGCAATTTAGGTGTATTTACAATTTGGAAACTGCACTTAGGGTTCATAAAGGGATTAGGGTAATGTCAAACGTGTCAACTTACATTACAAAGAACGTAACTTCCTGAGAAGAGTGAGATATTTAAAGTAACTAGTATTTTAATTTCTGAAGGTATTATTTTTAAAATTAGAACCAAAGTAGTAGAAAAACCAAGATTGCTTACCTTGCAATGTACCCAAGCGTGGACAATACTCGTAATACATAAATACGTGATACAAAAACTTTGTACTAGGAGTATTAAATTAGGCGCAGTCAAAATTTATATGGATGTAAATTTTATTCTCATCCATTTAATTTTAGTACACTAGTATTAAGTAATACCTTCTAAATCAGAATCAATATCGTAGAAATACTTAAGACTTTAAGTGATAGTGTAAATATAGTGAATATTCGTTTGTCCGAATTGAAACAACTCACTAAACTTCAACCTAAGCAGATCAATAAATATACACCCAGTTGGTCCGGTCCATTGTTGGCTACTTTGTACAAAGTAAACATCTCTGTTAATTGGTACATCGCATCGCTTGGTTTGCCGTTTTTCTTTTGTACATATATTTTTTGTATTGTAAATTGTCTGTGTTATGTATGTTCTGTTTATGGTGTAATAACAAAACCTTCTTCAAAGAAGCCCATGTTGTTAGTATATCTTTGTTATTGACCGATCGTTTGTAATTTGATCATGTTGAAACAAGGGATTTATTGATTCAAGATAACCAAAAACACTTAACTATTTTTATAAGTTTAGTAGAACAAATAAACACGGCGTTCCATAAAATAAAGTTTATAAGAAAATAACAGTTCATTAAAATTTATATACCAATATTTTATTCATTCATATAAATCGGGGAAAACCTAACTGAGTTCATTTCAAATGGCCAGAAGAGAAATAAGACTACATAAATACTTAGTTTGCGGCAAAGAAAAACATCGTTGTCCTTTGAGTTATTACCTTTTTGAAAATAACTACTCTCTTCTCTTCTAGATAGTTTAAGACTTAAGAAGTGCCTAACGTGTACAGTTTTTTAAGTAACCTGTTTTTAATGATATAATATTAATTATTATATTACAGATTCAATATAGTAACTGACAATTACACTTATGATAAAAATTCCAATAACTATAAATTAAAATATTAGTAAAAACAACAAATAAAATATTTAAAGTATTTACATGCAAGAGTTAAAAATTCCACCACATTATCGCCTACTGGTAGCGTTTCCAAAAGAATAAAAGAACAGTATTGCCACGTTGAATAACAATGGTAATTCTCTGTGCTAGAAAATGGCCTTCTATTGTTGTTGCTTCACTAGTTGTATAAATATAGGTAAATAATATTTGATATTACAATTGAATCAATATCGAAAATGATACTAACAACAAACAATTGCTTGCTTTAGTTTAAATATAAATACGGCTATTGTTTACCCACTTATCAGAATGCAATGATGTACACGTATTATATCGATTCATACAATGTATAGCGAACAATAAGGCACTTTCGAATAGAGACAACAACCCTGTGCCTGACGTGCTGGCCGTTTCAACTATGCAAATTAATAGCCGTGCCATATACACTTTGCCAAGTTTAATGCTAACCCCATTCTAGATTATAAAATAAGGCCTAATTTTGTAACACACCCTAACTTGTGTATGAATATTTTAGTCAGTTTATAGGCATGCCTCGTTTACTGTTAATGCCCGACTGACTTGAATATTTTTTCTTCTTGAAGTTCTAGAATTTAGTGATAATTTATACATAATTAGTATTCAGAATTGAAGAACAAATTTTACTGTGGGAAAAAAAATCGCATGGTGCTAATTCTGGGATGTGACTAGGATGCGGCATTATTTGTACCCCCGAAGTTGTTAAATAGTTCATAGTTATAGCAGCTGTGTGAGCGGGTACGTTATCTTTATGAAAAAGAATGCCACGGACGCTGCTTCTTGAGCGCTCGCTATCCAACTCCCCGAAAGCTTGAGGCAGATAAACTTCGTTATCATATCACTAGTAAAAATTACTGGTCCCCTGCGTCGAAAAATAATCAAACATCCATGCGTTGCGTGGATTGCTGCTTCGTGAGAGGATCGCAGCTATATATCCATGATTCGTCAGTTGTAAGAATGTAGGATACGTTTTGCGAAGTTCCTCCTTCAACCTTTTCTAACATAAATTTGTACCAATCAACACGACGGCATTTTTCCTCATCGGTGAAAAAACAACAACACAACTCACAACAGTTTTCAAAAAGGGAGAAGTACGAGTACGTCTCAATTATTGTGTCAATTTACCAACGAAGTTAACGAGCACTTAGAAATATACGGCGGCGGCAAAAGTTCCAAAAGAAACCAATTGAATTTAATATTAATTCAATTTAAAATTATTACAATATATAATTAAAACTTAATAACTAGCTATGTCGACGATCGACCAAAAATTGATTGTCCTCAGTTTCCTGTTGTTAATGTTGACTTGGTTTTTGGTGTGTTGCGAGGTTCGTTGTGCGATATCAGCAGTTTACTTATATACGTGCAATACGTCAATCTGGGGCAGGACATGCGTCAGCATTCTGCCTTCACTGTGCGTGCGTAACAACTTGAATGATGATCGTCATGTGCTTTTTATTTTTGTTGATTTCAGCAAATCATTTGATATACTCCAATATAAGGTGTTGTATGAAAGGTTGGAGTAAGCTGGTATACGTTGGCCACTGTTAAAACTATTCAAAAATTTCTATCGAAACCGATACAAAAGAAGAAAAGTGGGAGATAAGTATAACTGGCATACGCTGTGCGTAAATGTTCCAAAACAAAATAGAATAAATAAAAAAAGTATAGCAACAAAATGATCACAGATCCAAGTGTCCAAATGAATATAATTAACAACAAAATGTGCAATCTGTTTGAACATGGCTCCATATATTAGTTGATGCTGATGACACTTGTCTTCTTGTGGCTGACAAAGTCATTAAAATCGCTGAGCTAGAACTGCAGGAAATGTAATAGATTGTGACAATGGGCGCACGACGTTGGTTTTGGTTAGGTTAAACGCGCAAAAAACAAAACTGATAACAACTTTATGTGTAGGCATGACAGTAAGTGCATTACTTTAGAAAAAGTTCAGAAGCATATGTATGTGGAACTTATAATAGACAACCGATTTAACTGGAGTGCACATATAGACCACGTTTGTAAAAATTGCGAGCTATACTGAGTAACCTGTATATATTTAAGTACAAAATGCCATATGAAACCTTACGCCTCTTAATACGGCGGATTTAATTGTCAGTTACGGATTGTGTAACTACGGCCGCACTTACAAAACTTATCCCGAAAAGATATACAAAATACAATTCAGAATATTAAAAGCAATTGTGCTACAAAAACAACAATTACATTTCAAGATGACTATAAGCAATTGTTCCAATACTAAAATTAAAATGGCTACTATGAAGGAATAAATTTCAAATACAGATCAACTTTGTATAACGAACACGTAAATATAACTTGAGACAGCTGCTTAATAACTTATATGACAGCAGAATATGCCGTTAGATAAACTAGACTTTAATCATTATAGTATTACATTAAGTTGGAGAAATTACGCGCAGATTGGGTTTAGGTACACAAAACATAACCCTTTGTAATCTTACAATGTTAATAAATATTAATTCCCAAAATTTAAGTTAATTGTCATACCGCTTTTTTATTTTGGTGTACGTTATTGCATTCTTAACAAACTGTAGTATATAATTGAATTAATATTCATTCGCCAATCAACATTTGTGAGAATTATATTTAATTAAATTAAATTAATATTTCTGTAAATCGCAACAGAAATAGTTTTATTTAAAAATACTATAGGATTGAGAAAACACCTGATTTAAGCACACAAAACATTTCTCCCTCGTATATTGAACCGAATATTTTTGTCTACGAGATCATAAATTTACAAGTCTGTGTTGGTTTCCAGTCTTCCGGCGCTAGTGCAAGCTCGGCCATGTTTATTAATTATTCTACGCGCATTTAATGCAAACATGCAAACTTTGCACCCGGGAAAGAGAATTCTAAAATGTTCGCTCGTGTTGCGGAGTCTGTATAGGAAATTTTGAACTGTAGTGAATAAGGTATTTCTACAAATTATTTGATCAGAATTCATGATTTCATCGCTTACAATGTATGTAATTTTCACATACGAGTTTTCAGTCATTCAATCTTTGAAGATTGAGATAAATAAATAAAAATATATAATATTAATGTATGTATTTACATAAACTTTTATTTTTGAATCTTAATATACAGGTTGATGGGATTTTAGTAATATAGGTGCTAAACGACCACTGACGGTTTTTCTGATGGTAAGCCATTATCGCCGATCATGGATATCTGTAGCTCAAAACAGTCTACTGTTTTTTTTATATGTAGCGTTTACGCTGTTGTTATTCAAATCTTACGATTAACTTTTCTAAATCCCAGTCTAGACAAGATAAAAATTGATGAGTCTACGACATATCTCTTGGATTTATTTCATTTACTCTTACTAAATCTCTTAGGTTTTTTACACTCACACTACACACAAATACAATTAATTACAATAAAAGTCTTAATTATATTGAACCGCTACAGACATGGTCTTATTTTCTCTATTTTTATCTATCTGTTCTCTTCTAACTACTCTCAACAACTTATTATATAATATTAACCTATTTTTCTATCCATATATTTTAATAAATTCCTTCTGAAATGAATCTCGATAATGTTAAAATTATCTAAGAAATTTGTTAGCGAGGACGACAAATAGACGTAAGGTTGGACATATTTATAGAGGTCCTCAGCGGTTCGTCTTGAAAGTACCAAGAACAAACAACAATGTAAAATTTATGTAACTATGTTGTAGGATGTCTCAAATAAACAAACAAACTATTCTAGCTATTGTGTTTGAGTAATTGGTTTAACATTCCAACACAATAACTAAATGCTTAGTTTACAATAAGGCCATGCTAACCTGTGAACATTAAATGAATTACTATTCACGATTAATCGTATCACTCTTCATGACTTAGCTCGATTACTTCACGTATTTTCTGCTGTATGAAATATTCTTTCGTCATAAATATGATAGTCTCATCGAATATAAAGTAGTGAATCGTGTCACTAGTGCCGTCTTGCAGACGTATTCAGTGACAGGCGACCAGTCTTTGTTCTCCTCACACAAACTATATGTCCCACAGCGTTGTTGCGAATTTATGATGAGCGTCTCCTACATATTCTTATATATAGTCGCATTAACTGGAGTATATACCCGTATGGTACCTATGTTAATCTATTCACACATCTTCTGAGAAGTAAGTTACTCTTAAATTTTATTTATTAGACTTGTTATCTAATCAATCATTCCGCATAATATGCGGAATATATATTAAATAGATACTGTTTTGATTTTATCCCTGCTTACCATATAAGTTTGATGTACAACTGACGCACTAGGAGACCGGCCACATTCCCGTCACTTGTATGCGTTGTCTTATAACATATAGTACATTTTTTTTTTATTATTATTCCGATAATATTAACGGAAGATATTTAAGGGCTTACTCTATACGACTTAGGTACGGAACAGAGATGAGAAAATTGATAGTGGTCCGTGTGTGTTCGCTACTTTGGTCATCGTCACGTAAGTCTCGTTCTAATTTACGTCGCGCTTATGTAATAATTCATGCAATGTAGCCTAGAATTTAATAATAAAAATCATGTCGTAAGTTAGCTTAAGTGTTTGCTAATATTCGCTAAATTTGGTATACGGGTTGGCGATCGAAGTGAGATGGTACTGTGTTGAGTCGATGCAGCCTATTCTCTGAGAGACCTTCCTTGCGCTTACGCACGAAAACGATATATTCAACGATCTAGTGAAAGTTACGGGAAGCTGTTGGATGCAGTTAGCACAGAACCGGTTGTTGTGGAGAAGCTTAAGAGAGGTCTATGTCTAGCAGTTGAGGTTTGTTGGCTGAGATTGATGATGATGATGATGATGATGACCGTCTAACTAATTATGTGTATCTATGTGCAATCCATTCTGGCCACGGGTGATAAATTATTTCAAGAACAATAGCACTCCATTTATCTCTAATTTTAATGTATTTTTTTGTATTCTTTATTGAGGTAAATCATACCCAAATGTCTTTAGTGAATAGTGTGAATTAACATCTTCAAAATTAAATATCATACAATTATCGCCACCGGTATTGAGCTTTGATCTTCAAGTCACTATGACCAGTGACCCTTTTCCTAATCCTTAAATTTCTTAATTTATAAAATCAAAACTGTTTATTTATTTTTTTAAATAACGATTAAGTTCAGATTAAAATTTATGAGTAGTACAGATAGAAAAATAAAGAACATATAAAACCCTCGCTATTTCTAACAATAACAGTCTTTAAAAATTCTTGGTTTATAAGGTTAGGCGGAGTAAAACTATAAACTTTCCAGCACCTGCAATTCAAAAAGCTGCATACCAACATAGAATGAACAAGGGACTTACGACGTTATAAAAATACCAGAGTAACCTACATTCTCTAAAGTACGCTGCCACTATTCCGGCTAATTAAAACCACGTAAAATCATACCCCGCAGTTGGCTGGGTATATTGTACGCAGTAATATGGTAGATATGAAACTACTGTTAATTTACATGGAATATGAATGTGAAACGTTCGGATATTATTACGTTTATAATTAACTTAACAGTTCATTTTTTTTTATAGCGTGGCAGTGTTAGTTTACGCTACAAGGCAAAAATCCAACTGCATTCGATTTTTTATTTCATCTGGCACTATGATAATCACATCAGATTTGATTATTATGATTTTGTTCACGAAATGAGTAAGGTTATCAGAGCTTCTCGTCCCGCTTATTTGGGACGTGGGGGAGGGATTCAAAGGGAAGCAATACTTGTCGTACAAGCAATATTTTAAAAGTTACGAGTGCGGCAGTATTTACTGTTTATAGTATGCTGTTTTGCCTTCTTTGTTGTACCAAAATTCTAATATTTTTATGCAAACTTCATATATTTTAAACGTAACGTGTTTAATAATAAACACTTCCTCATTAATAAAATCTTATTACCTAATACCTTCTTATGACATGATAATTATGTTGTGAGGCATTAAGCATAGACATATGTATATCGATATAAGCACATACGTAAGTAAACGAAGGCACTCAATAGGTTTTATGCCTACGCTTAGTTAAGTATGAAATAATGGTAGTGAGGTTTTTTTTTTTTTTTTTTTTTTTTTTTTTTTTTTTTTTTTTTTTTTTTTTTTTTTTTTTTTTAAATATCAACCTACCTCCAACATAATCGGAGCCTTTAGTACTCTACTCCTCTTTCTCATTCCATTTCTATCACTTATTCCTCTCGTAAGTTCATTCCTCATACTATATATCTTTCTGTCATTCGTTCTTTCAGTCCTTCGGTGGGTGGGACTCCCACATCTATCCTACTCTACATTACTCTTTTATCTTAGTTTCCATCGGTATTCTGCTTATTATATATATATATATTCTTATCTTTGTTCTTATTTTTATAGGGGGGATTCCGATTTAGGCCCAGGAAGCGACAGTCAGTCAACTACATAGGAGATATAACAGAGCACAAGTGTGTATGCAGACACAGGTGCACTATATGTAACCTCACTACCATAATTTGTTAGATTAACCCAACTGTATAATAATAGAATAGAAATAAGCACTGTTATAGTAATAAGTAATATATAAGCAAAAAATGTAGAGCATATAAATAAAAAATTTGTGCAGCATACTTTATATGTCGCTTCCTGGGCCTAAATCGGAATCATCACTCAAACCCGAAAGGCATTGTTAAAAAATTCATGAATCCTCAAAAAATAAGACAAAACGTTTGATTAATGTCTTCTAACTTGACTTCCTAGAAATTATGAAAAAGTTCCATTTTAGTAAATTAACCACCACTTCCGGTTTGAATTAGTATGTAAAGTGGCATCGTAGATACTGTAGTCATCAAACATAGCTTAAGTTTATCAGCCTTCAACCCTCTGTAATTATATTACGTCATTTACAACTCGTGGCACCAGTTAGTCCTAACTCTCTTTACTTTATTAGAAACAATAACATTAATGAAGTGTTTGTGAAACAATAGAACAGCTTGTATAAGTACAACTGGTACGATATAATCCAAATTCATCTTTAATAAAACCTTTTCTCCACACAATTATGTAATAACGTTATTTTATGTTTCATTGGGTTACTTCTCTATGATTTAGGCGATGTGACTGGTATATTTCTTGGCGCTTACTGAATATGCACGCTTAAAACAAACAACATGATTAAATATGCGTCTGCTATGTTATTCATGTAAATTGTCGTTTATGGGTAAAAATAGACGATACATCTAGCGAGGAAACTACGTTAATATAAATTGAGAACGAGTCTAAAAATAAGAATTTCTGCAAAAGAAAAAGATTTGAAATCAAAGTTTGCAGTTATAACACAAAAGTATGGGTTATCGAATTTCTACACCGAATCCCGTCTACCAGTGCCAAGAAATTCGAATTTAAAAGTCGGAACATATTAATGCAAAATAGTTTTCTAGCGCCAGCTGTGAATATACTGGATAATTTACAAAGGCTCTGGAGTAAAAGACGGTTTGATTGAGTTGATCTCACCCTTGTGAGTTGTTTTTCTCTCTCCTTGAGGTCAGTTGTACAGTTTGTACAATAAGGAGAGTTGTAATCAAGAGTTTAGATTAAGTGCATACATATTACGTACAACTTACCATTGTTATAAGATGTTTTTTGTTCTGTATAATAAATTGTCTTAGTGGGTAACAAATTGAGTGTGACAAATGCTGCTGTCCTCGTGGGAAATTAGCATCGTGTGGGAAGGTTCCTTGGATTCCCAAGCTGCACAAGGCCAAAAGTATGTTGCAGTTACTCTACATTGGAGTGAAATAAATTATATGTCGCTTTTTTTACTTTAAAAAATACTAGATTTGATCCAAACAAATAAAAAAATATACAAACAGGG